>CM033473.1:291822995-292080242 GCA_019447015.1 Hymenochirus boettgeri
CTATCTATCTATCCATCTAACTATCTATCTATCTATCTATATTCTTCTATCATCTCTACTATCTATATATCTATCTCTATCAATATCTATCTATCTATCTATCTATCTTCTATCTATCTATCACTATCATCTATCTCTCTATCGATCTATCTCTATCTATCTATCGACTATCTATCTATCATCTATCTATCTATCTATCTATCATCATCTATCTATCTATCTATCTATCTACTCTATCTATCTATTATCTATCTATCTATCTATCCATCTATCATCTATCTATCTATCTATCTATCTATCTATCAATTATCTATCATCATCTATCTATCTATCTATCATCTATCTATCTATCTATCATCTATCTATCGATCTATCTAATCTTCTAATCTATCTAATCTATCTATCTCATCTATCTAGCTTACTATCTATCTATCTATCTATCATCTATCTATCTATCTATCTATCATCTATCTATCTATCTATCTATCCATCTATCTATCTATCTATCTATCTACTATCTATCTATCATCTCATCTATCTATCTATCTAATCTCATCTAATCATAGTCTATCAATCTATCTCATCTATCATCCTACTATCATATCCTATCTATCTATTACTACTCTCTCTATCTATCTATCCATCTATCCTATCATCCTATCTATCTATCTATCTATCTGATCTATCTATCTATCTATCTATCATCTATCTATCTATCTATCTATCTCTATCATCTCATCTTCTATCTATCTATCCTATATCTATCTATCATCTATCATCTATCTCATCTATCTCATCGATCTATCTACTACCTACCTATCTATCTATCTATCTATCTCTCTATCTATCTATCTACATCTATCATCTATCTCTATCATCTATCTATCTATCTATCTATCTCTCTATCTCTATCTATATATCTATCTATCTATCTATCTATCTATCTATCTATCTATCATCTATCTATCTATCTATCTATCTATCTATCTATCATCTATCTATCTATCTATCTCTACAGTAATTAGAGTAAGTACACTAATAAACATAAGCAGTGTATTTTTAACATACAGTCCCATGTTCAGCCATACAGTCTAATGACATTTAACACGTGCATTATTATTACTAATGATATCAGACAATGTAACATTGAATACAATAAACTGCCCTACTCACTACACCCCACACCCCAGTGGAGAAACCTCTGCAGGTCCTTAACAGTCTAATGAACTCAGCTAAGAAGGGGAATTGAAAAACTGCCAAATAGCAACAAAAACTTTGCAATTGTGAAATCCAGAGAGAAATAAAAGACCTGAGATGTCAAGGTAAGATAACCGCATGGAGACAACACATCAAGCATCATAATGTACAATGCAGCAAGAGATAACACTTCTTTACCTGTTGCTCTCAATAGTTCTGAGATGTAGCCTGCGTCCACTCCCTCCAGAGCTGCTCTTTTTATACCACATTTATCACTGTCTGGGGGTTGAATCCAGTGAAGGATCTCCTGGGCAGACCTTTCCCATCCAGACAGACAGGAGGAGGAGAATAGGGAAGGTATAAGGTTGCATATAGAAGAGACCAAACAATTAGGAAAAAGCTGGATACTCACACACATGATATCTCCGTAGACAACAGGAATTAGCACGTCCCTTTAAGTAGAAGAAAAGGTTTTCAATCTGTTATGATTAAACTTTCAGAACTGAGATTACTGGGAGATTTAGGAGCTTTTCAACCTTTTCATCGGTGCTAAATGTCCATAGACGATGACAATGAGAGGTGTAAACAACACATTATAGGCAGGTTGGACCAATTTGTTGGGTTGCAGTTTAATTAGGGTGCCGGTTGGTGGTCAAGTTATTGGTGATGAGTCATGAAAGATTCAGGTGTTAGTTGAAATAGGTATCGACACCGTAGTTATAAAATGTCAACTGAATGGACCTTCCATTACGTCAATGAATGTTCTAGTCACCCAGGTCATTGAAGTCTAGTAATGTGGTATGAATTGGCCACGGTTCAATTTGTCCAAACTGTTTTTTAGTAGAACCCAATGAGTTTTTTAGGCACTTTGGAGAGAAAGTAGACCAGAAACGTACCAAATACCATGGTAAGTCAACCAAATGTTGGAGAAATATTGTATGAAAAGAGAAATCATTGGTAACATAAAATAACACACTGAGGACCTTGTGTAGGTCTTTCCCTACAAAATCTTACTCATTATGTCCATCAACAGGTGCAAGTGATACCAGTACCTTTAATACATCCATTTGACCTCCTGACTGAAACCTCCTTTAGGCCTATATTACTGGAAAACTCCCACAGGACACGGGCCCTAGAAATTGGGTAACCAGAGGATCTACCCAGGTCATGGTTAATATGGAGTTATCTTCAACATAATATATTATCATTTTATTAATATAGAGTTATGGAATCGTGTTTGTGGTGCATTTTGTTTATCGTATAAGGCCAAATAGATTTCACAAGTAACATGCATGGATGTAGCCATATAAAACATAGAAAATGTGGTAATAGCACCCCCAACTCGCCCCTTTTATGGGAGGTCCTATGCCTTTAATATAAAGCACTGGATGGACGGACTCTTCCCTCATTTTTAAAAAGCCAAAGGGCTGGGGGGAAGTGAGAAAGCCTGTTATATGGATCCAGTGTGCAAGTATGTGAAATGCAAAAGTTTGCTAATCGTATTGAAGTAAAAGAAATTTAAAAAGGAATATCGTGCGATTGCTCGTTCATCGGCTGCATCGTACGACAATTATCCAACGTGTGTACGAGGCTTAAGGAGTGCTTCCACAATCCTTCTATTGTATGGATGTAGCCTTAACAATGGAGTTTATCTTCAGTATTATCAATGCTATGACACCCAGTGCTGGGAACCTTCCAACAACGTCTTCTGCATCAACTCAAAAATGAGATGGAATTGTGAATATAAGAGTTAAATGCGCTGACTACTAAACCTAGCTAATTTTAAATAAGAACTATGGTGGTATATATATTATATATAATATATATCTATTATATATTATATATATATAAATATATTATATATCTAAACGTATGAGGCGCCCACTGACTTTTTAAAAAATAGTTGCTTTATTATCATAGAACACACATCTACACGTTTCAGCCGTGTTTTGCCGGCCGTCGTCAGGATACTCCATTTTGTCATTACAACCAGATAAAGGTAAGTGCCCTCCCCTCTCCCTCCCAACCTCCTGCCCCCCAGACATTCACCCTTGTGTCAAATTAACAAAACATTTCAAATATCACAAGTAATAAAACTTTTAAAGAAAAGCCCTCTTTACATTTAGCATGATAGCAGAGCTAATCCAAGTACTACGCAGAATGCAGCCTCATATGGCGATCCGTACGTGTATAAGAATTACACATACGGGTATATGTTAAGTGTGAACTGAAGGGGTGACAGCTATCAGCTGCTAGGATGGTATTTTTATCGGTGACCTTACAAAACAAACTGGTTTCAAATTTATTGTTCTCTAGCGATATTCTGAGGTCCAAGAATTCAATCTGTTCGTGGTGGCACTCCATGGTGAACTTAATGGGGGTATCAAGGTCATTCAGACCATCAATAAATCCCTTACATTCTTCTATGGTGCCTCTCCAGACTATGAAGCAATCGTCTATGTATCTCCGATAGACAATAAGTTTATTGCTGTAATTTGGGAAGATATTTATCTCTTCAAACTGCTCCATGTACAAGTTCGCCAATGAGGGACCTACATTGGCCCCATCGCTGTCCCGGAAATCTGAAGATAAACTGCTCCTCAAATCGAAAATAGTTGTCCCCTAACACACAAGGTAACAATCCAGCAGGAACTCTATTGGGGGCTCTGATGGGACGTACGCGTTAAGGCTCTCCTACAAACTCCACACACTCCGCTTGAGGATTACTGTATATAGACTCATGACATCACATGTTACACAGTTAGTCTATCGGAGATACATAGAGGATTGCTTCATAGTCTGGAGAGGCACCATAGAAGAATGTAAGGGATTTATTGATGGTCGGAATGACCTTGATACCCCCATTAAGTTCACCATGGAGTGCCACCGCGAACAGATTGACTTCTTGGACCTCAGAATATCGCTAGAGAACAATAAATTTGAAACCAGTTTGTTTTGTAATGCCATCGATAAAAATACCATCCTAGCAGCTGATAGCTGTCACCCCTTCATTTCTAGAAAGGGGGTGATATTCTCCCAATTTCTGCGGGTATTGGATAAGAATTCAAACCGGATGTAGCAGAAACCAACTTAGGGAGATGGCTAAAAAATTCCTGGATAGAGGATATGATCCCAAAATAGTAGCCGACCCAACTAGATAAGGCCTTGAATACGGCCAGTACGATCACTGCTAAAAAGGAAAATAGAGATGACAACAGAAATAAGATGGAATGTATTCCTTTTTCCCTACAGTTCTCACCACACAGCAGAAGTGTATGTAATGTCATTCATAAAAACTGGGACATTGTATGCAGCGATGAAAGTCTAAAGTGTTCCAACAGTAGGCCTATGATTGCGTTCAGACGCGGCAAAATTTTGAGAAACATGCTAGTGAAGACTGATTTGAGGACTCCAAGACGTGAGGGGATTACATCTTGGTTTCCCCATAACAAATGGGGTTGCTACAAGTGCAGTGGTTGTCAGGCATGTAGACACATACTGGTAGGGGTAGATTTTCCCCATCCCCAAAATGGACGCCGCATTAAAATTAAGGGGAGACTGACTTGTCTTAGCACATTTGTCATATATATAATAACATGCCCTTGTGGCCTTTATTACGTCGGCAAGACGACCACCACCCTTCGGGATAGGTTAGCAAATCGTCTAGCACTTAGACAAACGCTGAGGTTTCTAAGAAATCCAGTACCTTCGGACAGTCAGTAGCTAGACATTACAGAGAAGTTGGCCATCCATTGGCCAGTTTTAGATGGATGGCCATTGATCATGAACCTGCCAATGAGGGCATCGACCAAGGTCGGGCCCTATTGAGAAGGGAAGCCAGATGGATTAGATTCTTAGATACCTTAGTACCAAGGGGCCTCAATGAACAACTGGCACTGTCCTGTTTTTTATAGCTCCACCTACCTCAATAGGATTGGGTGGTTATTCTATGCTTTAAGACTCCCCTTACCTTAATTGTCTCTCCTTATTAGCACATTGTGTACAGTTTCCAACATTACTGTCCAGGAATAGGGAAGCCTGCCAGTGCAGCGTGTCTAACTAGATGATCTGCTTCTACTACCTCCAGATATGTGGATACCAGGCTGGAGCACTGTACCCATATATATAGCATAAAGTGTCCATCTATATGACTAAGACATCTGTAGTCTTTAGTGGCCGGTGTTAAATTTATTGGGTTATTACAAAGTATCCCCTTATGTATAGTACGGCTATCGTGTAATATGTACCAGCACATATAGTTACAATGACGGAGCTGGTTATCACAAAGTATCCCCTTATGTTATAGTACGGCTATCGTGTAATATGTACCAGCACATATAGTTACAATGACGGAGCTGGTTATCACAAAGTATCCCCTTATGTATAGTACGGCTATCGTGTAATATGTACCAGCACATATAGTTACAATGACGGAGCTGGTGTTATTTGGCTGCTACAAAGTATCCCTTGAGGTGCAGTACGGCCATTAATTAACATATACCCGTACGTGTAATTGTTATAAGAGATCGCCATATGAGGCTGCATTCTGCGTAGTACTTGGATTAGCTCTGCTATCATGCTAAATGTAAAGAGGGCTTTTCTTTAAAAGTTTTATTGCTTGTGATATTTGAAATGTTTTGTAATTTGACACAGGGTGATGTCTGGGGGGCAGGAGGTGGGAGGGAGAGGGGAGGGCACTTACCTTTATCTGGTGATGTAATGACAAAATGGAGTATCCTGACGACGGCCGGCAAACACGGCTGAAACGTGTAGATTGATGTTCTATGTATAATAAAGCAACTATTTTTTAAAAAGTCCAGCGGAGTGCCTCATACCTTTAGATATGCTGATACTTCAGAGACCACCCAGGCACTGAGAATACAGGACGAGCAGGAGTGCAGATATTTTCTAATTGTCTTATATATATATATATATATATATTTTTATTTTTTAATTGTTAAAATGAAAATTAACTGAATCAGGGAGGTTGGATTGCTAATTCCTACTTCCCAATATTGTTTGTTTAAGGAGCGCCAGCGTGAACCAAACTGCTTCTGCCAGTTTTCAGCAGTGCTTCAGCTCAATCTTTAATAGAGTAAAGTCCAGGACACTAACCTGGCAGATGAAAACTGTATGTGCTGGTGCTCCTCAACGGTTTGATACATTTTATTTGTAGAGTTGATTTTTACAGGGTAGTTTTCCTTTAAATATTCTATAAACTAATAAAACTAAACTGCTAAATTTTTAACATGACATTTTATTAAATGAATTAGACAGCAGTGTAAATTAATTATGTGCAGATTTTTTTTTAAGTCATTCAAACTCTTCTTCTTGTATTACATAGACAAACTCATGTGCCCTTTAAAGATTCACCATGTGCTATAGAAGCCTGGACTGTTTAACGCGGAAGGAGCTGTTATCGGGCCATGTGACCTCCCTGTTAATGAATGTAAATAGGCCGATACCAATTGATGACGTGTTAGAAATGGAAATACTTTGTCCAGTTCCAATCTGCTCTTTAATGAGAACTCAAGCCAGGTAGAATCAATGCAAAAAGTAAAGCTTGTTGAGGTATATCGTGGACGTACCCATTCCTCAATGGTATGTTATGTCGGCTGTGTTATTTTATTACCGATTGCGGTACTCTATGGACGGTACTGTGCAGTATTTTACATTGTGGTCACTAATTTAACGACGTAAGGCATTCAGGAAGATCATATTGACCATCATCTTTGTGAATGACAACAAAACAAGTCTTGGTCTTTGTAGCATGTGGTGTAACCCATTTTACATCATCCTCACTCATGCTTAGACCTAGTCTGTCTTCAATAACTTGCCTAAAGGAATTCCATTGTCCACAGATATTGATAATGCAGGGGTATACTTCAATAACTCTTGCAATAACTCGTAAAATACCACTCCTTAACACTATTTAAGGATTGGTGTTATTATACGATTGTACCCATAATGTTACGATAACCCATGGGTTTATAAATATCGCCCTTAGAGAGGAATATTCTTATTTAAAGGACAACTAAAGCCTCAGAACAACATTGAATTAGAAGGCAGATCTCCTTGATATAAAAACAGTAATCAGTGTCTCACATCTCATATTAATATGGTTGTTGAGAAATGTACCTTTCTAACATGAGGTTTGTGTTTTATTTCCCAGTGTTCCGGTATCACACAGTGTGGTCACTGACCATTATGTTCTTTACACATGCTCAGTCCTAAGATACTGCAGGAACTTGTTACCGTTGGTCCCACCCACTAGTAGCCTCTAGCCAATCCTTTTACAAGACAGAATAGACAAGGGAACATGTGACTGAGGCCAGGGGTGTGGCCAGTCACTTTACATACACACGGTTATTTCATCCAGTTCTTCAAGTGGTAACATTTACTTTAATGTTCAGATTCTGGAGTGTAAAAACTTTTGTTTAGTTCTCCTTTAAGGAATAGTATTTTGGTATCATTATTTAGATTGATACTTACCCTTAGGGACAAATTTTAAAACCCGCGGTATTGAAATAGACCTTCGTCCCTGGCTCCTGCTCAATTGATTGAAGAACGGAATGTATCACCTGGGCTTCCATCAATACATTAAAGGAATCGTTCACTTTTTGTGTGAACTATTCCTTTAAGTTTAAAGGGCATATTTTCCCCTCAAATGAAAATGTATAAATCACCCTCCAAACCCCAAAACCACAATAGTTAGAAAGCTGACAGATGTAGGACTAACCTGTTAGGCAGAGAGATGTTCTTCTCTCCTTTCCCTCTGCCTTTAAAAGGTTTCCCCCTCCTCTACAAGCTTGTGACCAGGGGCGTCTCTAGAGTCTGAGAAGTTCAGGGGCACTCTTGGGCAATATATGTGCCATGCTCAACTCGGCAAACATTTTTGGATCACACCCCGTTCCCCGCCCAATTAAGCCACACCCACTAGGTACTTAATAGAGATAGACAGAGAGACAAACAGAGAGATAGATACACAGCCAGGAAGTTATAAATAAAAAGGCAGAGAAATAGACAGAGGTGTAGACAGAGATACACAAATTAATGACACAGAGGCAAATTATTCCATTATACTGGTAACAAACTGGAAATTTCAGTATATGCTGGTAACAAACTGGAAATTTCAGTATATACTGGTAACAAACTGGAAATGTCAGTATATACTGGTAGCAAACTGGAAATTTCAGTATACACTGGTAACAAACTGGAAATTTCAGTATATGCTGGTAACAAACTGGAAATTTCAGTATATACTGGTAACAAACTGGAAATATACTGGTACCATGGGCATTTCTTTACATAATGGTAGCCATGGGAATTTTTTTCACATGCTGGTAGCAGTGTGCATTTATCACATCCTGGTAGCCATGGGCATTTCATTACATATGGTAGCCATGGCATTTCATACTAACTGGTAGCCATGGGAATTTTATCACATACTGGTAGTTCATGGCATTTCATTACATAATGGTAGCCATGGGCATTTCATTACATCTGGTAGCCATGGCCATTTCATTACATATGGTAGCATGGGAATTTTATCACATACTGGTAGCCATGGGCATTTCATTACATAATGGTAGCCATGGGCATTTCATTACATACTGGTAGCCATGGGAATTTTATCACATACTGGTAGTCATGGGCATTTCATTACATAATGGTATCCATGGGCATTTCATTACATACTGGTAGCCATGGGCATTTCATTACATATTGGTAGCCATGGGAATTTTATCACAACGGTACCATGGGCATTTCATTACTAATGGTAGCCATGTCATTCATTACTACTGGTAGCCATGGGCTTCCATTACATATTAGTAGCCATGGGAATTTTATCACATACTGGTAGCCATGGGCATTTCATTAAATACTGGTACCATGGGCATTCTTTACATAATGGTAGCCATAGAATTTTTTTCACATGCTGGTACAGTGTGCATTTTATCACATACTGGTAGCCTGGGCATTTCTTACATAATGGTACCATGGGCATTTCATTACATACTGGTAGCCATGGGAATTTTATCACAACTGGTAGTCATGCATTTCATTACATAATGGTAGCCATGGGCATTTCATTACATACTGGTAGCCATGGGCATTTCATTAATATTGTTCCATGGGAATTTTATCACATACTGGTAGCCATGGGCATTTCATTACATAATGGTAGCCATGGGCATTTCATTACATACTGGTAGCCATGGGCATTTCATTACATATTGGTAGCCATGGGAATTTTATCACATACTGGTAGCCATGGGCATTTCATTACTACATGGTAGCCTGGGCATTCATTACTATGGTAGCCATAGAATTTTTTTCACATGCTGGTAGCAGTGTGCATTTTATCACATACTGGTAGCCATGGGCATTTCATTACATAATGGTAGCCATGGGCATTTCATTACATACTGGTAGCCATGGGAATTTTATCACATACTGGTAGTCATGGGCACTTCCAGGGCCGGATTTCTAGCTAGGCATGCGAGGCCCGTGCCTACAGACGGGGGGGGGGGAAATAGAGGCGCGACTCGCGAGTGACTCTGTGATTTGCAGGCAGTGGCAAGTTGCTTGCGCCGGCGCGATGACGTCACGCACATGCCGGCGCGATGACGTCACGCGCGCGACGGCGCAGAGCATTTCAGACGGCCTCTGCGCTCCCGGCCTTCCCCTACACTGACTGTCTCTGGTGTGTGGTGTGGTGTCCAGATAGATAGATTAGATAGATAGATAGATAGATAGATAGATTAGATAGATAGATTTTAAAGAATAGATAATAGCAGAGTCGATAGCATAGATAGATAGATAGATAGATAGATAGATAGATATCAGAGATAGATAGATAGATAGATAGTAATAGATAGATAGATAGACAGAAATAAGATAGATAAGATCGATAGATAGATAATAGATAGATAGATATAAGATAGATATGATAGATAGATAATAGAGATAGATTAGATAGATAGATAGATAGATAGATAGATGATAGATAGATAGCTAGTATAGATAGCAGATAGATAGATCAGATAGATAGATAGATAGATAGATAGATAGATAGATAGATGATAGATAGGCAGAGTTAGTATAGATAGATAGATAGATAGATAGATAGATAGATAGATAGATAGATAGATAGATAGATAGAAGAGAAGATAGATTAATAGATAGATGATAGCAGAGTACGATAGATAGATAGATAGATAGATAGATAGATAGATGAACTGGTAGCCAACTGGAAATTTCAGCATATACTGGTAGCAAACTGGAAATTTCAGTATACATACACTGGTAAACAAACTGGAAATGTCCGTAATACTGGTAACAAACTGGAAATTTCAGTATATACGGTAAGCAAACTGGAAATTTCAGTATACACTGGTAACAAACTGGAAAATTCAGTATACAACTGGTACAACGTGAATTTCAGCATATACTGGTAGCAACGAAACCTGGCATTTCAATTATACCACGGTAACAAACCCTGGAAATTTCAGTATACACTGGTAGCCAACTGGAAATGTCAGTATATACTGGTAGCAAACTGGAAATTTCAGTATATACTGGTAGCAAACTGGAAATTTCAGTATACACTGGTAACAAACTGGAAATTTCAGTATACAGTGGTAACAAACTGGAAATTTCAGTATATACTGGTAGCAAACTGGAAATTTCAGTATATACTGGTAGCAAACTGGAAATTTCAGCATATACTGGTAGCAAACTGGAAATTTCAGTATATACTGGTAACAAACTGTCATTTTCATCATATACTGGTAGCAAACTGGCAATTTCAGTATATACTGGTAACAAACTATGCATAAGAGGATTTGCCCGGCACAGATCACTTAACATCAAGAGAAAGTAATATAAGGGGTGCTCCTACCACTAATATAACATGATAAACAGAAGAAAACAGAAGTGGTATAAACAGGGCACACCCAAACTGTAATAATGCATAAAATATCCTTTATTAAATATATAAACTTGGGATATGGCCAAAAGGTGCAACAAAAATTATATTAAAACACATCTCCAAACCTCAGTATCACATGCTCGGCTATTGGTTTTAGGTGCTCCCTCCTCCTATTTCTAGGGGTATTAAGAGTGTTAGGGAAGCTAGCCTATATATATTTTTTGACTATTGCCTATGAACCATATTACTTCTGTATGTATAAGACTGTATTGATGCATATGTGTCTGATGCACCACTTACTTACTTATGTATGAATTAACATCTGTGTATGACTGGATGAATGAATATACCAGTATATTTTCTGTGTGATGCACCTTTTGGCCATATCCCAAGTTTATATATTTAATAAAGGATATTTTATGCATTATTACAGTTTGGGTGTTCCCTGTTTATACCACTTCTGTTTTCTTCTGTTTATCATACTGGTAACAAACTGCAATTTGTAGTATACACTGGTAACAAACTGTCATTTTCATTTTATACTGGTTGCAAACTGGAAATTTCAGTATACACTGGTAACAAACTGTCATTTTCATTATATACTGGTAGCAAACTGGAAATTGCAGTATATACTGGTAGGAAACTGTCATTTTCATTATATACTGGTAACAAACTGGAAATTTCAGTATATACTGGTAGCAAACTGGAAATTTCAGTATATACTGGTAACAAACTGTCATTTTCATTATATACTGGTAGCAAACTGGAAATTTCAGTATATACTGGTAGCAAACTGTCATTTTCATTATATATTGGTAACAAACTGGAAATTTCAGTATATACTGGTAGCAAACTGGAAATTTCAGTATATACTGGTAACAAACTGTCATTTTCATCATATACTGGTAGCAAACTGGCAATTTCAGTATACTGTATGCTGGTAGCAGACTGGCAATTTCAGTATATACTGGTAGCAAACTGTCATTTTCATTATATACTGGTAACAAACTGGAAATTTCAGTATATACTGGTAACAAACGGAAATGTCAGTATATATTGGTAACAAACTGGAAAATTCAGTATATACTGGTAGCAAACTGGAAATTTCAGTATATACTGGTAACAAACTGTCATTTTCATCATATGCTGGTAGCAAACTGGCAATTTCACTATACTGTATGCTGGTAGCAAACTGGCAATTTCAGGTATATACTGGTAGCACACTGGTAACTTCATTATATACTGGTAGCAAACTGGCAATTTCATTATATACTAGTACCCATGGGCATTTCATCACATACTGGTAGCCATGGGCATTTTATCATATACTGGTAGCCATGGGAATGTTATCACATTCTGGTAGCAATGGGCATTTCATCACAAACTGGTAGTCATGGGAATTTTTTCACATACTAGTAGCCATGGGCATTTTAATTACATACTGGTAGCCATGGCAGCCGTCAGCCGTTGGTATTTCATCTCATATTGGCAGCCATGAGCATTTCATTACATAATGGAAGGAATGGGCATTTCATTACCTACTGGTAGCCATGGGAAATTTATCACATACTGGCAGCCATGGGCATTTCATTACTTAATGGAAGAAATGGGCATTTCATTACATACTGGTAGCCATGGAAATTTATCACATACTGGCAGCCATGGCATTTCTTTAATGGATGGGCATTCATTACATACTGATAGCATGGGAATTTTATCCATCGGTAGCCATGGGCATTTCATTACATAATGGTAGCCATGGGAAATTTTTTCACATACTGGTAGCCTTGGGCATTTTATTACATACAGGTAGCCATGGGAATTTCATTACATAATGGTAGCCATGGGCATTTCATTAAATAATGGTAGCCATGGGCATTTCATTACATACTAGTAGCCATGGGCATTTCATTACATATTGGTAGCCATGGGAATTTTATCACATACTGGTAGCCATGGGCATTTCATTAAATACTGGTAGCCATGGGCATTTCTTTACATAATGGTAGCCATGGGAATTTTTTTCACATGCTGGTAGCAGTGTGCATTTTATCACATACTGGTAGCCATGGGCATTTCATTACATAATGGTAGCCATGGGCATTTCATTACATACTGGTACCATGGGAATTTTCACATACTGGTAGTCATGGTCATTTCATTACATAATTGTAGCCATGGGCATTTCATTACATACTGGTAGCCATGCATTTCATTACATTTGTAGCCATGGGAATTTTATCACATACGGTAGCCATGGGCATTTCATACATAATGGTAGCCATGGTGCATTTCATTACATACTGGTAGCCATGGGAATTTTATCACATACTGGTAGTCATGGGCATTTCATTACATATGGTAGCATGGGCATTTCTACATACTGGTAGCCATGGGCATTTCATTACATATGGTAGCCATGGGAATTTTCACATTACTGGTAGCCATGGGCATTTCATTACATAATGGTAGCCATGGCATTTCATTACATACTGGTAGCCATGGGCATTCATTACATTTGGTAGCCATGGGAATTTTATCACATACTGGTAGCCATGGGCATTTCATTAAATACTGGTAGCCATGGGCATTTCTTTACATAATGGTAGCCATAGGAATTTTTTTCACATGCTGGTAGCAGTGTGCATTTTATCACATACTGGTAGCCATGGGCATTTCTTACATATGGTAGCCATGGGCATTTTTCATTACATACTGGTAGCCATGGGAATTTTATCACATACTTGTAGTCTGGGGCATTCATTACATAATGGTAGCCATGGGCCATTTCATTACATACTGGTAGCCTGGGCATTTCATTACATATTGGTAGCCATGGAATTTTATCACATACTGGTAGTCATGGGCATTTCATTACATAATGGTAGCCATGGGCATTTCATTACATACTGGTAGCCATGGGCATTTCATTACATATTGGTAGCCAGGGAATTTTATACACATTGGTAGCCATGGGCATTTCATTACTACTGGTAGCCATGGGCATTTCATTACATATGGTAGCCATAGGAATTTTTTTCACATGCTGGTACAGTGTGCATTTTTCACATACTGGTAGCCATGGGCATTTCATTACATAATGGAGCCATGGGCATTTCATTACATAACTGGTACCATGGTAATTTTTACCATACTGGTAGTCATGGGCACTTCCAGGCCGGATTTTCTAGCTAGGCATGCGAGGCCCGTGCCTACAAGCGGGGGGGGGGAAAATAGTAGGAGGGGGCGCGACTCGTGAGTGACTCTGTGTATGCGGCAGTGGCAAGTTGCTTGCGCCGGCGCGATGGACCGTCACTGCACATGCCGGCGCGATGACGTCACGCAGCTACGACGGCCAGAGCATTTCAGAACGGCCTTCCTGCGCTCCCCACCGGCCTTCCCCTACACTGACGTCTCTCTGGTGGTGTTGGTTGTCTCCGATTAGATTAGATAGATAGATAGATAATAGATAACTAGCAAAGTTAGATAGATAGATAGATAGCTAGATACATAGATAGCTTCGATATACGCACTACGCACTCTCTGCTATCGATCGCTCGCATCGCTCTATCAGCTAGGACGACTAGATACGCTAGCTCGATACGCCTACTACTCGCCGATCGCTCGTTGCTCGCCGATACGCTCCTAGACTATAGATCGAAGAAAGGATCTAAGATAGAAGTAGATAATAGATACAGATAGACGTATAGATAGATCAGCTCTCTCGCTACTCCTCGTCTCTCGCTCGCTCGCCTCGATACGCTACGCTCGCTCGCTCTCGCTCGCTTCGCCGTCGATCGCTCGCTCGCTCTCGACTAGCTCCGCTAGACTAGACGATAGTTCGATCTAGAGCAGATAGATAGCAGAGATAATCATAGCCGCATCATGCTCGTCCAGCTAGACCTAGCATCCTAAAGCAACCGTCGAATCGAACTCGTAGCGACCGCTCGACGGCGTGTACTCTGACTAACATAGACCGCTACTCGCTACACTCATCTCGCATCTGACTAGATAGATAGATCTAGATTCAGAATGTACCGCGATCGCTATATATTAATAATGAGATCTTAGACTGATAGATGAAGATAGATAGCGAGTAGATAGACAGTTGATAGATAGAATGTCATAAGATAAGAGTTTAGATAGAGAGTAGATAGATAGACAGATATATAGCAGAGATAGATAAAAATAGAAATAGATAGATAGATAGATTACGATAAGCAGAGATAGACCAATAACAGATAAGAGAGATGAATAGATAGGTTAGATAGAACAGTTAAGATAGTAGAGATGATAGATAGATAGATAGAAGAGTTAATAGGCAAGATAGGATAGATAGATAGATCAGATAGCAGAGATAGATAAGATAGATAGATTTATAGATAGATATATAGAGTTAGATAAATAGAATATATAGAATAAATAGATAATAGATAGCATAGTTACGATAGAAGATAAATAGGCGGACATAAAAAGAAGACAAGGTCGGAAAAACCCCCTGGCAGACTCACGTGCCGGAGGCAGCGACTAGCGGGTAATTTTTCTTACTTGTCACCAGTCTCTGTTTTGTTCTATTGAAGAACGGATGTCAGGCACAGCTCCTTACCTCCCTTTCTGCAATAAAATTGGATTACCAAAACTTGAAAAAACGAGTGGAGATACCCTTTAAATACTGGTAGCCATGGGAATTTCATTACATACTGGTAGCCATGGGAATTTTATCACATACTGGTAGTCATGGGCATTTCATTACATACTGGTAGCCATGGGAATTTTATCACATACTGATGGCCATGGGCATTCCATTAAATACTGGTAACCATGAGCATTTCTTTACATAATGGTATCCATGAGCATTTCTTTACATACTGGTGGCCATGGGCATTTGTTTACATACTGGTGGCCATGGGCATTTCATTAAATACTGGTAGCCATGAGCATTTCTTTACATACTGATGGCCATGGGCATTTCATTAAATACTGGTAGCAATGAGCATTTCTTTACATAATGGTAGTCATGGGAATTTTTTCACATACTAGTAGCCATGGGCATTTTATTACATACTGGTAGCCATGGGCATTTCATTAAATACTGGTAGCCATGGGCATTTCATTACATACTGGTAGTCATGGGAATTTCATTAAATACTGGTATCCATTGGCATTTCATTACATACTGGTAGTCATTGACATTTCATTACATACAGGTAGCCATGGGCATTTCATTACATACTGCTAGTCATTGGAATTTCATTACATACTAGTAGCCATGGGCATTTCATTACATACTGGTAGCCATGGGCATTTCATTACATACTGGTAGCCATGGGCATTTCATGATATACTGGTAGCCATGGGAATTTCATTACATACTGCTAGTCATTGGAATTTCATTACATACTAGTAGCCATGGGCATTTCATTACATACTGGTAGCCATGGGCATTTCATTACATACTAGTAGCCATGGGCATTTCATTAAATACTGGTAGTCATGGGCATTTCATTACATACTGGTAGCCATGGGCATTTCATGATATACTGGTAGCCATGGGAATTTCATTACATACTGCTAGTCATTGGAATTTCATTACATACTAGTAGCCATGGGCATTTCATTACATACTGGTAGCCATGGGCATTTCATTATATACTGGTAGCCATGGGAATCTTATCATATAATGGCAGCAAACTGGCAGTTGTATAATATACTTACCCCATTTGCCACTGGAGGCTGGAATTCTATCCAGACATGCAGAGGCAGAGCAGGGGCAGCAGTTCCCAATAGTCATTCACGGCTGTGCGATGACGTCACCGGGCAACGGCAAAGAACTACTGGGAAAGAAGATTCGTGGCACAGCGACTGGGTAAGTTATGTTAAAACATTCGGGGCACTTTGCCAAAGATCCAGGGCATCATGTGCCCTGAATGTTTTAGCATAGAGAAGTCACTGCTTGTTACAAGCTTGCACATGTTCACGAGTGGCAGCTTGGGGAATAACAGTCATTCATTAGCTGTGATGTCATCTGTTACATCCACGACTGAGAGCTTCTAACCGGAAGAACCAGGAAGCAGATAGAGTGGTAACAGAACATCAGGCAGCATTTCAGGTTAATCTTACATCTCTCAGATATTTAACTATTGCAATTTTGAGGTTTGGGGGTGATTGACATAATGCAATGTTCAATTTAAGGGGTAGACTGTGAGAAAACATCATTTTTTTTAACTTATAGCCCAGAAACCATGGGGCTGATGCAACGAAACCTGAAATTTGCCCATTTCATTAATCTGCAACAATCAATCAGATATCATCTAACTGCAGTAACCCAGTAAAAAGATAACAGCTGATTGGTTATTGCAAATTAATAGCACAGGCAAACCTTTGCACCTCTTATTGCACCAGCCCCTTAGATTGTAAAAACAATACAGTATATCCCATATATACAATCTTACAGTATTATTAAACAGATTTTGGGCTACAGACCATTACACAGAACTAATTGTTAATATGAGTAGGTGTTGCCATACTAAATAATATGTAAAAAAGGTGGAATCTCTCTCGTAGACCAGTGTAATGGTGGTCATAGACGCAACAATCCCGGCGATTGTCCAAAGTTTTTCGTACGACCCCCCAGATCAAAATTGTAGCAGCTATGGTCAAAATAACTCTGCATGACAATTCCTTTAAGACATATTCCATTATTATTATTATTGTGGATTTATATAACGCCAACTTTACAATTACATGTATACATTCACATCAGGCCCTGCCTCAAAGAACTCACAATCTAAGCACATTAATTTGACACATACAACCTATCAGTATGTCTTTATGATTGTGGGGGAAACCGGAGTGCCCGGAGGAAACCCACTCAAGCACAGGGAGAACATACAAACTCCTTGCAGATGTGTCCAACGATGGAATCGAACTCAGGACTTCAGCGCTGCAAGACATCAGTGCTAACCACTGAGCCACCATGCTGTCCTTTAAGTCATATTCCTTAAAGACACATTCCTTTAAGAAATATTCCTTTAAGACATATTCCTTAA
Organism: Hymenochirus boettgeri; assembly: GCA_019447015.1. Taxonomy (NCBI): domain Eukaryota; kingdom Metazoa; phylum Chordata; class Amphibia; order Anura; family Pipidae; genus Hymenochirus; species Hymenochirus boettgeri. Next base: position 291,841,176 of record CM033473.1, read on the forward strand.
AAAAAAAACAGCAAATCCTGACCGAGAATTGAACTGACTCTTTAAATAGCAAAGCAGTCAATGCTATCGATGGTCCAGATGTCTTGCGGAAACCATTAAAGCTTTATGTATAGACCTTTTAAGACAATACACCTGAGTTTAATGGAAAATGATGTTCAAGTGCTACGTTTTCCCTAATCAAGAATGTATTTCTGTTTATACCCTTTAAGATGTCATTAAGAAAGGACTAAGTGCATTTATTGGATGTCATAGATGGCAAATGTTTTTTTTTTTTTTGTTCCTTTAAGGACTAAAAGATAACGATTTCCATAGATCTTCATCTCCCTAGAACCCCCTCTTCTCCAAACTGCGAATGAACTTCCCATGACCATCAACTTTACCCTTAAACTTGAGAAACCCAAATCTCAAACCTAATAACTGACACAGTATTTAACCATCACAGCTCAACCTTTGTGTATGGAGGTTGGTCACAAAAGGGCCCTATTTATAAAAGATCGGTATCGTTATCGTAAAATACGATCGTTATCGTAAAATAACGACCGGTTTTTACCGATAACGACCGTTATTTACCGATACCGGTCGTTATTTACCGAAACGACCGTTTAGTTACGATATCGTTAAATACCGGTCGTTTCGGTAATACGGTCGTATCGTTAAAACCCGGTCGTTTATTTTACGATAACGACGTATTTACGATAAACGATACCGATCTTTTATAAATAGGGCCCAAAAATTCTATATTTTGGTACCGTTATTTACCATAACGACGTTATTTACCGATAAACGACCGGTATTTAACGATATCGTTAAATACCCGGTCGTTATCGGTAAATAACGGTCGTTATCGGTAAAAACCCGGTCATTATTTTACGATAACGATCGGTATTTTACGATAACGATACCGATCTTTTATAAATAGGGCCCAAAATTCTATAATTTTATGGAAATTTCACAAGAATGAATAAGATTCTGAAAGTGAAGGGTTCCAATGTAAAACTTCTATTTAGAATTCAGATGCAAGGCTTGTCTCTCAACGACTGCGAGGTCCTGGCTTTACCATTCATTTTGCGATCATATGTTGATCGCAAAGAAAATCCGAAAAGGCAGTAAAATTGATTGAATGTCACTGGATCATTCTTAAAGGAATAGCTCACTCATAAAGTGAACTATTCCTTTAATCTATTGATTGAAGCCCGGGGGGTTAAGGAGCTATGCCTTACCTTCCGTTCTTCAATCAATTCCCCAGGAGCGACAGATGAAGAACGAAGAAACTTACCTTACACAAGATCCTCCGCAGCAGTGGAAATTCCCGGCCACTTCCTGTTCAGGGTAACTATAGCGTGAATTATCCTAGACCTGTCACTGCTGCTGCGGAGGATTGCGTGTAAGGTAAGTTTCTTCGTTCTTCGTCCGTCACTCCTGGTGAATTGATTGAAGAACGGGAGGTAAGGAATAGCTCCTTAACCCCCGGTCTTCAATCAATACATTAAGGAATAGTTCACTTTTGAGTGAACTATTCCTTTAAAGGGAATTCCACTCAATGAACACATTTTTGGTATTCAGTTTTATTGAAGAACGGGAGGTAAAGGAACTGTGTTGGAGATGTGTCTTACCTAACGTTCTTCAATGGAACAATCAGGAGCCAGGAGAGAAGGTAAGAACTTACCCGCTTGCTCGCTCCCCTGGCACGTAGTCTGACAGGTCCCAACAGAGGGAAAGAATCGATCAGGGCACTGAAATAGTAATTACTACTAAGTGTAGTGTAGGTGCAATGCTGTAACAAACTAAGTCACCATGGAGAGAGAAAGACAACTGCAACCTACTTTGAGTGGTATCAAAAAAGACATCAATATATAGGCATACTTATACCGATCTAGAAGAGGGCAGGTAGGCAAAGCAAGGGGGGCGTTCAACCACAAATGCGTTTCGTTCCACGCCGTTGCATGGAACTTCCTCAGCACTGAGGAAGTTCCATGCACACGGCGTAGGAACGAAACGCATTCGTGGTTGAACGCCCCCCCCCCCCTTGCTTTGCCTACCTGCCCTCTTCTAGATCGGTATAAGTATGCCTATATATTGATGTCTTTTTTTGACCACAGTTGACTCATTGTATCTCTAATATACTCTATTGCATTCTTATTATACCTCTGTGATAGTTATTTCTGACTCTATGTATGAGAGGCAGGGTTTGGCTTGTTTTTAGTTGTTTTTAATATGTGTCCCCACGTTGACCTTTCTAATAAAGGACGTTTTTAGATACCATTCAAAGTTAGTTTTGCAGCCTGTCTTTCTCTCTCCATGTGATGACAGGTCCCAACAGACTCTGTCTTCTATGCGCATGGATCCAATATGTTCTATCATTATCGTGGGTTTTTATTGACATTATACTTTTGTCAAAATAGCGACGTCTCAGCCCAAACTCTCCTTCATTTCTCCAAACTCCCCCAGAAACCTAAAAATACAGTGGAATCCGATTAATGACAAAGAGGAAACACAGCCTGACAAATGTCTATCAGAGCAGTTCGCCCCGACAGAGACCCGATGGGTATTGCTTTCCGCTAATTGCTGTTAAATGGGTGTCCTTGGAATATCACAGTAATTGACAATAATTGACCATTTAATAGATAAGGAGGGAACATTACTGGGGAACAACAACAAGAGATTCTGCGAAAAGAACCATTTTTACTTCCTTCTTCTATTCCCAGAGGTCGTTCCCTGCTGTTATCTGTAAGAAATATTAGGACCATAGGTTCGTTATAGTGTAGGAATACTGTACTGTCAACTATAAGGATTTGTAATTCACCATAGTGTTTAGCCTTGTGTGTCTATACAGGTCATGGAAATTTGAGGTGGAATGGGGGTGCGTTATTACTCATAAATAACAAGTTTCAAAGAGTCATGTGACACTAATGACATAGCTAAGCATTGATTATAACTGGTGACATACCTCAGAACTAATTATAACTGATGACATAGCTAAACACTGATTATAACTGATGATATAGCTAAACACTGATTATTACCGATGACATAGCTAAACACTGATTATAACTAATGACATAGCTAAACACGGATTATAACTGATGACATAGCTAAACATTGATTTTAACTGATGACTTAGCTAAACACCGATAATAACTGATGACATAGCTAAACACGATATAACTGATGACATAGCTAAACACTGATTATAACTAATGACATAGCTAAAAAGATTATAACTGATGACATAGCTAAACACTGATATAACTGAGACATAGCTAAACATTGATTTAACTGATGACTTAGCAAACACTGATATAACTGATGAAATAGCTAAACGCTAATATAACTAAGACATCGATAAACACTGATTAAAACTATGACATAGCTAAACACTGATTATAACTGAATGCAGCTAAACAATGCTTATAACGATGACATAGCTAAACACGATTAAAACGATGACATAGCTAAAACACTGATATAAAACTGATGACATAGCTAAACATGATTATAACTGATGACATAGTAAACACTGATTATAAACTGAGAAAACGTGACACTGATTTAATGAGGACTAGCTAAACACTGTTTATATTATATGATGACATAGCTAAACACTGATTATAATTAATTGATGACATAGTTAAGCACTGATTATAATTATAATTGATGACATAGCTAAGCACTGATTATAATTATAATTGATGACATAGTTAAGCACTGATATAATTATAATGATGACATAGCTAAGCACTGATTATAATTATAATTGATGACATAGTTAGCACTGATTATAATTATAATTGATGACATAGTAAGCACTGATTATAATTATAATTGATGACATAGTAAGCAGATTATAATTATAATTGATGACATAGTTTAGCACTGATTATAATTATAATTGATGACATAGCTAAGCACTGATTATAATTATAATTGATGACATAGCTAAGCACTGATTATAATTATAATTGATGACATAGCTAGAGCACTGATTATAATATAATTGAGACATAGCAAGCACTGATTATAATTATAATTGATGACATAGTTTAGCACTGATTATAATTATATTGATGACATAGCTAAGCACTGATTATAATTATAATTGATGACATAGCTAAGCACTGATTATAATTATAATTGATGACATAGTTAAGCACTGATTATAATTATAATTGATGACATAGTTTGCACTGATATAATTATAATTGATGACATAGCAAGCACTGATCGAACTTATGATATACCACTGATAGCAAAATACATTAAAGCCAAAAGGAATTGAAGGAAATTTTACTATCATGAGTCCAGATTGCACATTGTCACTACATTTTATATTGTGGCGTTTTCTACTACAACAATATTTTATCTTTATTGTAATGACAAAAATGTAAGAATTACCTGGAATATTTACTGTAGCTTCCTCTTCCATGCCACCATTTTGAAGTGTACACAGAAATTGTGATCATAACATCATTAATCTGTGCATGTAGGAAGGTGTACTCAAATCTAAATGTGCAAACCTTCAAGCTGAAACTAGTAAGAGATAATAATAATGCTTTAAATGGTAACTGTGTTTTCATACAATTGCCCTTGTCTCTTTTTCTCCGGTTTCTATTATACCTTTTAAGTAAGCCATGAATTAATTATTTAGCTTCTCTGGATCTTAAGTTATAGGCTTGTAAAGTTACAGATACTTGTCTGCCCCCTCTGTCTGGAGTCCAACCGCATATTTTCTGAAGCTAATTAAAGACCTGCAACTATTCTGTCCTTTCCACTACCTATGAACAATTTAGGGGGTAAAAAAAAATCTTTTCAGACTTATGGCCGGCTTTAAAAATGATTTAGAAATTTAGGCGCGGGCAGCTAGACGCAGCTGATGATGCTCTGCCCAGCATTGGGCATGCTCCAGACTGAGATTTGGGGTCAGTGCAGTGGTGCTGGTGATGTCACAGCTTAAAGTGCTAGTGGGGAAAAATACCCTTTACTGCTGTAACTTTGTTAGACTGCAGCTATAAGCATGATCCTGGAATTATTTTAAAGGTATTAGTTTTTTCTTTTAAAGTTCCCCTTTAGCAATATAAGGGCTAGGCCACACTGCTGGTTTTTTGTGCGCTTGCGTTTGCGTTTTTTTGGATCATTGAAAACGTGGCAATGCACCGAAAACGCGCGCTAGTAATTGCGATTGCGTTCCGCATTTTAAATCGAAATCGCATGCGTTTTCAATACTTAATAAAAAACGCATGCGCAAACACACAACAAATTGCACATGAAATCACATGCGATTCCGTGTGCAATTGCGTTTGCGTTGCAGTGTGGCCGAACCCCAAATGTTCTCTTTTGGATGTGGAGTACTGATATTTCTTATTTTCTATTCATCTTACAGGATGACTTGTTCAAAGTTCCATGTGCACATTTTAGGCACTGTTGATACATAACAATAGTCTGCAGTAATCTATTCTGTTTGGAATGAATATGGAATTCTAGGAAAATAATAAACAAAAATGTGAAAAAAGTGCATTTATATATAGCGCCCCCTATAGACCTTATCATAAATGTATCCATGAACGATATTAACGTTTTCATTCTATGTAGGCTTCACCTTATAATATCGCTGTCCATAAATAAACTCCAACAGTGAAATTTAACTTCTGATTAGTTTTCCCTCTACAGTTTCATCACGCTGTATTACTGTTTATTCGTGTAAATTGTAGGGTGATTTACACATTTGAGCTTTACCATGATATATGTAGCATTGTGGAAAAGCCAGAAGGGATTAAATGGAATGTACTTGTACTTATCAGGATTAGATTCCTGCACGACTGGAAAAGGGATGATGTCTGGCTAATCTAATTTGGAAACTTAAACCTTTGGATTCCATAATAACATCCTGTAGAAGGCAGAGGAAAGAATATTACAAGGATCCTAGTAGAAAGAGTGACCTGCTCCTTCGGTAAGTTTTTAGCTTTTTTACTCTGGGTATTGGGTAGGTTTGGGGCATTAAGATGGGGCATTAATCTGCAGATGTGGAAATGCATTCAAATTGTTCTTAAATGGCATGTTCACCCTTAAAACTGGTAATTGTCAGTTATTTGCCCACAAACAAACTGCTATTTTTACCAGTTTATTACATGGATTTGTAACCAGATATTTAATGATAAGTTCTGTTCTGTTCTAGCAAAGGTATCTGCCTCCTCCCTCTGCTCAATGAGCTTTTTATCAGCTTGAGCGTGTGCAGTGGAGGCAGCAGGTAAAAAAAAAACAGCAGTCAATTTTGGTTGTGATGTCAGCATTTACCTTGATAACTGATTTGAGGGAGGAACCAGCTTATAATTATCCTTAAATATCTGGTTAGTAATACATCTAAAAAAGTGTTGAATATATTAGTTGTGGCTGGGGCAGGTAACCAATAACTGACCAGTTTTTTGTTTAAGGGTGGACCTGCCCATTAAGAGTTGAAGTTTGGTGGGTAACAGTGTCTCGGTCACATAATAACCTTGGTAGAAGGATTTGAACTACTCATGGCAAATGACTATGGGTGGAGCTTCACCTGAAACACGTAAGACGTTCACCTTTATCCCGTGTGGCTAATTGTGATATTGCAGTGCATATGGGCATTCTTGTTCTATATCGGGTACTAACCAATCACACGGCATGTCTTATCTGATACAGGAAGACTCCTTAATACTGCTGCTCAGTTCTTAGATTAAAGGCCACTTGTTCTTACTAGTTCTAGATGCCAAAACACACTTGCTGTACCCCTTATCTACCAATTAAAACCAAGCTACTCCAGTTCCTGCATCTATATTGTACAAAGGGGTTTTAAATACATTTTCATGATTATTAAGTCTTTCAACCATGTCAAAGTGAACCCAATATGGAAAATCCTTACCAATTCCCATGGATTATTTCTCTAAGCGGACAACACATTAACGATAAAGGGCAAATCTTGTCCAATCCGGTGGGGTTTGCCCTATATTTTTAAGGTAATAGGGGATAAATGGGCCATATGTACCCAATGATATTCTATGGGATCATAAATTAACGCTACCCTTGATTAATGCCCAGTCCTCCCATCCTATCTTGACAGCTTATATGGAGTAAATAGGTCTCCTAAAATGAATTAAGGACTAGACGTGCTACTACCAATGAAGGCTTGTCCTATGTCCCAGAGAATTGCTAATGTACATTTGCAGGACAATGTTAAGAAGTTCTATCGAAGTTATTAATTTGTTTTTACATGCGATAAACGCTTCTTTCTTCAGGACGGTGATGTTTTGGAACAGGAACTAGGGCCTTGCGCTTCAACACGGTTACATCTAATGTGGAGAATCAATTAAAAACACATCCAATATAAGGCTCTGTGAGGTCTCTAATGGTTACTTTAGAAAGTTTCCAGAACTCCGCCAATACCATTTAGCCATTTTTGTTCATTGTCCTCGAATGAGTCAGAAGAAGGGTTCATTAATTCGGGGGCTTTGTATAGATAAGGTACATTTAAGTTGAGGACCAAGCAGATATGTAGCAAAACAAAAGGACTCCTTTGCCCATTGTTATACATATAGTAAGACCCAGCCTTGAATAAAGCACTTATAACGAGCTGACTGAATGGAGAGAAAGAGGAACATTTTTTTGAGGGGAGGGACAGTCTTTCAATAAGATTTCAGTTTTTTGAAGAAAAAAAAAACCTCAATTGACATTAAATGCTATTTATTTCCTTCACGTTCCACAGTTGAGCACTACTGTTGAGTACTCAAAGTGAGCCAGTCAGCCTCTTAAAGTCTCCTTGGTTACAAGAGCACTTACAATGCCCTAAATAAGCGTTATCAATGTAGACCGTCTCTACAGAGATTTGCTTAAAGGACGATTTTATGGGAAAGGTGACATTATTGTATTTAGTGTCTGTTCAAGGAAAGACTCCCATAGACCAATGGAAGCAGTTTGAAATTCAAAAAACTATTATTCTATAGGTATCTGCTATGTCTTCCTATAAAGTTTTGTTCATTATAAAGAATAAGAATTTTGGTTGCAATTCCCCAGCATTCCTTCACAGCCCTGTATAATGCAAAATGGTTAAGGAGGGGTTGTGAATGGACATTTTTTGTTTAGTAGAAATAGAACTATGGCATGGACCCTGTAGTGTGTGTAATTTGTAATGCCATTAAAGTTTGAATGGTAATTCTTGTTCAGTACTAGCCAAAGATACAAAGTAAAATTTGTACCCTGCAGGTACTGCCCCCTCCCTTGGCTCAATGAGTTTAGACATGCTCATTGGGATTTTCCCAGGGAGAGAAAGAGAGAGAGGGGAGAGGGTGCATCTCCTGTGCTAATTGGTGTGGGGTGGGGGGATAAAAAAATAGGCATGAAAGTAAACGTATGGCCGTGGTCACACATTTCCAAACCAAAAAAACAAATATATAGCAAAATACTGCATGTTAGGTTAGGTATTGTATGGGTAATTGTAAATCTATGATCTTAGAATATATAACACGACGAGGTATCCTACCTGCACCACTACTGACTAGTGCAGTTGTGCAACACCTTTGAGGTGGTGCTCCCAGTGTATAAACATTCTAAGTACACAACAAATATAGAGGACCCTACAAATATGTATGGGCCCCCCAGAAGTACACTATATGGGGCAGTGTACTTCTACACTGTTTGTATAAATGTTTGACCAGATCAGTAGCACTTCCATTAAATGTAGTTGTAAATTAGCCTAATTGGAGTGCTTCCACAATTCTTGTATTGTATGTATTTATTGGGAGGCTTGGTCAAGCCTCCAGTGGTAATAGCACCAACACGCCCTTTAATGGGAGGTCCTCTGCCTTTAATATAAAGCACTGGATGGCCTCTTCCCTCATTTAAAAAGCCAAAGGGCCTGAGGGGAAGTGAGAGAGCCTGTTATATGGATCCAGTGTGTAAGAATGAGAAATGCAAAAGTTTGCTAATCGTTAATTGAAGTAAAAGAATTGAAAAGGTTAGAAGTTAGGACCTTCCAGACTGGGTTACCTTGACGTGGTTGGAAGCTTTTTCATTCATGTGATCACAGTAATGTATACTAAAACCCTTTGTTTATAAAGTATGCCAGTGTGCAGATAATATGATATTGTATGGGGCCTAGGAATGTGCATTGATTATCTTTTCTACCTGGGGGGCCCATACAAATCTATGATCTTGGTGGTAGATTTACAATAAAATAGCGATATTGCGCTTTAAAATATGGCCCTAAGCGACTGTTGCAGAAACGACGTTCAGAAACACTCACATGCGGGTCAAGCTCACGATCGCATGTGTGTATGAAGCTTTATTTTTTTTTTTTTTTTTGTTTTTTTATAGTTACTCTGAACAGGAAGCGGTCGGGAATTTCCACTGCTGCTGCGTTGGATTGCGTGTAAGGTAAGGTTCTTTGTCCTTCTATCCTGTGGAATTGATTGAAGAACGGGAGGTAAGGCATAGCTCCTTAACCCCCCGGTCTTCAATCAATACATTAAGGGAATAGTTCACTTTTTGAGTGAACTATTCCTTTAAAGGGGATCTCCACTCATATGAACACATTTTTGGTATTCAGTTTTATTGAAGAACGGGAGGTAAAGGAACTGTGTTGGAGATGTGTCTTACCTAACGTTCTTCAATGGAACAATCAGGAGCCAGGAGAGAAGGTAAAGAACTTACCCGCTTGCTCGCTCCCCTGGCACGTAGTCTGACAGGTCCCAACAGAGAGGAAAGAATCGATCAGGGCACTGAAATAGTAATTACTACTAAGTGTAGTGTAGGTGCAAGTCTGTAACAAAACTAAGCATCACATGGAGAGAGAAAGACAATCTGCAACACTACTTTGAGTGGTATCAAAAAAAGACATCAATATATAGGCTGATGACATAGCTAAACACTGATTATAACTGATGACATAGCTAAACAATGCTTATAACTGATGACATAGCTAAACACTGATTATAACTGATGACATAGCTAAACACTGATTATAACTGATGACATAGCTAAACACTGATTATAACTGATGATATAGCTAAACACTGATTATTACCGATGACATAGCTAAACACTGATTATAACTAATGACATAGCTAAACACGGATTATAACTGATGACATAGCTAAACATTGATTTTAACTGATGACTTAGCTAAACACCGATAATAACTGATGACATAGCTAAACACTGATTATAACTGATGACATAGCTAAACACTGATTATAACTAATGACATAGCTAAAAAAGATTATAACTGATGACATAGCTAAACACTGATTATAACTGATGACATAGCTAAACATTGATTTTAACTGATGACTTAGCTAAACACTGATAATAACTGATGACATAGCTAAACGCTAATTATAACTAACGACATAGCTAAACACTGATTAAAACTAATGACATAGCTAAACACTGATTATAACTGATGACATAGCTAAACAATGCTTATAACTGATGACATAGCTAAACACTGATTATAACTGATGACATAGCTAAACACTGATTATAACTGATGACATACTGTAGCTAAACACTGATTTTAACTGAGGACATAGCTAAACACTGTTTATAATTATTATTGATGACATAGCTAAACACTGATTATAATTATAATTGATGACATAGTTAAGCACTGATTATAATTATAATTGATGACATAGCTAAGCACTGATTATAATTATAATTGATGACATAGTTAAGCACTGATTATAATTATAATTGATGACATAGCTAAGCACTGATTATAATTATAATTGATGACATAGTTTAGCACTGATTATAATTATAATTGATGACATAGCTAAGCACTGATCGCAACTTATGATATACCACTGATAGCAAAATACATTAAAGCCAAAAGGAATTGAAGGAAATTTTACTATCATGAGTCCAGATTGACCAATTGTCACTACATTTTATATTGTGGCGTTTTCTACTACAACAATATTTTATCTTTATTGTAATGACAAAAATGTAAGAATTACCTGGAATATTTACTGTAGCTTCCTCTTCCATGCCACCATTTTGAAGTGTACACAGAAATTGTGATCATAACATCATTAATCTGTGCATGTAGGAAGGTGTACTCAAATCTAAATGTGCAAACCTTCAAGCTGAAACTAGTAAGAGATAATAATAATGCTTTAAATGGTAACTGTGGTTTTCATACAATTGCCATTGTCTCTTTTTTCTCCGGTTTTCTATTATACCTTTTAAGTAAGCCATGAATTAATTATTTAGCTTCTCTGGATCTTAAGTTATAGGCTTGTAAAGTTACAGATACTTGTCTGCCCCCTCTGTCTGGAGTCCAACCGCATATATTTTCTGAAGCTAATTAAAGACCTGCAACTATTCTGTCCTTTCCACTACCTATGAACAATTTAGGGGGTAAAAAAAAATCTTTTCAGACTTATGGCCGGCTTTAAAAATGATTTAGAAATTTAGGCGCGGGCAGCTATGACGCAGCTGATGATGCTCTGGCCCAGCATTGGGCATGCTCCAGACTGAGATTTGGGGTCAGTGCAGTGGTGCTGGTGATGTCACAGCTTAAAGTGCTAGTGGGGAAAAATACCCTTTACTGCTGTAACTTTGTATAGACTGCAGCTATAAGCATGATCCTGGAATTATTTTAAAGGTATTAGTTTTTTCTTTTAAAGTTCCCCTTTAAGCAATATAAGGGCTAGGCCACACTGCTGCGTTTTTTGTGCGCTTGCGTTTGCGTTTTTTTTGGATCATTGAAAACGTGGCAATGCACCGAAAACGCGCGCTAGTAATTGCGATTTGCGTTCCGCATTTTAAATCGAAATCGCATGCGTTTTCCAATACTTAATAAAAAAACGCATGCGCAAACACAACAAAATTGCACATGAAATCACATGCGATTCCGTGTGCAATTGCGTTTGCGTTGCAGTGTGGCCGAACCCCAAATGTTCTCTTTTGGATGTGGAGTACTGATATTTCTTATTTTCTATTCATCTTACATGGATGACTTGTTCAAAGTTCCATGTGCACATTTTAGGCACTGTTGATACATAACAATAGTCTGCAGTAATCTATTCTTGTTTGGAAATGAATATGGAATTCTAGGAAAATAATAAACAAAAATGTGAAAAAAGTGCATTTATATATAGCGCCCCCTATAGACCTTATCAATAAATGTATCCATGAACGATTATTAACGTTTTCATTCTATGTAGGCTTCACCTTCATAAATATCGCTGTCCATAAATAAACTCCAACAGTGAAATTTAACTTCTGATTAGTTTTCCCTCTACAGTTTCCATCACGCTGTATTACTGTTTATTCGTGTAAATTGTAGGGTGATTTACACATTTGAGCTTTACCTGATATATGTAGCATTGTGGAAAAGCCAGAAGGAGATTAAATGGAATGTACTGTGTACTTATCAGGATTAGATTCCTGCACCGACTGGAAAAGGGATGATGTCTGGCTAATCTAATTTGGAAACTTAAACCTTTGGATTCCATAATAACATCCTGTAGAAGGCAGAGGAAAGAATATTACAAGGATCCTAGTAGAAAGAGTGACCTGCTCCTTCGGTAAGTTTTTAGCTTTTTTACTCTGGGTATTGGGTAGGTTTGGGGCATTAAGATGGGGCATTAATCTGCAGTATGTGGAAATGCATTCAAATTGTTCTTAAATGGCATGTTCACCCTTAAAACTGGTAATTTGTCAGTTATTTGCCCACAAAACAAACTGCTATTTTTACCAGTTTATTACATGGATTTGTAACCAGATATTTAATGATAAGTTCTGTTCTGTTCTAGCAAAGGTATCTGCCTCCTCCCTCTGCTCAATGAGCTTTTTATCAGCTTGAGCGTGTGCAGTGGAGGCAGCAGGTAAAAAAAAAAAACAGCAGTCAATCTTTGGTTGTGATGTCAGCATTTACCTTGATTAACTGTATTGAGGGAGGAACCAGCTTATAATTATCCTTAAATATCTGGTTAGTAATACATCTAAAAAAGTGTTGAATATATTAGTTGTGGCTGGGGGCAGGTAACCAATAACTGACCAGTTTTTTGTTTTAAGGGTGGACCTGCCCATTAAGAGTTGAAGTTTGGTGGGTAACAGTGTCTCGGTCACATAATAACCTTGGTAGAAGGATTTGAACTACTCATGGCAAATGACTATGGGTGGAGCTTCACCTGAAACACGTAAGACGTTCACCTTTATCCCCGTGTGGCTAATTGTGATATTGCAGTGCATATGGGCATTCTTGTTCTATATCGGGTACTAACCAATCACACGGCATTGTCTTATCTGATACAGGAAGACTCCTTAATACTGCTGCTCAGTTCTTAGATTAAAGGCCACTTGTTCTTACTAGTTCTAGATGCCAAAACACAACTTGCTGTACCCCTTATCCTACCAATTAAAACCAAGCTACTCCAGTTCCTAGCATCTATATTGTACAAAGGGGTTTTAAATACATTTTCATGATTATTAAGTCTTTCAACCATGTCAAAGTGAACCCAATATGGAAAATCCTTACCAATTCCCATGGATTATTTCTCTAAGCTGGACACACACATTAACGATAAAGGGCAAATCTTGTCCAATCCGGTGGGGTTTGCCCTATATTTTTAAGGTAATAGGTGGATAAATGGGCCATATGTACCCAATGATATTCTATGGGGATCATAAATTAACGCTACCCTTGATTAATGCCCAGTCCTCCCATCCTATCTTGACAGCTTTATTATGGAGTAAATAGGTCTCCTAAAATGAATTAAGGACTAGACGTGCTACTACCAAATGAAGGCTTGTCCTATGTCCCAGAGAATTGCTAATGTACATTTGCAGGACAATGTTAAGAAGTTCTATCGAAGTTATTAATTTGTTTTTACATGCGATAAACGCTTCTTTCTTCAGAGGACGGTGATGTTTTTGGAACAGGAACTAGGGCCTTGCGCTTCAACACGGTTACATCTTAATGTGGAGAATCAATTAAAAACACATCCAATATAAGCTGCTCTGTGAGGTCTCTAATGGTTACTTTAGAAAGTTTCCAGAACTCCGCCAATACCATTTAGCCCATTTTATTGTTCATTGTCCTCTGAATGAGTCAGAAGAAGGGTTCATTAATTCGGGGGCTTTGTATAGATAAGTGGTACATTTAAGTTGAGGACCAAGCAGATATGTTAGCAAAACAAAATGGACTCCTTTGCCCATTGTTATACATATAGTAAGACCAGCCTTGAATAAAGCACTTATAACGAGCTGACTGAATGGAGAGAAAGAGGAACATTTTTTTTGAGGGGAGGGACAGTCATTTCAATAAGATTTCAGTTTTTTGAAGAAAAAAAAACCTCAATTGACATTAAATGCTATTTATTTCCTTCACGTTCCACAGTTGAGCACTACTGTTGAGTACTCAAAGTGAGCCAGTCAGCCTCTTAAAGTCTCCTTGGTTACAAGAGCACTTACAATGCCCTAAATAAGCGTTATCAATGTAGACCGCCTCTACAGAGATTTGCTTAAAGGACGATTTTATGGGAAAGGTGACATTATTGTATTTAGTGTCTGTTCAAGGAAAGACTCCCATAGACCAATGGAAGCAGTTTGAAATTCAAAAAACTATTATTCTATAGGTATCTGCTATGTCTTCCTATAAAGTTTTGTTCATTATAAAGAATAAGAATTTTGGTTGCAATTCCCAGCATTCCTTCACAGCCCTGTTATTAATGCAAATGGTTAAGGAGGGGTTGTGAATGGACATTTTTTGTTTAGTAGAAATAGAACTATGGCATGGACCCTGTAGTGTGTGCAGTAGTAGTGCAGTACTAGCCAAAGATACAAAGTAAAATTTGTACCCTGCAGGTACTGCCCCCTCCATTGGCTCAATGAGTTTAGACATGCTCATTGGGATTTTCCCAGGGAGAGAAAGAGAGAGAGGGGAGAGGGTGCATCTCCTGTGCTAAGTTGGGGGTGGGGGGATAAAAAAATAGGCATGAAAGTAAATGTATGGCCGTGGTCACACATTTCCAAACAAAAAAACAAATATATAGCAAAATACTGCATGTTAGGTTAGGTATTGTATGGGTAATTGTAAATCTATGATCTTGGTGGTAGATTTACAATAAAATAGCGATATTGCGCCTTTATAAATATGGCCCTAAGCGACTGTTGGCAGAAACGGACGTTCAGAACACACTCACATTGCGGGTCAAGCTCACGATCGCATGTGTGTATGAAGCTTTAGGGTAAAGATCTCCTTAAAGCTTTATTAACGTGCTTAAACCAACTTTAACTGAGTTAATCCCACAATACGATCTGAAAAACAATTATGTACAGGTCTTTTAAATAAAACCCTATGTAACAGGGGCGTAACTACAAAGCAGTGAGGCCCTTGCAAAATTTTAGTGGGTAATTTACCTATATTCAGTATATAGAACTATTCATTTGAGGGTAGAACATTCCCTCTAATTATAAAGCCCACACAGACTGGTACATATAAGATGCCGTTATGCCCAGCCCACACAGACTGGTACATTTAAGATGCCCTCATGCCCAGCCCACACAGAGTGGTACATTTAAGATGCCCTCATGCCCAGCCCACACAGACTGGTACATTGAAGATGCCCTCATGCCCAGCTCACACAGACTGGTACATTGAAGATGCACTCATGCCCAGCCCACACAGAATGGTACATTTAAGATGCCCTCATGCCCCCATATGATACATTGCAGTGCAGTCCTGGGTTCAAGCCATCCCTTGGCTAGATCTGTTGGTATCTAGTCAGTTCTCCTGTGCTAATGATAGATTGTTTGTGGATTGTTAGCTATCTGGGGCTGGGCCTGATGTGGAAGTAAAATATAAATGTAAAGCATTGCAGAACTGTATAAACCCATATAGCACACAGGCAACCATTCTTCCTTTAATCTTAGGCTCCTCCAGCCAAAATCCAATCATATCCTTGTGCTACGTTTGACGGTGACTTTTCATGGTACACCATGGATCATCAGATTCTGTGAAATGACCAACGCTTTGCTAACAGCTGCCATACTATGGCAAATCCTGCACCACACGTGGGCTTTAAAGGAAAACCACCACCGTCATCCGTCTACTTACCAATCAGCCACTGACTTTTTAGAATCCCAGTGCGGCGAATACAGTTCCCAGGTTTTGACCAATGGGAAATGCAAGATCATTGCTACTTTGCCACAGCGAGAGGGCCACAGGTGTCCAGATATGTTCCGTTGCACAGATGAGGTTTCCTATTGGCTGCACCAGAACACAGAGCGCAAGCAGGAGATTATGGGGGTGAGGGAACTGGTATCTGAGCTACAAGAAGAATTGAGGAACCACAGACATCGCCTGAAGGTCTTAGAACTTCAGGTAAGAAATGATCGTGTTTACTGTATATGTAATATACCGGATATGTTATTAAAACCTAAACAGCTGTAATACCCACCCCAACTAGTAATGAGTCCTGGTTTTGAAACAAACATGGTTTCAAAAAAACTGGGGGGTTATAAATATTTTGCGGATCAGACAGGGCTAGTTCCGGCGGAACTTTATCAAAATGCAAACATTCTATGGTGGAATAAATCTCGGGCAACAGCAACTGTAACAATGTGCAGTAATGGTAGAGTGTACAGTGACAGTAACAGTGTACAGTAACAGCGTACAGTAACCATATACAGCAACAGTACCAGTGTTCAGTAACAGTGTACAGTAGCGTGCAGTATACAGTAACAGTAACGGTAAAGTGTGCAGTAACAGTGTGCAGTAATGGTACAGTGTGCAGTAACAGTAACAGTGTACAGGTAAAGTAACAGTAACGGTACAGTGTATAGTAACAGTAACAGTGTGCAGTAACAGTCTGCAGTAACAGAACAGTGTACAGCAACAGTACCAGTAACAGTGTGGCGGTAACAGTAACAGTACGTGTTAATAACATTAACAGTGTACAGTATCGGTACAGTGTACAGTAACAGTAACAGTGTGCTGTAACCGTATACAGTAACAGTGTACAGTAACAGTGTGCAGTAACAGTGTGCAGTAATGGTACAGTGTACAGTAACAGTAACAGTGTACAGTATCGGTACAGTGTACAGTAACAGTAACAGTGTGCTGTAAACGTATACAGTAACAGTGTACAGTAACAGTGTGCAGTAATGGTACAGTGTGCAGTAACAGTAACAGTGTACAGTATCGGTACATTGTACTGTAACAGTATGCAGTAACAGTGTGCAGTAATGGTACAGTGTGCAGTAACAGTAACAGTGTACAGTAACAGTGTGGCAGTAATGGTGCAGTAACAGTAACAGTGAACAGTAACGGTTACAGGTACAGTAACAGTATCAGTGTCCAGTAACAGTGTGAAGTAATGGTACAGTAACAGTGTACAGTAACAGTAACATGTGGAGTAGGTACAATGTACAGTAGCAGTAACAGTTACAGTGTGCAGTAACGGTACAGTGTACAGTGACAGTTACAGTGGGCAGTACAGTAACAGTTTGCAGTAACGGTACAGTGTAAAGGAACAGTAACAGTGTGCAGTAACAATAACGTGTGCAGTAACGGTAGAGTGTAAAAGTACAGTAACAGTGTACAGTAACAGTAACAGTGTGCAGTAACGGTACAGTGTAAGGTACAGTAACAGTGTATGGTGACAGTAACAGTGTACAGTTACAGTAACATGTGCAGAATAGTAGAGTGTACAGTAGCAGTAACAGTGTGCAGTAACAGTAACAGTTACACTACTGGCCTTAAGGTAAAATTCGCACATTGAAAACACACTGCCTTACTTTGCACAATATAACTACAATAAGAAAGCCAGTGTTAGTGTTTAAACAATACCAGGAGTTCGATGAATACTTGCTCCTACCTCCCATATAACCACAGTTTTTTTAGTTGTCCCTTAATATTTCAAATTTGGTGTGCAGAGTGGCATTGGTAATATAATTGGAGGTCCTGCGCCTATCTGCACATGGCCTGGATGATAGTGGATCCTGGACTGTGGCCTTCTCTTAACTCACCTTTAATATGGCCACAGCTATATACCCACATGGTAGCATTCTACCTGGTAGTTCTGTATCTTTCTAGACAGGAACACTATATGGCTACAGTATATACCACTGTCTAGTCACACTGCATTGCATTATGACTGCTTTACAATAACAGTATCTGACCTACTCTTGTTTAATATTGTTTTTTTAGTGTGGAGTGGCCAACACCAGTTCCACCGTAGAGCACAGAGTGCGCACCCTGGAGGACTGGGCTGGCAATAGCAACGCTTTGCAGAGATTGCAGGCTAAAGTCATTCAGATCTTCAAAGTCAGATAGTGAACTTATCCTCTCTGGTGGACAGACCCTTCACAACTCATTGTGTATCAACCAGACGAACTAGGGAACAGGGACATGCAGGTAACCCATAATTGTCATGTACCAATCAAACCACATTAACATGCAGGTAACCCCAATTATTGTCATGTACCCAGTCACATTAACATGCAGGTAACCCCAATAATTGTCATGTACCCAGTCACATTAACATGCAGGTAACCCCAATAATTGTCATGTACCCAGTCATATTACCATGCAGGTAACCCCAATAATTGTCATGTACCCAGTCACATTAACATGCAGGTAACCCCAATAACTGTCATGTACCCAGTCACATTACCACGCAGGTAACACCAATAATTGTCATGTACCCAGTCACATTAACATGCAGGTAACCCCAATAATTGTCATGTACCCAGTCACATTAACACGCAGGTAACACCAATAATTGTCATGTACCCAGTCACATTAACATGCAGGTAACCCCAATAATTGTCATGTACCCAGTCACATTAACACGCAGGTAACCCCAATAATTGTCATGTACCCAGTCACATTAACATGCAGGTAACCCCAATATTGTCATGTACCCGTCACATTAACACGCAGGTAACCCCAATAATTATCATGTACCCAGTCACATTAACATGCAGGTAACCCCAATAATTGTCATGTACCCAGTCACATTAACATGCAGGGAACCCCAATAATTATCATGTACCCAGTCACATTAACATGCAGGTATCCCCAATAATTGTCATGTACCCAGTCACATTAACATGCAGGTATCCAATATTAGTCATGTACCAGTCATTACCATGCAGGTAACCCAATAATATCATGTACCCAGTCACATAACATGCAGGTATCCCCAATAATTGTCATGTACCCAGTCACATACCATGCAGGTAACCCCAATAATTGTCATGTACCAGTCACATTAACACGCAGGTAACCCAATATTGTCATGTACCCAGTCACATTACATGCAGGTAACCCCAATAATTGTCATGTACCCAGTCACATTAACATGCAGGTAACCCCAATAATTGTCATGTACCCAGTCACATTAACATGCAGGTAACCCCAATAATTATCATGTACCCAGTCACATTAACATGCAGGTAACCCCAATAATTATCATGTACCCAGTCACATAACATGCAGGTAACCCCAATAATTTCATGTACCCGTCACATTAACATGCAGGTAACCCAATAATTATCATGTACCCAGTCACATTACATGAGGTAACCCCAATAATGTCAATGTACCCAGTCACATTAACATGCAGGTAACCCCAATAATTGTCATGTACCAGTCACATTACACGCAGGTAACACCCAATAATTTCATGTACCCAGTCACATTAACATGCAGGTAACCCCAATAATTGTCATGTACCCAGTCACATTAACATGCAGGTAACCCCAATAATTGTCATGTACCCAGTACATTAACACGCAGGTACCCCAATAATTATCATGTACCCAGTCACATTACATGCAGGTAACCCCATAATTATCATGTACCCAGTCACATTAACATGCAGGTATCCCCAATAATTGTCATGTACCCAGTCACATTACCTGCAGGTACCCCAAAATTGTCATGTACCAGTACATTAACATGCAGGTAACCCCAATAATTATCAGTACCCAGTCACATTAACATGCAGGTTACCCCATAACTACATGTACCCAGTCCAACATAAACATGCAGGTAACCCCAATAATATCATGTACCCAGTCACTTAACATGCAGGTAACCCCAATAATGTCATGTACCCAGTCACATTACCATGAGGTAACCCCAATAATTGTCATGTACCCAGTCCACATTAACATGAGGTAACCCCAATAATGATCATGTACCCAGTCACATTAACATGCAGGTAACCCCAATAATTGTCATGTACCCAGTCACATTAACATGCAGGTAACCCCAATAATTATCATGTACCCAGTCACATTACCATGCAGGTAACCCCAATAATTGTCATGTACCCAGTCACATTAACACGCAGGTATCCCAATAATTGTCATGTACCCAGTCACATTAACATGCAGGTAACCCCAATAATTGTCATGTACCCAGTCACATTAACAGCAGGTAACCCCCAATAATTTTCATGTACCAGTCCACATTAACATGCAGGTAACCCCAATAATTGTTCATGTACCCAGTCACATTAACATGCAGGTAACCCCAATAATTGTCATACCCAGTCACATACATGCAGGTATCCCCAATAATTGTCATGTACCCAGTCACATTAACATGCAGGTAACCCCAATAATTGTCATGTACCCAGTCACATTAACACGCAGGTAACCCCAATAATTATCATGTACCCAGTCACATTAACATGCAGGTAACCCCAATAATTGTCATGTACCCAGTCACATTAACATGCAGGTAACCCCAATAATTGTCATGTACCCAGTCACATTAACATGCAGGTAACCCCAATAATTGTCATGTACCCAGTCACATTAACATGCAGGTAACCCCAATAATTTATGTACCCAGTCACATTAACATGCAGTAACCCAATAATTATCATGTACCAGTCACATTAACATGCAGGTACCCCAATAATTGTCATGTACCCAATCACATTAACATGCAGGTAACCCCAAAATGTATACCATCACATACATGCAGGTAACCCAATAATTGTCAGTACCAAATCACATTAACATGCAGGTAACCCCAATAATTGTCATGTACCCAGTCACATTAACATGCAGGTATCCCCAATAATTGTCATGTACCCAGTCACATTAACATGCAGGTAACCCCAATAATTGTCATGTACCCAGTCACATTAACATGCAGGTACCCCAATAATGTCAGTACCCGTCACATTAACATGCAGGTAACCCCAAAAGTCATGTACCAGTCACCATAACATGCAGGTAACCCCAATAATAGTCATGTACCCAGTCACATTAACATGCGGTACCCCAATAATTGTCATGTACATCACATTAACATGCAGGTAACCCCAATAATTGTCATGTACCATCACATAAAATGCAGGTAACCCCAATAATTTCATGTACCCAAATCACATTAACATGAGGTAACCCAATAATTGTCATGTACCAGTCACATAACAGCAGGTAACCCCAATAATTGTCATGTACCCAGTCACATTAACATGCAGGAAACCCAATAATTGTCATGTACCCAGTCACATAATGCAGGTATACCCAATAATTGTCATGTACCCAGTCACATTAACATGCAGGTAACCCCAATAATTATCATGTACCCAGTCACATTAACATGCAGGTAACCCCAATAATTATCATGTACCCAGTCACATTAACATGCAGGTAACCCCAATAATTATCATGTACCCAGTCACCTTAACATGCAGGTAACCCCAATAATTGTCATGTACCAAATCACATTAACATGCAGGTAACCCCAATAATTGTCATGTACCATACATTAAATGCAGGTAACCCCAATAATTATCATGTACCCAGTCACATTACACGCAGGTAACCCCAATAATTATCATGTACCCGTCACCATTAACCGCAGGTAACCCCAATAATGTCATGTACCCAGTCACATTAACATGCAGGTAACCCCAATAATTGTCATGTACCAGTCACATTAACATGCAGGTAACCAATAATTATCATGTACCCAGTCACATTAACATGCAGGTAACCCAATAATTGTCAGTACCCAGTCACATTAACATGCAGGTACCCCATAATTTCATGTACCCGTACATTAACATGAGGTAACCCCAATAATATCATCGACCCAGTCACATTACCATGCAGGTAACCCCAATAATTATCATGTACCCAGTCACATTAACATGCAGGTAACCCCAATAATTGTCATGTACCAGTCACATTACATATGCAGGTACCCAATAATTGTCATGTACCCAGTCACATTAACAGCAGGTAACCCCAAAATTATCATGTACCCAGTCACTTAACATGCAGGTAACCCAATAATTATCATGTACCCAGTCCACATTAACATGCAGGTAACCCCAAAATTATCATGTACCCAGTCAACATTAACATGCAGGTAACCCCAATATTATCATGTATCAAATCACATTCATGCAGGTAACCCCAATAATATTCATGTACACGTCACATAACATGCAGGTAACCCCAATAATTATCATGTATCAAATCACATATTAACATGCAGGTAACCCCAATAATTATCATGTACCCCCCAGTCAACAGAAACATGCAGGTAACCCCAAAATTGTCATGTACCCAGGTCCACATTACATGCAGGTAACCCCAATAATTATCAGTACCAGTCACATTAACAGCAGTAAACCCAATAATTATCATGTATCAAATCACCTCATTACCATGACAGTTAACCCCATAATGTCAGTACCCCCATCACTTATTATATTCTTTTTTTGTTATTTTTGCAGGTAACCCCAATAATTGATCATGTACCCCGTACCACATTAACATTGCAGGTACCCCAATAAATCATGTACCCAGACATTACCGAGTAACCCAATAATATCAGTACCCAGTCACATTTAACTGCAGATAACCCCTAATAATTATCAGGTATCAAATCTCACATTACCATGCAGGTAACCCCAATAATTGTCATGTACCCAGTCACATAACATGAGGTAACCCCAATAATATCATGTACCAGTCACATTAACACGCAGGTAACCCCAAAAATTATCATGTACCCAGTCACATCATTACACGCAGGTAACCCAATATTGATTTCATGTACACAGTCACACATTAACATGCAGGTACCCCAATAATTATCATGTATCAAATCACATTACCAGCAGGTAACCCATAATTGTCATGTACCCAGTCACATTAACATGCAGGGTAACCCAAATAATTGTCATGTACCCAGTCACATTAACCATGCAGGTAACCCCAATAATTGTCATGTACCCATTCAACATTAAACATGCAGTGTTATCCCCAATAACTGTTCAGTACCCAGTCACATTAACATGCATAGTAACCCCAATAATTATCATGTACACCAGTCACATTAAACACGCAGGTAAACCCCAATAATTATCATGACCAGTCACATTAACAGCAGGTAACCCCAATATTATCATGTACCCAGTCACATTAACATGCAGGTAACCCCAATAATTATCATGTACCCAGTCACATTAACATGCAGGTATCCCCAATAATTATCATGTATCAAATCACATTACCATGCAGGTAACCCCAATAATTGTCATGTACCAGTCACATTACCATGCAGGTAACCCCCCAATAATTGTCATGTACCAAGGCCACATTAACATGCAGGAACCCCAATAATTCATGTACCCAGTCACATTAACATGCAGGTAACCCCAATAATTATCATGTACCCAGTCACATTAACATGCAGGTAACCCCAATAATTATCATGTACCCAGTCACATTAACATGCAGGTAACCCCAATAATTGTCATGTACCCAGTCACATTAACATGCAGGTAACCCCAATAATTGTCATGTACAAATACATTAACATGCAGGTAACCCCAAAATGTTCATGTACCCAGTCCTAAAACATGCAGTACCCAATAATTATCATGACCAGTCACATTAACATGCAGGTAACCCCAATAAGTATCAGTACCAGTCACATAACATGCAGGTAACCCCAATATAGATCATGTTACCCCCGGTCACATTAACATGCAGGTAACCCAATAATTATCATGTACCCAGTCACATTAACATGCAGGTAACCCCAATAATTGTCATGTACCCGGTCACATTAACATGCAGGTATCCCCAATAATTGTCATGTACCCGGTCACATTAACATGCAGGTAACCCCAATAATTATCATGTACCCAGTCACATAAACATGCAGGTAACCCCAATAATTGTCATGTACCCAGTCACATTAAAATGAAGTGTAACCCAATAATTATCATGTACCCAGTCACATTAACATGCAGGTAACCCCAATAATTGTCATGTACCATCACATTAACATGCAGGTATCCCCAATAATTGTCATGTACCAGTCACATTAACATGCAGGTAACCCCAATAATATGTCATGTACAATCAGTAACATGCAGTAACCCCAATAATTGTCATGTACCCAGTCACATTAACGCAGGTACCCCAATAATTGTCATGTACCCAGTCACATTAACACGCAGGAACCCCATAATTATCATGTACCCAGTCACATTAACATGCAGGTAACCCCATAATTGTCATGTACAAACACATTAACATGCAGGTAACCCCAATAATTGTCATGTACCCAGTCACATTAACATGCAGGTATCCCGAATAATTATCATGTACCCAGTCACATTAACATGCAGGTAACCCCAATAATTGTCATGTACCAAATCACATTACCATGCAGGTAACCCCAATAATTGTCATGTACCCAGTCACATTAACATGCAGGTATCCCCAATAATTGTCATGTGCCCAGTCACATTAACATGCAGGTAACCCCAATAATTGTCATGTACCAAATCACATTACCATGCAGGTATCCCAATAATTGTCATGTACCCAGTCACATTAACATGCAGTATCCCCAATAATTGTCATGACCCAGTCACATTAACATGCAGGTAAACCCCAATAATTATTCATGTACCCAGTCACATTAACATGCAGGTAACACCAATAATTATCATGTACCCAGTCACATTAACATGCAGGTATCCCCAATAAATGTGTCATGTACCCATCACATTAACTGCAGGTACCCAATAATTATCATGTTACCCAGTCACATTAACACGCAGGTAACCCCAATAATTATCAGTACCCAGCACATTAACATGCAGGTAACCCCAATAATTATCATGTACCCAGTCACATTAACATGCAGGTAACCCCAATAATTATCATGTACCCAGTCATACCCAGTCACATTAACATGCAGGTATCCCCAATAATTATCATGTATCAAATCACATTACCATGCAGGTAACCCCAATAATTGTCATGTACCCAGTCACATTACCATGCAGGAACCCCAATAATTGTCATGTACCCAGTCACATTAACATGCAGGTAACCCCAATAATTGTCATGTACCCAGTCACATTAACATGCAGGTAACCCCAATAATTATCATGTACCCAGTCACATTAACATGCAGGTAACCCCAATAAATCATGTACCCAGTCACATTACCATGCAGGTAACCCCAATAATGTCATGTACCCAGTCACATTAACATGCAGGTAACCCCAATAATTGTCATGTATCAAATCACATTACCATGCAGGTAACCCCAATAATTGTCATGTACCCAGTCACATTAACATGCAGGTAACCCCAATAATTATCATGTACCCAGTCACATTAACATGCAGGTAACCCCAATAATTATCATGTACCCAGTCACATTAACATGCAGGTAACCCCAATAATATCATGACCAGCACATTAACATGCAGGTAACCCCAATAATTATCATGTACCCGGTCACATTAACATGCAGGTAACCCCAATAATTATCATGTACCCAGTCACATTAACATGCAGGTAACCCCAATAATTGTCATGTACCCGGTCACATTAACATGCAGGTATCCCCAATAATTGTCATTGTACCCGGTCACATTAACATGCAGGTAACCCCAATAATATCAATGTACCCAGTCACATAAACATGCAGGTAACCCCAATAATTGTCATGTACCCAGTACAATAACATGCAGGTACCCATAATTATCAGTACCAGTCACATTAACATGCAGGTAACCCCAATATTGTCTCAGGTACCAGTCACATTAACAGGAAGATATCCCCAAATTGTAGTACCCAGTGATCACAACAGCAGGTAACCCACATTTGTCAGTACCATGCACATAACATGCAGGGACCAACAAAAAAGTAAACCCAATCCAATGTAAAAAATGTCAGACAATAAAGAGAGATATATTGAGTCCCCCATGTCATTCGCGACCCCAATCATGTTGTACCCCTTAGTCAGCACAATTGAACACCGCAGGATCCCAAATAAGAATGCTGTTCCAGTACTCATTGCATCACATCATTAAACGCAGGTAACCCCAATAATTATCATGTACCCAGTCACATTAACATGCAGGGAACCCCAATAATTGTCATGTACCAATCACATAACATGCAGGTAACCAATAATTCATGTACCCAGTCACATTAACAGCAGGTACCAATTAATGTCATGTACCCAGTCACATTAACATGCAGGTAACCCCAATAATTATCATGTACCCAGTACATTAACACAAGGTAACCCCAATAATTATCATGTACCCAGTCACATTAACATGCAGGTAACCCCAATAATTCATGTACCCAGTCACCTTACATGCAGGTAAACCCAATAATTATTCATGTACCCAGTCACATTAACACGCAGGTATCCAATAATTGTCATGTACCCAGTCACATTAACATGCAGGTAACCCCAATAAATTCATGTACCCAGTCACATTAACATGCAGGTAACCCCAATAATTTCATGTACCCAGTCAACTTAACATGCAGGTATCCCCAATAATTGTCATGTACCAGTCACATTAACACGCAGGTAACCCCAATAATTATCATGTAACCCAGTCACATTTACATGCAGGTACCCAATAATATCATGTACCCAGTCACATTAACATGCAGGTAACCCAATAATTGTCATGTACCAAAGCAAATTCCATGCAGGTACCCCAATAATGTTCATGGACCCAGTCACATTAACATGCAGGTAATCCCCAATAATTGTCAGTACCAGTCACATTAACATGCAGGTAACCCCAATAATTCATGTACCACATCACATTACCATGCAGGTAACCCCAATAATTGTCATGTACCCAGTCACATTAACATGCAGGTATCCCCAATAATTGTCATGTACCCAGTCACATTAACATGCAGGTAACCCCAATAATTATCATGTACCCAGTCACATTAACATGCAGGTAACCCCATATAGTCATAGTACCCAGTCACATTAAACATGCAGGTACCCCAATATTGTCATGGTACCCATTCACATTAAACATGCAGGTAACCCCAATAATTATCATGTACCCAGTCACATTAACATGCAGGTAACCCAATAATTGTCATGTACCAGTCACATTAACATGCAGGTAACCCCAATAATTGTCATGTACCCAGTCACATTAAAGCAGGTATCCCCAATAATTGTCATGTACCCAGTCACATTAACACACAGGTAACCCAAATTTAATGTACCACGTCACATTAACATGCAGGTATTCCCAATAATTGTCATGTACCCAGTCACATTAACACGCAGGTAAACACCAATAATTATCATGTACCCAGTCACATTAACACGCAGGTACCCCAAAATTGTCTGTACCCAGGCACATTAACATGCAGGTAACCCCAATAATTATCATGTACCCAGTCACTTAACACACAGGTAACACCCAATAATTGTCATGTACCCAGTCACATTAAACATGCAGGTACCCCAATAATTGTCAGTACCCATCACATTAACATGCGGTAACCCCAATAATTTCAGTCCCAGTCACATACATGCAGGTAACCCCAATAATTTCATGTACCCGTCATTAACAGCAGGTAACCCCAATATTATTCATGTACCCAGTCACATTAACATGCAGGTACCCAATAATTGTCATGTACCCAGTCACATTAACATGCAGTAGTAACCCCAATAATTGTCATGACCCAGTCACATTACATGCAGGTAACCCCAATAATTGTCATGTACCCAGTCACATTAACATGCAGGTAACACCAATAATGTCATGTCCCAGTCACATAACATGCAGGTACCCCAATAATTGTCATGTACCCAGTCACATTAACATGCAGGTAACCCCAATAATTATCATGTACCCAGTCACATTAACATGCAGGATCCCCAATAATTGTCATGTACCCAGTCAATTAACATGCAGGTACCCCAATAATTATCATGTACCCAGTCACATTAACACAGGTAACCCCAATAATTTTCATGTACCCAGTCACATTAAACACGCAGGTAACCCAATAATGTCATTACCCAGTCACATTAACAGCAGGTAACCCCAATAATTTCATGTACCCAGGCACCATTAACATGCAGGTAACCCAATAATTATCATGTACCAGTCACATAACATGCAGGTAACCCAATAATTGTCATGTACCCAGTCACATTAACAGCAGGTAACCCCAATAATTTCATGTACCCAGTCACATTAACATGCAGGTACCCAATAATTTATGTACCCAGTCACATTAACATGCAGGTAACCCCAATAATGTCATGTACCCAGTCACATTAACATGCAGGTACCCCAATAATTGTCAGTGTACCCAGTCACATTAACATGCAAGGTAACCCCAATAATGGCATGTACCCAGTCACATTAACATGCAGGTAACACCCAATAATTGTTTCAGTACCCAGTCACATTAACATGCAGGTAACCCCAATAATTATCATGTACCCAGTCACATTAACATGCAGGTATCCCCAATAATTGTCATGTACCCAGTCACATTAACATGCAGGTACCCCAATAATGTCATGTACCAGTCACATTACATGCAGGTACCCCAATAATTATCATGTACCAGTCACATACATGCAGGTAACCCCAATAATTATCATGTACCCAGTCACATTAACACGCAGGTAACCCCAATAATATCATGTACCCAGTCACATTAACATGCAGGTAACCCCAATAATTGATCATGTACCCAGTCACATTAACATGCAGGTATCCCCAATAATTGTCATGTACCCAGTCACATTAACATGCAGGTAACCCCAATAAATTGTCATGTACCCAGTCCATTAACATGCAGGTAACCCCAATAATGTCATTTACCCGTCACATTAACACGCAGGTAACCCCAATAATTATCATGTACCAGTCACATTAACATGCAGGTATCCCCAATAATTGTCATGTACCCAGTACATTAACACGCAGGTAACCCCAATAATATCATGTACCCAGTCACATAACATGCAGGTAACCCCAATAATTATCATGTACCAGTCACATTAAACGCAGTAACCCCAATATATCATGTACCCAGTCACATTAACATGCAGGTATCCCCAATAATGTCATGTACCCAGTCACATTAACATGCAGGTAACCCCAATAATGTCATGTACCCAGTCACATTAACATGCAGGTAACCCCAATAATTATCATGTACCCAGTCACATTAACATTGCAGGATCCAAAATTGTCAGTACCAGTTCACATAAAGCAGGTAACCCCAATAATTATCATGTACCCAGTCACATTAACATGCAGGTAACCCCAATAATATCATGTACCCAGTCACATTAACATGCAGGTAACCCCAAAATTATCAGTACCGGTCCTATAACATGCAGGTAAACCCCATAAACATTCCCGTCAATTAACATGCAGGGTAACCCCAATAATTATCATGTACCAGTCACATTAAACATGAGGTAACCCCAATTAATTGTCATGTACCCAGCACTTAAATGCAGTAACCCAATATATAATGTACCCGGTCACATTAACATGCAGGTAACCCCAATAATTATCATGTACCCAGTCACATTAACACGCAGGTAACCCCAATAATTATCATGTACACACATTAACATGCAATGGTTTTGTATGGGGAATCGATTGATTGCGATAAAGATTGTTAAAGGCGCGGTATTGTAAAATAGCGATTCTGTGCAATTATAAATATGGCCCCTGGAATCACAAGCCAAGTTGCAAATCCTTTACTGGTTTCAGACCTCACACTGATTTCTTTGTATTACATTGCTGAACCTGCACCTGGACAATAGGATTTTATCTCTCTGACTCTCATTTTTTCCCTTTCAATCTATATGAATCTTTTTTTCTTGCTTAGATATACGGCAACCAAGGCGCTGCCACACTGATTGCTCCACCCTATCTACAGCGGAATTCACAGGTCAGGAATTTACACCATTGTTCCAGCCATTGGAAGAATTCCAACAGACGTCTTCTGTGATATGGAGACAGATGTAAGGTTATAATCTCTTTTTCTCAGTTGTAATAGGGTTCCACATTGTACACCACTCTATCATCATAATGAATTATGGGGGTTCCCTCCTATCCACCTATACCATGAGTCACCATAATGGAATATGGGGGTTCCTTCTCTATCCCCTTCATACCAGGAGTCACCATAAAGAAATAGGGGGGTTCCCTCCATCCCCACTGTACCATGAGTATCATAAAGAATGTGGGGGTTCCCTCCTATCCCTCCATACCATGAGCCTTCATAATGGAATATGAGGGTTCCTTCCAATCCACTCAATACCATGAGTCATCATAATAAAATATGGGGGTTCTCCTATCCCCTTAATACCATGAGTCACCATAAGAAATATGGGGGTTCTCTCCTATCCCTCTATACCCATGACTCATCATAAGGAAATATGGGGGTTCCCTCCTATCCCCTCCATACCATGAGTCATCATAATGGAATATGGGGGTTCCCTCACATCCTTTCCGTACTATGAGCCATTATAATGGAATATAGGGGTTCCCTCCTATCCCCTCCATACCATGAGTCATCATAATGGAATATGAGGGTTCCCTCCTATCCCCTCCATACCATGAGTCATTATAATGGAATATGGGGGTCCTCCTATCCTTTCCGTACTATGAGCCATTATAATGGAATATAGGGGTTCCCACCTATCCCCTCCATACCATGAGTCATCATAATGGAATATGAGGGTTCCCTCCTATCCCATCCATACCACAAGTATTTAATAGTGGGGATTACTGCAGTAAACCCTAACACAGAGATTAGGGGAAAAGTGGGTCTAGGTGGGGCACAGAAAGAGACTGATGGCAAGTAAATATGTTTTAAAACTATGGTTACATAACGTGATTAGCCCAGAAATGGCTGATTAAAATGACTTATTCATGGTAAGGAAGGGATAGGAGGGAACCCCATTTTTCATTATAATGACTAAAGGTAAGGAGGGGATAGGAGTGAACCTCCATATTTCATTATATTGACTCATGGTATGGAGTGGATAGGGGGGATTCCCCTTATTCATTTGATGATATGTATATGGAGGGGATAGGAAGGAACCCCCATATTTCATTATAATGACTTAAGGTAAGGAGGGGATAGGAGGGAACCCCATATTTCATTTTGATGACTATGGTAAGGAGGGGAAGGGGGAACTCCATATTTCATTGTGACTCATGGTATGGATGTGGATAGGGGGGACCCTATATTCATTATGATGACTCGTGGTATGGAGGGGATGGAAGGAACCACCATATTTCATTATAATGGACTTAAGGTAAGGAGGGGATAGGAGGGAACCCCATATTTCATAAAAAGACTCATGGTATGGGGGGATAGGAGGGAACCCCCATATTTCATTATAATGATTTATGGTAAGGAGGGGATAGGAGTGAACCCCATATTTCATTATGATGATCATGGTATGGAGTGGATGGGGGGAATCCCATTATTTCTTATGATGACTGTGTGTATGGGGGGATAGAGAGTGAACCCCCATATTTCATTATGATGACTCATGGTATGGGTGGATAGGGGGGAATCCCTTATTCATTATGAGACTCATGGTATGGAGGGGATAGGAGGAACCACCATATTTCATTATAATGACTTAAGGTAAGGAGGGATAGGAGTGAACCCCCATATTTCATTATGATGACTCATGGTATGGGTGGATAGGGGGAATCCCCGATTTCATTATGATGACTCATGGTATGGGGGATAGGAGTGAACCCCATATTTCATTATGATGACTCATGGTATGGAGTGGATAGGGGGGAATCCCCTTATTTTCATTATGATGAACTCGTGGGTATGGAGGGGATATGGAATAGGAAACCACCATATTTATAAGACTTAAGGTAGGAGGGGATAGGGTGAACCCCTATATTTCATATAATGAATTATGTAAGGAGGGATAGGAGTGAACCCCCATATTTCATTAATGACTCATGGTATGGAGGGGATAGGAGGGAACCCCATATTCATTATAATGACTCATGGTATGGGGGGATAGGGGTGAAACCCAATTTCATTATATGATTTAGGTAGGAGGGGATAGAGTGGACCCCCATATTTCATTGATGACTCATGGTAGGGAGGGGATAGGGGGGAATCCCCTTATTCATTATGATGACTCGTGGTATGGAGGGGATGAAAGGAACCCCCATATTTCATTATAATGACTCATGGTATGGGGGGATAGGAGGGAACCCCCATTTTCATTATAATGACTCATGGTATGGAGGGGATAGGAGGGAACCCCATATTTCATTATAAAGACTCATGGTATGGGGGGATAGGAGGGAACCCCCATATTTCTATAATGACTCATGGTATGGGGGGATATGGGAGCCCCCATATTCATTATAATGACTCATGGATGGGGATAGGAAGGAACCCCCTTATTTCATTATAATGACTCATGGTATGGGGGGGAAGGAGGGAACCCTATATTTCATTATGATGACTTAGGTAAGGAGGGATAGGAGTGAACCCCCATATTTCATTATAATGACTGATGTATGGGGGGATAGGAGGGAACCCCCATATTTCATTATAATGATCATGGTATGGGGGGATTTAGGAACCCCCAATTTCATTATAATGATTTATGGTAAGGAGGGGGATAGGAGTGAACCCCCATATTTCATTATGATGATTATGGTATGGGGGGGAGGGGAATCCCTTATTTCATTATGATGACTCGGGTATGGAGGGGATAGGAGGGAACCCCCATATTTCATTATAATGATTTATGGTAAGGAGGGGATAGGAGTGAACCCCCATATTTCATAATGAGACTCATGGTATAGTGGAGTGGATAGGGGGAATCCCTTATTTCATTATGATGACTCGTGGTATGGAGGGGATAGGAGGGAACCCCCATATTTCATTATAATGACTTAAGATAAGGAGGGGAATAGGAGTGAACCCCATATTCATTATAAGGACTTATGGTAAGGAAGGGATAGGAAGTGAACCCCCATATTTTCATTATGACTCATGGTATGGAGGGGATAGGAGGGAATCCCCATTTTCATTATAATGACTCATGGTATGGGGGAGGGAGGAACACCCTATATTTCATTATGATGACTCATGGTATGGAGTGGATAGGGGGGAATCCCCTTATTTCATTATGATGACTCGTGGTATGGGGAGGGGATAGGGGGGAATCCCATTATTTCATTATGAGACTCATGGTATGGGGGGATATTAGGGAGCCCCCCTATTTCATTATAATGACTCATGCATGGGAGAGGGGATAGAAGGAACCCCCTTTTCATTTATATGACTCATGGTATGGGGGGATTGGAGGGAACCCCTATATTTCATTATGATGACTCATGGTATGGGGGGATGGGGGAACACCTATATTTCATTTGGCACATATATATATATAAATATTACCTAAGGAAAAACATAAATATACATGACAAGAAAGGTGTGAAATTATAACAACAAAGCTGTGGATAAATATCTATACAACCTATAAAAACTAGCAGCACAAACTACACCGGCAGGTGGTGGGTCGGGTGGACTCAGCCCCAGGCCCTTTGCTGTAGTTTAAAATTCCCAGTGAATAATTGTAGTTATAACACCACATCAGACATCAGTATGAAGCATTGAAAGCCCAATCTAATTAAGTGAGAATAGTACAGACTATAGTACAGACTCACACTGGCAATGGAAGAGTCAGGTGGGTTCAACCCCGACCCCTTCACTGCGGTGGAAGCTTCTCAGCTAGTGATTCAATTCCAAATCGGCAAATGGCAATCACAAAATGAGTCACTTATTCTCGTCTGACCTGGGTGCTAGCATGGCCCGAGTCCTTCGCTTGGCTCGATACACATGAATAAACTACTCAGGGGTGTTCTAGGGTTTTTGCCACCTGAGCCAAACTTTGATGTGCCCTTATGTACCACTGGTGCCATGAATTGTGGCCACCGCCAAACCACAGGTATGTGTGGCCTCAGAGAATATGTGTGTATATTCCTCAAAAAGACATTATCCATGCCATAATGGTGGTACAAAATTAAAAAGTGGCTCTGCCTGCCACCTCTTTAATGTTTATCAGGGTGCTGCCCTGAGCATTTTGCTCATATTGCCTCATAGAGAGACACCCCTGAAACTACTGGTCCCTCCACCATAGGCAGCATCAACCGGTCACAAACGTCCAAAGTAGATGGCTTTATTTCACATAACAAATTTACCCACACTGGTCCCAACCGACGCGTTTCATGCTTACAAAGCACTTCATCAGACACCTTTATTTGTTTGTGTTATTCTTTATTGTGTTATTTTATTCATTGTGTTGTTTTTCATTGTGGTATTTTTATTGTTATTTTGTTATTGCATTATTTATTGTGTTATTTTATTTTACTGGTCATTTTCTTTTGTTGCTATTTTCTTTATTGTGAATTTTATTTGTTGTGTTATTTTCTTTATTGTGGTATTTTATTCATGTGTTATTTTTTTGTGTTATTTTTATTGTGTTATTTTCTTCATTGTGTATTTTACTCATGTGTTATTTTCTTCCTTGTGTTATTTTATTTATTGTGGATTTTCTTTATTGTGTCATATTTTCTATGTGGTATTTTATTTGTGTTATTTTCTTTTTGTGTTATTTTATTCGTTGTGTATTTTTTATTGTGTTATTTATTCATTGTTATTTTTATTGTTATTTTGTTTATTGCATATTTTATCATTATGTTATTTTCTCATTGTGCTTTTTACTCATTGTGTTTTTATTATTCATTATGTTATTCTGTTTATGTGGTTATTATTCATTGTGTTATTATTCATTGTGTGTGTTTAGGTGGAGGTGGGCAGTATTTCAGTCTCGGAGAGATGGTTCGGTGAATTTCCATAGGAGTTGGAAAGACTATTAGGGTTGGTTTTTGGTGATTAGGCCATGAGTTCTGGCTGGGAAATGACATATCTACAGGATGACCAGCAGAGGGGGCTATTCACTGCGCATTGACCTGGAGGATTGGGAGGCGGTAATCACAAGTTTGCCTTCTACCGGAGCTTCAGGTAAAGCCATGGACCATGGTGATTAGTTGTCATTGTTTCAGTGGTAGTTGGGACTAATCATAGTTTCCAGTAATAAAACAATTTGCCAGTATTGGATGCCCATTCATTTTGGGGCAACTTTTGTCTTTCACCCAATCCAATGTTTCAATGCTCAGCATTGACGATGAATCAAAACTACTATCGCCTGCACATCTGGGTTCAGTGGAACTGCCCAGGATTCTCTTTGTGGGTACCACGAAAAAGGAGCTTCAGTACTCCAGAAACTGGGAATCTGTGTGCAGAAATCTCCGGTGGGGATGGTGGTACCCTCAGTGCTTTTACCCACATCAATGGTGTTTACTATAAGGTAGGTGAGAGATGACTACCTTGACCAGTGTCTATAAATCCCAAGGTCCAACATCATTCCGGCCATACTCTTTATCATACTCCCATCATTCTCCAATCATTCTCAAATTCAACCAAATTTTGCCAACCCAACAGTCAGGGAAAATTCAACCAAATTCAACCAAATTTTGCCAACCCAACAGTCAGGGAAAAAAACCTTCTAGTCTAAACCTGTGATCTTCTACACTCTTTATCCCTCCCCTTCCTTTAAACCATAACCTGTCCTATAGAAATTGAAATAACTGACACTATTGGCCACCCGGTTAAGCCAAGGTGGCAATACACTAATAAAGTGGTCAACACTCGGGAGACATTAGAATGATAGACATTTTTCTATAGATGTTCGTCTCATCTATCGAATGTCTATTGGTCGGTTTTTGTGATCTGAAGTTAATTGCAAAAAAGAGGAGACATCAGTCCATAGATCTAAGTCTATTTATCTAACGTAGTGTATGGACACCTTTAGATTTAGATAGATGAGACATCCGTCTATAAACAAATGTGTCATCTATCGAAGGACCACCTAGCTGTTCTTCTGTTAATGCAATCAAATTTCAATCACAAAATGAATAGGCAGATAAAGCGCTTGATATGCTGAGTGGTCGAGCTTACAAATGGAAATATTTTTTTAATATTTTTGCGATTCGATCAAATTCACCGATTTGCTTAAATATCAAACCTATGTATGGGGGGGGCTTTAGAAGTGACAATAACGATTGTAAATTAAACGATCGAAATCTACGATAACGGGATCATAGATTCTCCATAGAATACCATTGCGATAGTTTACTACCCATGGTATTCTACAAACGAAAGTTCCACGGATTTTTCATGTCAAATCAACCTGAACCTTCTGAAACTACATGGGAAATAATATCCCTTTCTGATGAAAGGTTTAATAGTATGAAATATAAATGTACAGAGCATTTAATGTTTCTTTATCCCTTTCTTCCAAACTCATAGGGCGGGAGATATGCCAAAGGGCATAGGGTGATGGGACCCAATGGGATTGTCTGGTACAGCTGGAAGAACACAGATTACTACTCACTGAAGAAAGTGTCCATGAAGATAGACCAAGGGCTTTCCAAAAAAATCGATCCCATGATTGACCAAGGGATCCATCACACCTCATTACGGGACAGGACACTTAATGGTCTCATAGTCCAGGATCTACTGTGTGGAATGTTGAACAATCTCCTATGGGTTGGTTCCATCAAAAGGGATCAAATTCTAGGGGTCACTTTATTAGTAGGGTACAATAATACCCCACCATTCATTTAACTAAGAATATATCTGGGGCAGCCATAAAGAACACAAGAACTGCAATATTCTTCTGAAAGTTTGTACCATGACATGTATCCTTTCACAAGGACAAATAAGGTGAAAACCATTTATTATAAATATTCTTTTCCATTTCTGCACTTTAGGAAGTATTACTGAAAACTCTGCAGTAGAATAGACCACAAGGGAAATGTTGCAAACACATTAATATGGCTCCATGGTGGGTTTGTCAAACAAAGGTTTTAATTGTCTGTACAATGAAATTTAAGGTAAATAAAACATTAATAATATTATCCTAATGCCTGTAAATAAAATAAACACCAAGGGAAGCCCCATCCTCAATTCACAACAATCAGTGACTCTGTTACTTATGTACTAACTTGGTATGTATGACCTAGTAGGTCAACTTGGTATGTAATCTAGTAAGTTTAACTGGTTGTCTGACCTAGTAAGTCTAATTGGTAGTTCGACCTAGTATGTCTAACTGGTATGTCTGACCTAGTAAGTCTAACTTAGGTATGTCTAACCTAGTAAGTCTAACTTGGTAGTCTTGACGTAAGTCTAACTTGGATGGCACTGTAAGTCTAACTTGGTAGTCTACTAGTAAGTCTAACTTTTATGTCTGAGTAGATCTCTTTTTTCGCCTAGTAAGTATAACTTGGTATGTCTGACCTAGTAAGTCTAACTTGGTATGTCCACCTATGTAAGTCTAACTTGGCATGTCTGACCTAGTAGTGTTAACTTGGCATGTTGACCTAGTAAGGTAACTTGGGCATGTCTGACCTAGTAAGTTTC
Source organism: Hymenochirus boettgeri (assembly GCA_019447015.1). Taxonomy (NCBI): domain Eukaryota; kingdom Metazoa; phylum Chordata; class Amphibia; order Anura; family Pipidae; genus Hymenochirus; species Hymenochirus boettgeri. The sequence continues at coordinate 291,879,021 of CM033473.1, forward strand.
AATTGGTAGTTGACCTAGTAAGTCTAACTTGGTATGTCTGACCTAGTAAGTCTAACTTGGTATGTCTAACCTAGTAAGTCTAACTTGGCATGTCTGACCTAGTAAGTCTAACTTGGTATGTCTAACCTAGTTAGTCTAACTTGGCATGTCTGACCTAGTAAGTCTAACTTGGTATGTCTGACCTAGTAAGTCTAACTTGGTATGTCTAACCTAGTAAGTCTAACTTGGTATGTCTGACCTAGTAAGTCTAACTTTGAATGTCTAACCTGGTAAGCCTAAATTGGTATGTCTGACCTAGTAAGTCTAACTTGGTATGTCTGACCTAGTAAGTCTAACTTGGTATGTCTGACCTAGTAAGTCTAACTTGGCATGTCTGACCTAGTAAGTGTAACTTGGCATGTCTGACCTAGTAAGTCTAACTTGTATGTCTGACCTGAGTAAGTCTAACTTGGTATGTCTAACCTAGTAAGTCTAACTTGGTATGTCTGACCTAGTAAGTCTAACTTGGTATGTCTAACCTAGTTAGTCTAACTTGGCATGTCTGACCTAGTACGTCTAACTTGTATGTCAACTAGTAGTTAACTGGTATATTGTCTGACCTAGTAAGTCTAACTTTGAATATCTAACCTGGTAAGTGTAAATTGGTATGTCTGACCTAATAAGTCTAACTTGGTATGTCTGACATAGTAAGTCTAACTTGGCATGTCTGACCTAGTAAGTCTAACTTGGTATGTCTGACCTAGTAAGTCTAACTTGGCATGTCTGACCTAGTAAGTCTAACTTGGTATGTCTAACCTAGTAAGTCTAACTTGGCATGTCTGACCTAGTAAGTCTAAATTGTTATGTCTGACCTAGTAAGTCTAACTTTGAATGTCTAACCTGGTAAGTGTAAATTGGTATGTCTGACCTAATAAGTCTAACTTGGTATGTCTGACGTAGTAAGTCTAACTTGGTATGTCTGACCTAGTAAGTCTAACTTGGTATGTCTGACCTAGTATATATGTATGTATGTATAATTTTATTTATAAAGCGCCACTTGGGTACGCAGCGCTGTACATTATAAAAGAGTATACAAACAAGGGGATAAGTGCAAGCCATTATACAGATAGATAAAAATTTAATTAAATACAATTTCATACATTGGTTAAGAAAGTATATATATAAATTATGTATAAATTGATATAAGTGCAACAAGCCTTGACACATTAGGAATGAGAACCCTGCCCCGAAGAGCTTACAATCTAGTGAGTCTAAGGGCTAGGCCAAACTAGCGCGTTTTTCTGCTTTTTTTATTTATAATGTAAATCTCGGGAAGTAGGCCCCACTGTGTACGCTGTGATTCGTTGTGATTTTGGAACGCATGCGATCACCATTTTTGGTCCATTTTTGTCAAAATCGCACTTAATAAAAGTCTATGGAAGCACGTAAAAAAGCGGACAGAAGCGGATAGAAGCGGACACAGTTACTATGACATGCTATTTTTTTTGTGTAAACGCAAGCGCAAACGCATGTAAAAGTGGACACAAGCGGAATGCAAAAGTGGACAGAAACGCATAGCGATTTTTTGTGTGTCATAGTGTGGCCTCAGCCTAACTTGATATGTCTGACCAAGTAAGTCTAACTTGGTATGTCTGACCTAGTGAGTCTAACTTGGTAGTATGACTAGTGAGATCTAACTTGTAGTCTGACCTAGTGAGCCTAACTTGGTATGTCTTGACCCTAGTGAGCCTAGCTACTTGGTATGTCTGACCTAGTGAGCCTACTAACTTGGTATGTCTGACCTAGTGAGCAACTAGTCGGAACTAGTGCCTGGTATGTCTGACCTAGTGAGTCTAACTTGGTATGTCTGACCTAGTGAGCCTAACTTGGTATGTCTGACCTAGTGAGCCTAACTTGGTATGTCTGACCTAGTGAGCCTAACTTGGTATGTCTGACCTAGTGAGTCTAACTTGGTATGTCTGACCTAGTGAGCCTAACTTGGTATGTCTGACCTAATAAGTCTAACTTGGTATGTCTGACCTAGTGAGCCTAACTTGGTATGTCTGACCTAGTAAGTCTGTTTTTAATACACTGCATCCAATCTATTAGCACATTTGTTTTTTGTATTAATCTGTAGTTATATATGATGTTGCCTGTATTAAAGGAACACAACATTTAACAATTTCTTGCTTATTATGAATTTGTTCCTTGTTGTAATACAAGATGCCTAGTTCTAATACAATTATATCATTTTTAAAGGGTATCTAATGTAGTGTGGACATTTAAAGGGCAACAAAATGATTCCAAAATTAAAGGTAGCCAGGGTGAGGACCTAAATTCTGGGTTAAACTCCGACTGCCGGTAATGTGGGATCGCCAGTCTGGTCCAACTCCACAAGTTACTGGTATGATACATAAAGTAGAGTTGAGGTCCTCACCCCGGGTCTATACAGTAAATATACACATTTACTGCAATCCCCATGATATGATAAACAGATAACGTGGACATCACAGAGACTGATAGGTATCTACAGTGATATAGACAGTTCAACAAAAGGAATTCAGCAACATTGTAAATCCACTTATATCACAATAAGCCTGGCCAGGCTACTTTCATTAGTGGGACTGTGTCATAAGCACTAGAGCCAAAGATTTAGAAATACAATGAAGACCGATGAGTTTATTATGTGGATAAGCACCTCCAACTGTAAATTATAAGGATATTAGAAGTCACCAAGGAGTTCTGTGACCATATAAAAGCACATGGCTGCAGGGCGAGTACCTTTTATACAGGTCACAGAACTCCAAGGTGACTTCTAATATCCTTATAATTTACAGTTGGAGGTGCATTATTTATTATAACCTACCTATTTGTGGGTTCTGGTTTCTTTCTCCTCCTGGAACTGTAGATTATAAGGCTATAATCTTACAGTTCCTCCCATAGAAATCCACTACAGGGGTAGGTTACATTAAACTATAGAAAACTGCTGAAGAGTTCACATTACTGAGGTACAGAATATAAAGTACGAGCGTTTTACTTCCCCTTGTCACAGTGTAAATATTGAAAGTACTGTGCCACTGGTGGCAAAAATCAGGAACAACATTTACAAATCCATACACTATGTCACAAAAGTGATTACACCCCTCACATTATTATAAATATTATATCTCTCCACGGGGCGATACTATAGATAAGACAATTTAATACAATGTAAAGTAGTCAGTGTACAGCTTGTAATAACTCACACACAGACATTAATGTCTAAACTGCTGGTCCCATCAGACCACAAGATACAGTTCTTATGTCCTTAGTCTGCTTGTCTTCAGTAAACTGTATGCAGAATTTCCTGTGCATCATCTTTAGAAGAGGTTTCCTTCTGGGACAACAGCCATGCAGACCAATTTGATGCAGTGTATGGTCTGAGCACTGACAGGCTGACCTCCCAGCCCTTTAACCTCTGCAGCACCGGAGGCAGCCTTATACGTCTATTAGTAAAGGAACACATCCTCTGGATATGACACTGACCATGTGCACTCAACTTCTCTAGTCGTCCATGGCGAGGCCTGTCCTGAGTGGAACCTGTCCTCTTAAACTACTGTATGGTCTTGGCCACTGTACCGCACCTCAGTTTCAGGGTGTTGGCCATCTTCTTATAGCCTAGACCATCTTTATATAGAGCAACAATTCTTTATTTCAGATCCTCAAAATTTTCTTTACCATGAGGTGCCATGTACATTGTATCAGTGTCATATCTACAGTATGGCCCCATGGAGAGATATAATACAATATTTACAGTAATGTGAGGGTGGACACACTACTCTGTATATATATTTATGGAGAGGCTGTCCTGTTTCCATTTTATACAGTATGGCCCCATGGAGAGATATAATACAATATTTACAGTAATGTGAGGGTGGACACACTACTCGTATATATATTTATGGAGACGCTGTCGTTTCCATTTTATACGTATGGCCCCATGGAGAGATATAATACAATATTTACAGTAATGTGAGGGTGGACACATACTCGTATATATATTTTGGAGACGCTGTCCTGTTTCCATTTTATACAGTATGGCCCCATGGAGAGATATATACAATATTTACAGTAATGTGAGGGTGGGCACACTACTCTGTATATATATTTATGGAGACGCTGTCCTGTTTCCATTTTATACAGTATGGCCCCATGGAGAGATATAATACAATATTTACAGTAATGTGAGGGTGGACACACTACTCTGTATATATATTTATGGAGACGCTGTCCTGTTTCCATTTTATACAGTATGGCCCATGGAGAGATAAATAAAATATTTACAGTAATGTGAGGGTGGACACACTACTGTGATATATTTATGGAGACGCTGTCCGTTTCCATTTTATACAGTATGGCCCCATGGAGGAGAATACAATATTTACAGTAATGTGAGGGTGGAACATACTCTGTATATATTATGGAGACGCTGTCTCTTTTCCATTTATACAGTATGGCCCCATGGAGAGATTAATACAATATTTACAGTAATGTGAGGGTGGACACACTACTCTGTAATATATTTATGGAGACGCTGTCCTGTTTCCATTTTATACAGTATGGCCCCATGGAGAGATATAATACAAATTTACAGTAATGTGAGGGGGACACTACTCTGTATATATATTTATGGAGACGCTGTCCTGTTTCCATTTATACAGTATGGCCCCATGGAGAGATATAATACAATATTTACAGTAATGTGAGGGGGACCACTACCGTGATATATATTTATGGAGACGCTGTCCTGTTTCCATTTTATACAGTATGGCCCCATGGAGAGATAAATACAATATTTACGTAATGTGAGGTGGGCACACTACTCTGTATATATATTTATGGAGACGCTGTCCTGTTTCCATTTATACGTATGGCCCCATGGAGAGATAATACAATATTTACAGTAATGTAGGGGGCACACTACTCTGTAATATATTTATGGAGACGCTGTCCTGTTTCCATTTATACAGTATGGCCCATGGAGAGATATAATACAATATTTACAGTAATGTGAGGGTGGACACACTACTCTGTATATATATTTATGGAGACGCTGTCCTGTTTCCATTTATACAGTACGGCCCCATGGAGAGATATAATACATATTTACAGTAATGTGAGGGTGGACACACTACTCTGTATAATATTTATGGAGACGCTGTCCTGTTCCATTTTATACAGTACGGCCCCATGGAGAGATATAATACAATATTTACAGTAATGTGAGGGGGGACACACTACTCTGTATATATATTTATGGAGACGCTGTCCTGTTTCCATTTTATACAGTATGGCCCCATGGAGAGATATAATACAATATTTACAGTAATGTGAGGGTGGGCACACTACTCTGTATATATTTATGGAGACGCTGTCCTGTTTCCATTTTATACAGTATCCCCATGGAGAGATATAATACAATATTTACAGTAATGTGAGGGGGACACACTACTCTGTATATATATTTATGGAGACGCTGTCCTGTTTCCATTTTTACAGTAGGCCCCATGGAGAGATATAATACAATATTACAGTAATGTGAGGGTGGACACACTACTCTGTATATATATTTATGGAGACGCTGTCCTGTTTCCATTTATACAGATGGCCCCATGGAGAGATATAATACATATTTACAGTAATGTGAGGGGGACACACTACTCTGTATATTATTTATGGAGACGCTGTCCTGTTTCCATTTTATACAGTAGGCCCCATGGAGAGATATAATACAATATTTACAGTAATGTGAGGGTGGACAACTACTCTGTATATATATTTATGGAGACGCTGTCCTGTTTCCATTTTACAGTATGGCCCATGGAGAGATATAATACAATATTTCAGTAATGTGAGGGTGGACACACTACTCTGAAATATTTATGGAGACGCTGTCCTGTTTCCATTTTATACAGTATGGCCCCATGGAGAGATATAATACAATATTTACAGTAATGTGAGGGTGGGACACACTACTCTGTATATATATTTATGGAGACGCTGTCCTGTTTCCATTTATAACAGTATGGCCCCATGGAGAGATATAATACATATTTACAGTAATGTGAGGGTGGGCACACTACTCTGTATATATATTTATGGAGACGCTGTCCTGTTTCCATTTATACAGTATGGCCCCATGGAGAGATATAATACAATATTTACAGTAATGTGAGGGTGGACACACTACTCTGTATATATATTTATGGAGACGCTGTCCTGTTTCCATTTTATACAGTAGGCCCCATGGAGAGGATAATACAATATTTACAGTAATGGGAGGGTGGACACACTACCTATATATATATTATGGAGACGCTGTCCTGTTTCCATTTTATACAGTAGGCCCCATGGAAGATATAATAAAATATTTACAGTAATGTGAGGGTGGACACACTACTCTGTATATATATTTATGGAGACGCTGTCCTGTTTCCATTTTATACGTATGGCCCCATGGAGAGATTAATACAATATTTACAGTAATGTGAGGGGGGGCACACTACTCGTATATATATTTATGGAGACGCTGTCCTGTTTCCATTTATACAGTATGGCCCCATGGAGAGATATAATACAATATTTACAGTAATGTGAGGTGGACACTACTCTGTATATATATTTATGGAGACGCTGTCCTGTTTCCATTTTATACAGTAGGCCCCATGGAGGAGATAATACAATATTTACAGTAATGTGAGGGTGGACACACTACTCTGTATATATATTTATGGAGACGCTGTCCTGTTTCCATTTTATACAGTAGGCCCCATGGAGAAGTATATACAAATTTACAGTAATGTGAGGGTGGGCACACTACTCTGTATTATATTTATGGAGACGCTGTCCTGTTTCCTTTTATACAGTATGGCCCCATGGAGAGATATAATACAATATTTACAGTATGTGAGGGTGGACACACTACTCTGTATATATATTTATGGAGACGCTGTCCTGTTTCCATTTTATACAGTAGGCCCATGGAGAGATAATACAATATTTACAGTAATGTGAGGGTGGCACACTACTCTGTATTATATTTATGGAGACGCTGTCCTGTTTCCATTTATACAGTGGCCCCATGGAGAGATATAATACAATATTACAGTAATGTGAGGGTGGGCACACTACTCTGTATATATATTTATGGAGACGCTGTCTGTTTCCATTTATACAGTGGCCCCATGGAGAGATATAATACAAATTTACAGTAATGTGAGGGTGGGCACACTACTCTGTATATATATTTATGGAGACGCTGTCCTGTTCCATTTATACAGTATGGCCCCATGGAGAGATATAATACAATTTACAGTAATGTGAGGGTGGGCACACTACTCTGTATATATATTTATGGAACGCTGTCCTGTTTCCATTTTATACAGTATGGCCCCATGGAGAGATATAATACAATATTTACAGTAATGTGAGGGTGGGCACACTACTCTGTATATATATTTATGGAGACGCTGTCCTGTTTCCATTTTATACAGTATGGCCCCATGGAGAGATATAATACAATATTTACAGTAATGTGAGGGGGGGCACACTACTCTGTATATATATTTATGGAGACGCTGTCCTGTTTCCATTTTATACAGTATGGCCCCATGGAGAGATATAATACATATTTACAGTAATGTGAGGGTGGACACACTACTCTGTATATATTTATGGAGACGCTGTCCTGTTTCACTTTTACAGTATGGCCCCATGGAGAGATATTATCAATATTACAGTAATGTGAGGGTGGACACACTACTCTGTATATATTTATGGAGACGCTGTCCTGTTTCCATTTTATACAGTAGGCCCCATGGAGAGATATAATACAATATTTACAGTATGTGAGGGTGGACACACTACTGTATATATATTATGGAGACAGCTGTCCTGTTTCCATTTTATACAGTATGGCCCCATGGAGAGATATAATACAAATATTACAGTAATGTGAGGTGGACACACTACTCTGTATATATATTTATGGAGACGCTGTCCTGTTTCCATTTTATACAGTATGGCCCCATGGAGAGATATAATACAATATTTACAGTAATGTGAGGGTGGACAACTACTCTGTATATATATTTAGGAGACGCTGTCCTGTTTCCATTTTATACAGTACGGCCCATGGAGAGATATAATACAATATTACAGTAATGTGAGGGTGGGACACACTACTCTGTATATATATTTATGGAGACGCTGTCCTGTTTTCATTTTATACAGTATGGCCCATGGAGAGATATATACTACATATTTACAGTAATGTGAGGGTGGACACATACTCTGTATATATATTTATGGAGACGCTGTCCTGTTTCCATTATACAGTATGGCCCCATGGGGAGAGATATAATACAATATTTACAGTAATGTGGAGGTGGACACACTACTCTGTATATATATTTATGGAGAGAGGTCCTGTTTCCATTTTATACAGTAGGCCCCATGGAGAGATATATACAATATTTACAGTAATGTGAGGGTGGACACACTATCTGTATATATATTTATGGAGACGCTGTCCTGTTTCCATTTATTACAGTATGGCCCCATGGAGAGATATAATACAATATTTACAGTAATGTGAGGGTGGACACCTACTCTGTATATATATTTATGGAGACGCTGTCCTGTTTCCATTTTATACAGTACGGCCCCATGGAGAGATATAATACAATATTACAGTAATGTGAGGGTGGGACACTACTCTGTATATATATTTATGGAGACGCTGTCCTGTTTCCATTTTATACAGTATGGCCCATGGGGAGATATAATACAATATTTACAGTAATGTGAGGGTGGGCAACTACTCTATATATATTTATGGAGACGCTGTCCTGTTTCATTTTATACAGTGGCCCCATGGAGAGATATAATACAATTTACAGTAATGTGAGGGTGGACCACTACTTGTATATATATTTATGGAGACGCTGTCTGTTTCCATTTTAACAGTAGGCCCCATGGAGAGATATATACAATATTTACAGTAATGTGAGGGTGGGCACACTACTCTGTATATATATTATGGAGACGCTGTCCTGTTTCCATTTTATACAGTATGGCCCATGGAGAGATATAATACAATATTTACAGTAATGTGAGGGTGGGACACACTACTCTGTATATATATTTATGGAGACGCTGTCCTGTTTCCATTTTATACAGTACGGCCCCATGGAGAGATATAATACAATATTTACAGTAATGTGAGGGGGGCACACTACTCTGTATATATATTTATGGAGACGCTGTCTGTTTCCATTTTATACAGTAGCCCCATGGAGAGATATAATACAATATTTACAGTAATGTGAGGGTGGACACACTACTCTGTTATATATTTATGGAGACGCTGTCCTGTTTCCATTTTATACAGTGATGGCCCCATGGGGAGAATAATACACATATTTACCGTAATGTGAGGGTGGGCACACTACTCTGTAATATATTATGGAGAAGCTGCCTGTTTCCATTTTATACAGTATGGCCCATGGAGAGATATAATACAATATTTACAGTAATGTGAGGGTGGACACACTACTTGTTATATATATATGGAGACGCGTCCTGTTTCCATTTTATACAGTATGGCCCCATGGAGAGATATAATACAATATTTACAGTAAGTGAGGGTGGACACACTACTTGTATATATTTATGGAGACGCTGTCCTGTTTCCATTTTATACAGTATGGCCCCATGGAGAGATATATACAATATTACAGTAATGTGAGGGTGGACACACTACTCTTATATATATTTATGGAGACGTGTCCTGTTTCCATTTTATACAGTATGGCCCCATGGAGAGTATAATACAATATTACAGTAATGTGAGGGGTGGACCCACTACTCTGTATATATATTATGGAGACGCTGTCCTGTTCATTTTATACAGTATGGCCCCATGGAGAGTATAATACAATATTTACAGTAATGTGAGGGTGGACCACACTACTGTATATATATTTATGGAGACGCTGTCCTGTTTCCATTTTATACAGTAGGCCCCATGGAGAGATAATACAAATTTACAGTAATGTGAGGGTGGCACACTACTCTGTATATATATTTATGGAGACGCTGTCCTGTTTCCATTTTATACAGTAGGCCCCATGGAGAGATATAATACAATATTACAGTAATGTGAGGGTGGACACACTACTCTGTATATATATTATGGAGACGCTGTCCTGTTTCCCTTTTATACAGTATGGCCCCATGGAGAGATATAATACAATATTTACAGTAATGTGAGGGTGACACACTACTCTTATATATATTTATGGAGCGCTGTCCTGTTTCCATTTTATACAGTATGGCCCCATGGAGAGATAAATACAATATTACAGTAATGTGAGGGTGACACACTACTCTGTATATATTTTATGGAGACGCTGTCCTGTTTCCATTTATACAGTATGGCCCCATGGAGAATATAATACAATATTTACAGTAATGTGAGGGGGACACACTACTCTGTATATATATTTATGGAGACGCTGTCCTTTTCCATTTTATACAGTAGGCCCCATGGAGAGATATAATACAATATTTACAGTATGTGAGGGTGGACACACTACTCTGTATATATATTTATGGAGACGCGTCCTGTTCCCTTTTATACAGTAGGCCCCATGGAGAGATATAATACAATATTTACATGAATGTGAGGGGACACACTACTCTGTATATATATTTATGGAGACGCTGTCTGTTTCCATTTTATACAGTATGGCCCATGGAGAGATAAAATACAATATTTACAGTAATGTGAGGGTGGGCACACTACTCTGTATATTATTATGGAGACGCTGTCTGTTTCCATTTTATACAGTATGGCCCCATGGAGAGATATAATACAATATTTACAGTAATGTGAGGTGGACACACTACTTGTATATATATTTATGGAGACGCTGTCCTGTTTCCATTTTATACAGTATGGCCCCATGGAGAGATATAATACAATATTTACAGTAATGTGAGGGTGGAACAACTCTGTAATATATTTATGGAGACGCGTCGTTTCATTTATACAGTATGGCCCCATGGAGAGATATAATCAATATTTACAGTAATGTGAGGGTGGACACACTATGTATATATATTATGGAGACGCTGTCCTGTTTCCATTTTATACAGTATGGCCCCATGGAGAGATATAATACAATATTTACAGTAATGTGAGGGTGGGCACACTACTCTGTATATAATTTATGGAGACGCTGTCCTGTTTCCATTTTAAAAGTATGGCCCCATGGAGAGATATAATACAATATACAGTAATTGAGGGTGGCACACTACTCGTATAATAATTATGGAGACGCTGTCCTGTTTCCATTTTAACAGTATGGCCCCATGGAGAGATATAATACAATATTTACAGTAATGTGAGGGTGGACACACTACTCTGTATATTTATGGAGACGCTGTCCTGTTTCATTTTATACAGTATGGCCCCATGGAGAGATATTATACAATATTTACAGTAATGTGAGGGGGGACACACTACTCGTATATATATTTATGGAGACGCTGTCCTGTTTCCATTTATACAGTATGGCCCCATGGAGAGATAATACAATATTTACAGTAATGTGAGGGTGGGGCACACTACTCTGATATATATTTATGGAGACGCTGTCCTGTTTCCATTTTATACAGTATGGCCCCATGGAGAGATATAATACAATATTTACAGTAATGTGAGGGTGGGACCCACTCTGTATATATATTTATGGAGACTGTCCTGTTTCCATTTATACAGTATGGCCCCATGGAGAGATATAATACAATATTACAGTAATGTGAGGGTGGACCCACTACTCTGTATATATATTATGGAGACGCTGTCCTGTTTCCATTTTATACAGGGCCCCATGAGAGATATAATAAAATATTTACAGTAATGTGAGGGTGGACACACTACTCTGTATATAATTTATGGAGACGCTGTCCTGTTTCCATTTTATACAGTATGGCCCCATGGAGAGATATAATACAATATTTACAGTAATGTGAGGGTGGACACACTACTCTGTATATATATTTATGGAGACGCTGTCCTGTTTCCATTTTATACAGTATGGCCCCATGGAGAGATATATACATATTTACAGTAATGTGAGGGTGGACACTACTCTGTATATATATATGGAGACCTGTTGTTCCATTTTATACAGTATGGCCCCATGGAGAGATATAACAATATTTACAGTAATGTGAGGGGGGCACACTACTCTGTATATAATTTATGGAGACGCTGTCCTGTTTCCCTTTTATACAGTATGGCCCCATGGAGAGATATAATACAATATTTACAGTAATGTGAGGGTGGCACACATACTCTGTATATATATTTATGGAGAGCTGTCCTGTTTCCATTTATACAGTATGGCCCATGGGAGATATAATACCATATTTACAGTAATGTGAGGGTGGACACACTACTCTGTATATTATTATGGAGACGCTGTCGTTTCCATTTTATACAGTATGGCCCCATGGAGAGATATATACAATATTTACAGTAATGTGAGGGTGGGGCACATACTCTGTATATATATTTATGGAGACGCTGTCCTGTTTCCATTTTATACAGTATGGCCCCATGGGGGAGATATAATACAATATTTACAGTAATGTGAGGGTGGGACACACTACTCTGTATATATATTTATGGAGACGCTGTCCTGTTTCCATTTTATACAGTATGGCCCATGGAGAGATATAATACAATATTTACAGTAATGTGAGGGTGGGCACACTACTCTTTATATATATTTATGGAGACGCTGTCCTGTTTCCATTTTATAAGTATGGCCCCCTGGAGAGATATAATAAAATATTTACAATAATGTGAGGGTGGACACACTACTCTGTATATATATTTATGGAGACGTGTCCTGTTTCCATTTTATACAGTATGGCCCCATGGAGAGATATAATACAATATTTACAGTAATGTGAGGGTGGGAACACTACTCTGTATTATATATTATGGAGACGCGTGTCCTGTTTCCATTTATACAGTATGGCCCCATGGAGAGATATAATACAATATTTACAGTAATGTGAGGGTGGACACCATACTCTGTTATATATTTATGGAGACGCTGTCCTGTTTCCATTTTATACAGTATGGCCCCATGGAGAGATATAATACAATATTTACAGTAATGGGAGGGTGGACACACTACTCTGTATATATATTTATGGAGACGCTGTCCTGTTTCCATTATACAGTATGGCCCCATGGAGAGATATAATACAATATTTACAGTAATGTGAGTTGGACACACTACTCTGTATATATATTATGGAGACGCTGTCCTGTTTCCATTTATACAGTATGGCCCCATGGGAAGATATAATACAATATTTACAGTAATGTGGTGGGACACACTACTCTGTATATATATTTATGGAGACGCTGTCCTGTTTCCATTTATACAGTATGGCCCCATGGGAGATATAATACAATATTTACAGTAATGTGAGGGTGGACCACTACTCTGTATATATATTATGGAGACGCTGTCTGTTTCCATTTTATACAGTATGGCCCCATGGAGAGATATATCAAATTTACAGTAATGTGAGGGTGGACACACTACTCTGTATATATATTTATGGAGACGCTGTCTGTTTCCATTTATACAGTATGGCCCATGGGGAGATATAATACAATATTTACAGTAATGTGAGGGTGGACAAACTACTCTGATATAATTTATGGAGACGGCTGTCCTGTTTCCATTTTATACAGTAGCCCCATGGAGAGATATAATACAATATTTACAGTAATGTGAGGGTGGGGGACACTACTCTGTATATATATTTATGGAGACGCTGTCCTGTTTCCATTTTATACAGTATGGCCCCATGGAGAGATATAATACAATATTACAGTAATGTGAGGGTGGACACACTACTCGTTATATATTTTATGGAGACGCTGTCCTGTTTCCATTTTATACAGTAGGCCCCTGGAGAGATATTAAAAATTTACAGTAAAGTGAGGGTGGACACCACTACTCTGTATATATATTTATGGAGACGCTGTCCTGTTTCCATTTATACAGTTGGCCCATGGAGAGATATAATACAATATTACAGTAATGTGAGGGTGGACACACTACTCTGTATATATATTTATGGAGACGCTGTCCTGTTTCCATTTTATACAGTATGGCCCCATGGAGAGATATAATACAATATTTACAGTAATGTAGGGTGGACACACTCTTGTATATATATTTATGGACGGACTGTCCTGTTCCATTTTATACAGTATGGCCCATGGAGAGATATTACAATATTTACAGTAATGGAGGGGCGGCACACTACTCGTATATATATTTATGGAGACGCTGTCCTGTTTCCATTTTATACAGTATGGCCCCATGGAGAGATATAATACAATATTTACAGTAATGTGAGGGTGGGCACACTACTCTGTATATATATTTATGGAGACGCTGTCCTGTTTTCATTTTATACAGTATGGCCCCATCGAGAGATATAATACAATATTTACAGTAATGTGAGGGTGGACACACCATTGTGAGATAGTTACTATAGAAGAACTTCTTCATGCACAATCCATGGATAACATGGTGGATACTGCACCCCCAACTGTAAATTATAAGGATATTAGAAGTCACAGAGGAGTTCCGTGACCATATAAAAGTACGAGGCCGCAGGGCGAGAACCTTTTATACAGGGCACGGAACTCCAAGGTGACTTCTAATATCCCTTTAATTTACAGTTGGGGGTGCATTATTTATAATAACCTACCCCTTTGTGGCTTCTGGTTTCCGTCTCCTCCTGGAACTGTAAGATTAGAAGGCTATAATCTTACAGTTCCTCCCATAGAAATCCACTACAGGGGTAGGTTATAAGGCTATAATCTTACAGTTTCCCCATAGAAATCCACTACAGGGGTAGGTTATAAATATATTATAGATAGTGAATAATTCCATTAAAGTGCAGGATTTAGATTATTGTACATAGGAATAGGGATAAAACACACAGGGAATTGAGTTGAGGCCATGAGAGAACCTGGTCCTGGGCGCAGTGTAGGGAGGGAACGAACTCTCTGTATATTACCGAACTTTATTTACTTTTATTTCAGGTCCTTCTGTAGCGACCCCTTGGAACCGCTCCCTGGTAGTTCTTGTTAGTGTAATATCCCCACCATCAAGGGCTATGATCAAGATCCAGGGATTTCTTAGATTTCACCACCAGGGGGAGCCTAGTCCTGTTCTTAGTAGCTAATTACACCAATGATAGCACTTAGGGCTCATTCACACTAGGAACAGACAAAAAGGTAACTTAACGAGTTTTAACACGTTTTTGTATCCATTGCTAACTGTTTGCGTGAGCGCTATAATCCGTTTGTGAAATTTTAAAATTTAAGGGGGCTAGACCAAAGAACAGAAAAATTACGTTACAGGAACTCCCAGGCACCCATTGCGAAAAATGGACAGAACACGTGCGTTGTTATCCGTTGTACCTCGTTTTCATGCATTTTAGATGGACAGAAATGCGTGCAGTAGTGCGTTTTTAAAATGGACTGGAACGGAACGGAACCCAAACTCCTGCAGCCGCCCCATCCTGCCCCTTGCTGCTTGGAGGCGGCAGAAATCTGGAAACCCTGTGTACCAGTCGCTTTGGGAAAATGTATGTACTATTCCCTATGAGAAAACTTGGTGGCAAATATATGTACCAGTCACTGTGGGCAAACTTATGTACCAGTCACTGTGAGCAAACTTATGTACCAGTCACTGTGGGCAAACTCATATACCAGTCACTGTGGGCAAACTTGTGTACCAGTCACTGTGGGCAAACTTATTTATCAGTCCGTGTTGTTGACACTTTTATATATACGAGTGTATCAGTCAGTGTTAGTCTGCCAACCACACCTACCTTCATAAGCCACCCGTTTTTTTATTTGCGTGCTTTGCGTGCAGCAGAAAGACATAGAGGCGGCTTTAAATATTTGTTTCAGGTGACAAAAGGCCTAGGAATGCCCCTGGTTGGAGAAGAGTAGTTTCTTATAATGTACAATGGGAGTGGGGTGGGATGGGTGGGGGGGGAGTGGATTCTTAAAGGATGGGGTGATAAAAAAACTTATTATTTAGGATGCGGCCCAGAAAATTGTAATGGCGGCCCTGCTATGTTTTAGACAGACATTTTGGGTAGGTTAAAAAGGTTGAACTAGATGGACTTATGTCTTTATACAACCTCCAATACTATGTTACTATGTAACTATTAGACAGACATTATGGGTAGGGTATAAAGGTTGGACTAGATGGACTTATGTCTTTATACAACCTCCAATACTATGTTACTATGTAACTGTTAGACAGACATTATGGGTAGGGTATACAGGTTGGACTAGATGGATGTATGTCTTTATACAACCTCCATTACTATGTTACTATGTAACTGTTATACAGACATTATGGGTAGGGTATAAAGGTTGGACTAGATGGAAATATGTCTTTATACAACCTCAAATACTATCAGGGAGATTCTATAAAAGTTCTTATCGTTAAAAATGGTGCTAATTTTGCCCCAACCAATCAGATATTATATAACATTTAAAAAAACATCTGATTGGTTGTGGCAAAATTAGCACCATTTGTAACAATAAGAACTTTTATTGAATAACCCTGTATGTTACTATGTGACTGATAGTCAGGAAATATGGGTAGGGTATAAAGGTTGGACTAGATGAATGTATTTCTATTCAACCTCTAATGCTATGCTACTATGTAACTTTTATACAGACATTATGGGTAGGCTTAAAAGGTTGCATCCGATGGACATATGTCTTTATTCAACCTTCAATACTATGTTACTATGTAACTGTTACACAGACATTATGGGTAGGGTATAAAGGTTGGACTAGATGGACGTATGTCTTTATACAACCTCCAATACTATGTTACTATGTAACTGTTAGACAGACATTATGGGTAGGGAATAAAGGTTGGACTAGATGGACATATATGTCTTTATACAACCTTCAATACTATGTTACTATGTAACTGTTAGATTGACATTATGGGTACGGTATAAATGTTGGACTAGATAGATGTATGTCTTTATACAACCTTCAATACTATGTTACTATGGGCCATATTTATAAAGCTACCCTATCCATAATGTCTGTTAGACAGACATTATGGGTAGGGTATAAATGTTGGACTAGATAGACGTATGTCTTTATACAACCTCCAATACTATGTTACTATGTAACTGTTTATAGACCTTATGGGTAGGGTATAAAGGTTGGACTAGATGGACATATGTCTTTACACAACCTCCAATACTATGTTACTATGTAACTGTTATACAGACATTTTGGGAAGGGTATAAAGGTTGGACTAGATGGACGTATGTCTTTATACAACCTCCAATACTATGTTACTATGTAACTGTTAGACATTATGGGTAGGGTATAAAAGTTGGACTAGATAGGCATATGTCTTTATACAACCTCCCTAGATGTTACTAGTAACTGTTTATAGACATATGGGTAGGTATAAAAGGTTGACTAGATGGACGTATGTCTTTATACAACCTCCAATACTATGTTACTATGTAACTGTTATACAGACATTATGGGTAGGGTATAAAGGTTGGACTAGAGGACGTATGTCTTATACAACCTCCAATACTATGTCACTGTATACAGACATATGGGTAGGGATAAAGGTTGGACTAGATGGACGTATGTCTTTATACAACCTCCAATACAATGTTACTATGAACTGTTATACAGACATTATGGGTAGGGTATAAAGGTTGGACTAGATGGACGTATGTCTTTATAAACCTCCAATACATATTACTATGTAACTGTAAGACAGACCTTATGGGTAGGGTATAAAGGTTGGACTAGATGGACGTATGTCTTTATACAACCTCCAATACTAGTTTACTATGTAACTGTTATACAGACATTATGGGTAGGGTATAAGGTTGGACTAATGGACGTATGTCTTTATACAACCTCCAATACTATATTACTATGTAACTGTTAGACAGACATTATGGGTGGGTATAAAGCTGGACTAGATGGACGTATGTCTTTATACAACCTCAATATGTTACTATGTAACTGTTAGACAGACTTATGGGTAGGGTATAAAGGTTGGACTAAATTGACGTATGTCTTTATACCAACCTCCAATACTATGTTACTATGTAACTGTTAGACAGACATATCGGGTAGGGTATAAAGGTGGACTAGATGGAGGTATGTCTTATACAACCTCCAATACTATGTTACTATGTAACTGTTAGACAGACATATGGTAGGGTATAAAGGTTGGAATAGATGGACGTATGTCTTTATACAACCTCCAATACTATGTTACTATGTGTACTGTTAGACAGACATTAGGGTAGGGTATAAAGGTTGGACTAGATGGAGTATGTCTTTATACAACTCCAATACTATGTTACTATGTAACGTTATACAGACATTATGGTAGGTATAAAGGTTGGACTAGATGGAGAGTAGTCTTTATACAACCTCCAATACTATGTTACTATGTACTGTTATACAGAAATTATGGTAGGGTATAAAGGTTGGACTAGATGGACGTATGTCTTTATAGAACCTCCAATACTATGTTACTATGTAACTGTATACAGACAGTATGGGTAGGGTATAAAGGTGTGGACTAGATGGACGTATGTCTTATACAACCTCCAATACTATCATGTCTAGTAACTGTTAGACAGACATTATGGGTAGGGTATAAAAGTTGGACTAGGGAGGCTATGTCTTTATACCACCTCCAATACTATGTTAAGATGGGTACACACGATTAGATATTCGGTCCGATCGACCGATAGTTCAGTTGTATGGTCGACGACCGAAATTATCGAATCCGAATGTGCCCATGTCGATCAGACAGTGTCCGATCGGACGAAAGGACGATCGGACAGGGGGGAAAACCTAGTCGATGTGCGTCCTCTATGGACCGACACGATCGGTGCTGGTGACTATCGGACGCGGCTGCTTTTGCCGCGACCGACAGTCCTTCTCCTGGCCGACCGTTCGAAAGTATGAACGGTCGGTCAGGAGGAAAAATCGCTAGGTGTGTACCAGCTTTACTATGTAACTGTTTACAGACATTATGGGTAGGGTATAAAGGTTGGACTAGATGGACGTATATCTTTATATAACCTCCAATACTATGTTACTATGTAACTGTTATAAGACATTATTGGTAGGTATAAAGGTGTGGACTAGATGGACGTATGTCTTTATACAACCTCCATACTAGTTACTATGTTACTGTTATACAGACATTTCGGTAGGGTAAAGGTTGGACTAGATGGACGTATGTCTTTTTTACAACCTCCAATACTATGTTACTATGAACTGTTATACAGACATTATGGGTAGGGTATAAAGGTTGGACTAGATGGACTTATGTCTTTATACAACCTCCAATACTATGGTACTATGTAACTGTTAGACAGACATTATGGTAGGGTATAAAGGTTGGACGAGATGGACGTATCTCTTTATACAACTTCCAATACTATGTTACTATGTAACTGCTTGTGAAGGTTCTCATTCATCCAGGTCATGGTATATCTGTTGTATTCAATTAGATCAACTGGACTTGAAATGTAGTTCTTGAAGACGTTTCGCTAGTCATCCGACTGGCTTTCACAATTCAGAATGACTTGTACATAATTGCCACAGATTCTTGTTCAAGTCATTCTGAATTGAGAAAGCCAGTCGGATGACTAGCGAAACGTCTTCAAGAACTACATTTCAAGTCCAGTTGATCTAATTGAATACAACAGATTTACTATGTAACTGTTAGACAGACATTATGGGTAGGGTATAAAAGTTGGACTAGATAGGCATATGTCTTTATACAACCTCCAATACTATGTTACTATGTAACTGTTTACAGACATTATGGGTAGGGTATAAAGGTTGGACTAGATGGACGTAATCTTTATATAACCTCCAATACTAGTGTACTGTGCAACTGTTATACAGCATTATGGGTAGGGTATAAGGTGGACTAGATGGACGTTATGTCTTTATACAACCTCCAATACTATTTACTATGTAACTGTTTACAGACATTATGGGTAGGATATAAAGGTTGGACTAGATGGAAATTTGGCTTTATACAACCTCCAATACTAGTTACTATGTAACTGTTATACAGACATTATGGGTAGGGTATAAAGGTTGCTAGATGGACGTATGTCTTTATACAACCTCCATAACTATATTACTATGTAACTGTTAGACAGACATTATGGGTAGGGTATAAAGGTGTGGACTAGATGGACGTAGTCTTTATACAACCTCCAATACTATGTTACTATGTAACTGTTTACAGACATTATGGGTAGGGTATAAGGTTGGACTGTGGACGTATATCTTTATTAACCTCCAATACTATGTTACTGTGCAACTGTTATACAGACATTATGGGTAGGGTATAAAGGTTGGACTAGATGGACGTATGTCTTTATACAACCTCCAATACTATGTTACTATGTAACTGTTAGACAGACATTATGGTAGGGTATAAAGGTTGGACTAGATGGACGTATGTCTTTATACAACCTCCAATACTATGTTACTATGTAACTGTTATACAGACATTATTGGTAAGGTATAAAGGTTGGACTAGATGGATGTATGTCTTTATACAACCTCCAATACTATGTTACTATGTTACTGTTATACAGACATTATCGGTAGGGTATAAAGGTTGGACTAGATGGACGTATGTCTTTATTGAACCTCCAATACTATGTTACTATGTAACTGTTATACAGACATTATGGGTAGGGTATAAAGGTTGGACTAGATGGACGTATGTCTTTATATAACCTCCAATACTATGTTACTATGTAACTGTTAGACAGACATTATGGGTAGGGTATAAAAGTTGGACTAGGTAGGCATATGTCTTTATACAACCTCCAATACTATGTTACTATGTAACTGTTTACAGACATTATGGGTAGGGTATAAAGGTTGGACTAGATGGACGTATATCTTTATTAACCTTCAATACTATGTTACTATGTAACTGTTTACAGACATTATCGGTAGGGTATAAGGTTGGACTAGATGGACGTATGTCTTTATACAACCTCCAATACTATGTTACTAGTAACTGTTATACAGACATTATGGGTAGGGTATAAGGTTTGACTAGATGGACTTATGTCTTTATACAACCTCCATATTGGTACTAGAACTGTTAGACAGACATTATGGTAGGGTATAAAGGTTGAGAGATGACGTATCTCTTTATACAACTTCCAAATCATGTTACTATGTAACTGCTTGTGAAGGTTCTCATTCATCCAGGTCATGGTATATCTGTTGTATTCAATTAGATCAACTGGACTTGAAATGTAGTTCTTGAAGACGTTTCGCTAGTCATACCGACTGGCTTTCTCAATTCAGAATGACTTGTAACATATTGCCACAGATTCTGTTTCAAGTCATTCTGAATTGAGAAAGCAGTCGGATGAACTAGCGAAACGTCTTCAAGAACTACATTTCAGTCCAGTTGATCTAATTGAATACAACAGATTTTACTATGTACTGTTTACAGACATTATGGTGGATATAAAGGTTGGACTAGATGGACATTTGTCTTATACAACCTCCAATACTATGTTACTATGTAACTGTTATACAGACATTATGGGTGGGTATAAAGGGTGCTAGATGGACGTATGTCTTTATACAACCTCCAATACTATTATTACTATGTAACTGTTAGACAGACATTTGGGTAGGGTATAAAGGTTGGACTAGATGGACGTATGTCTTTATACAACTCCAATACTATGTTACTATGTAACTGTTTCAAGACATTATGGGTAGGGTAAAAGGTTGGACTAGATGGACGTATGTTTTATACAACCTCCAATACTATGTTACTATGTAACTGTTTTACAGACATTATGGGTAGGGATATAAAGTTGGACTAGATGGACATTTGTCTTTATATAACCTCCATAATAGTTACTATGTAACTGTTACAGACATATGGGTAGGGTATAAAGGTTGGACTAGATGGACTTGTGTCTTTATAAACCTCCAAATATATGTTACTATGAACTGTTATACAGACATTATGGGTAGGGTATAAAGGTTGCAGATGGACGTATGTCTTTATACAACCTCCATACTATATTACTATGTAACTGTTAGACAGACATTATGGGTAGGGTATAAAGGTTGGACTAGATGGACGTATGTCTTTATACCAATCCAATCTATGTTACTATGTAACTGTTATACAGACATATGGGTAGGGTATAAAGGTTGGACTAGATGGACGTATGTCTTTATACAACCTCCAATACTATTACTATGTAACTGTTAGACAGACATTATGGGTAGGGTATAAAGCTTGGAACTGAGGGATGTAAGTCTTATAACAACCTCAATACTATGTTACTATGTAACTGTTAGACAGAATTATGGGTAGGGTATAAAGGTGGACTAAATGGACGTATGTCTTTATACAACCTCCAATACTATGTTACTATGTAACTGTTAGACAGACATTATCGGTAGGATAAAGGTTGGACTAGAAGGACGTATGTCTTTATACAACCCCAATACTATGTTACTATGTAACTGTTAGACAGACATTATGGGTAGGGTATAAAGGTTGGAATAGATGGAGTGATGTCTTTTATAAACCTCCATACTATGTTACTATGTAACTGTTAGACAGACATTATGGGTAGGGTATAAAGGTTGGACTAGATGACGTATGTCTTTATACAACCTCCAATACTATGTTACTATGTAACTGTTATACAGACATTATGTGTAAGGTATAAAGGTTGGACTAGATGGACGTATGTCTTTATACAACCTCCAATACTATGTTACTATGTACTGTTATACAGACATTATCGGTAGGGTAATAAAGGTTGGACTAGATGGACGAGTCTTTATACAACCTCCAATACTATGTACTAGTAACTGTTATACAGACATTATGGGTAGGGTATAAAGGTTGGACTAGATGGACGTATGTCTTTATATAACCTCCAATACTATGTTACTATGTAACGACATTATGGGTAGGGTATAAAGGTTTGACTAGATGGACGTATGTCTTTATACAACCTTTAATGCTATGTTACTATGCAACTGTTATACAGACATTATGGGTAGGGTATAAAGGTTGGAATAGATGGACGTATATCTTTACAACCTCCAATACTATGTTACTATGTAACTGTTAGACAGACCTTATGTGGTAGGGTATAAGGTTGGACTAGATGGACGTATGTCTTTATACAACCTCCAATACTATTACTGTGTTACTGTTATACAGACATTATGGGTAGGGTATAAAGGTTGGACTAGATGGACACATATCTTATACAACCTCCAATACTATTACTATGTAACTGTTATACAAAACATTATGGGTAGGGTTAAAGGTTGGACTAGATGGACGTATGTCTTTATGCAACCTCCAATAACTAGTTACTATGTAACTGTTATACAGACATTAGGGTAGGGTATAAAGGTTGGACTAGATGGACGTAGTTCTTTATACAACCTCCAATACATGTTACTATGTAACTGTATACAGACATTATGGGTAGGGTATAAAGGTGGACTAGATGGACGTAGTCTTTATACAACTCCAATAATATGTCACTATGTAACGTTATACAGACATTATGGGTAGGGCATAAAGGTTGGACTAGATGGACGTATGTCTTTATACAACCTCCAATACTATGTTACTATGTAATTGTTAACAGACATTAGTGGTGAACTAGATGGACGTAGGTCTTTATTTAAAACCTCCAACATTAGGTTACTATGTTACCATTATTTATGGTGATATTAATATTCGACCGGTGCCTTCGGCCATGAAGATTCCACACAGTTTCAGGGGCAGACAGTGGCTCTTTTGGTGAGAAGGGGCAATACATTTTCATATTTTTTTAACAGTGTGACAATGCAACCTCCATGATCTTATATGCAGGTAATGTTTTTATATATATATATAAATTAAAATAAATAATAGATCTTGGACATAGTTGTGCAAAACAGCCATCACACAACACATGTAAATAACATGCTAAAAACATGCAGACCAAATATTAGGGATGTTCCAACCTCCATCACCCAGAATGACACAGAAAGAGAGGCGTAACCTGGTAATAACATGTATTGATGATATAATGGCGGACATATAAAAATCAGTGCAATGAAACAGGCGTCTCAATAGCGAGTACAGGCACCCCTTAGTTCACTTGCGCTTTACACAAGATCATTTGAAATTTTATTATTTTTGTCACAGCATGTTGGCTTATTTATTCTTAATGAAGTGATCAGACTCGGCATGTGACAAAGGGGCTTAGGGTTTGGTACTCGTGGAGACGTCTTAGGACTAAGAGAATGGTGTGAAAGGTTCTCCCATAAAACGTCCCACCCTAAAAACTCCTTTACAAAGATTTCTTTGTGGGTCCATCCCTTTGACATTCACAAACAAATAAACCAAAAGAGAGTCTCTGTCCTTTAACAATTGTGCGGGGCTTCTCAGGTGCCCAATAAGGATCTCAGTCCAAAATGGTGGAGGTCAACCACACGTTCTACCTTGAGGCTTCTTCCTTCAACTCTTTGTTTTTTCTTACTTCCTCTGCGTGTTTGTCCTTGATGGGAGAGAATTTAAAAGGGAAATTTATAGCACATACACTGATAACAAAATTTACAGAAAAGAAACAGAGTCTACTCTATAAAAATTAGGCCAATCATGTATGTAAAGAATTACATCAGAAGAAGCAGCTGGAGCCCTCAGGGCAAGAAAAGGAATATCAGGTACAATTGGATCAAGGCTTTGGTAAGCACCAACTTTCTAAAAGTTAAATTAAATCTAAATTATGAATTTCTTCCTTTCCCCCTTACCAGACCTTTCATGCCACTACTGAATGGCTTACTGAAACAAATTCCACCTTCACATTCAATTTGTTACAAACCAGGGAAAACCCACAAATCCCTTTGGCGCAAGACTTTTCCCACCGATTTTGCTGAACTGAGACATTCCTCTACTTCTTTGCTGGTTCTGGTCCTAAAGGTTCCCACCTCTCTGACAGCTTCACAAGCTCACACAGATGCAGAGAAGGCGGCCTGGGAAACGTCCTTAATTCATTGGCTAGGAGGAAGAGGAAGCAGCCATAATTCATTGGCTAGGAGGAAGAGGAAGCAGCCTTAATTCATTGGCTAGGAGGAAGAGGAAGCAGCCTTAATTCACTGGCTAGGAGGAAGCAGACTTAGTTCATTGGCTAGGAGGAAGAGGAAGCAGCCATAATTCATTGGCTAGGAGGAAGAGGAAGCAGCCTATTCATGGCTAGGAGGAGCCCTAGTTCAGGCTAGGAGGAAGCAGCCTTAATTCATTGGCTAGGAGGAAGCAGCCTTAGTTCATTGGCTAGGAGGAAGCAGCCTTAATTCATTGGCTAGGAGGAAGCAGCCTTAGTTCATTGGCTAGGAAATCACTGAAGAACACCAGAACCAGTGAGGAAGAAGAGGAATATCTATGTTCAAGGATGGGATTTTCCTGGTTTGAGTTTACTCATTAGTATTCAGTGCTTAATCCCAGTCTGCAACAGTTATGGGCTGGGAGAGGATGTCATGTAGGGTCAGCATATAGGGACTATCATTTGGGTTTTAGATCAGAGGAAAGGCAGTGTTTCTAACTAAGCAATTTTATAGTAAAACCAAAAAAAAGAGTTTGATCTTACCACTTCTAACTAACCTTCTCCTGCAGGCGTTCCAGCATCGCGGCTAGGTGAGCTTCTCTGTTCTCTTTGTTAAGCTCCATCCTCTGTGCTAGCTTGACCTTGGCCATCTTGATGAAATTATTGTTCTCCTCAATGGCTTTCTGTATGACTTCCCTTTCATGTTCTCGTTTTTCTTGTAGGTGCTTCAGAAGTTCCGCCTCTTGATACTGGAAAAGGAATTAAAATTGTGGTTAGTTGGCGGCTTTCAAATATCAACAGGATTAAACAAAATGGCAGAAGGCAACCACTCCCGTATTGTTGCCCCATTCCCCTATATGCTTCCTTTAGTCTGTCTCATGGTAGTTCATGTCTCTGCACAGAATAGCTGTGGGTATGTATGGCTGTTGGTGCCTTTACCACTTGTCATAAACGGCAGCCATGGCATTACCAATAATGCCAAACCGTATTATAAAAAGGGATAGAACCAGTGCAGACTCCAGGAACCTCACTAACTATTAGGTGGGGGGACATTTAACTAATTCCGTATATTACATTTTGGGGTTAGATTAAACTCTATTGATTATTTTAGTTCATTGGTGGAAAACTTGGTTGCGTGTCTGAAATGACTTATCTAGCAAGGTCTAACATGCAGTGTACCAAATTCAGTTGGGTACATAGATGATATGTCTGTGTCACCATGATGTCCCCATGATATGGAGCTCAAAGACATAAGACAAAGCCAATAAAGCCACATATTTACTCTTGGCCAACACAGAAGGTCCTTTGGATCCAACATGAAGACTAATCCCTTTGTATTTACCTTGCGTCTTTCTTCTGCCGCTTCAAGCCTTTTCTGTATCTCCTCCAGAGAGGGGTCTCGTCTCTGTGGGAGGGACGTGTTGATATCAGGGATAACATCAAAGGAAGGAGGCTTCAGGATCACCTCGAAAGCATGGCCAGAAGCCCTCTTGTTTAATTCTATTACTTCCATGTCAGAAATGGCACACCAGGTAAGGTCCACAGTATCAGCTGGCAAATTAAATCAACATTCAACTATTAGACTAAAGGCCACAATAACTATCAGACATTATAGTTTAGATGGAGAAAAGCTGTATATCACTGTGTAACTTTTTTCTTACCATCATACTTGTAAGTCTGTTTCTTTGAAGGATCAGGAAGAAAACAGGAACAGAAAAGTGACACTAGGGGGAGCTCCCTCACTTTCTCCTTGTAGGCTGCAAAGAGACAAATACAATGAAAGGATTTTGGTTAACAAAGATAAATAGCAATGTGAGGAATGAATGAACAGACCACAGGGGCACATCTTTCCCTGAATGTGGATGTACTAGTACACCAATATGTGATCCATTCCATACACTAAAAGTGGGGAAGAATATCCTTAAAAAATATTTATTTGTTATAGTGAAATTAAAGTATATATATATATATATATATATAGCATATATATATGTCAATTATAAAATGTATATACAATACACTATATTGCCTACTTGATAATCAATTACTCGATAATCCTCCCGTACCTTTACTTCCCAGGTTTCCCGTTCGTAATTAGGGCGCTGGATCTGGTCTCCTTTTGGGTGAATTGACCAACACTAGCAGGCAAGGTCTGTCTGATCCATTTTGTATTTTTGGGGACAATCACTGTGGACACTTTACAAACCATCAGGAAAACTGATATACACTAAATATATATATATATGTGTGTGTGTGTGTGTACATGGGTATAATTGCATTGTATGTATTATAAGTTTTATGATTGACATGTACTTTAATTGTGGTAGAATAAATAAATTTTTTAAGGATATCCTTCCCGAGTTATACTGTATAGATCACATATATAATGTTGGTTAATAAAGGTGTCTCCACTGGATGTCCACAAGTCCCTAGCATAAGCCGTCTTTAAATGACAACTCCACCCTCATAAAAACTTCTTTTAGAAAGAATGGCCTCTTTAAAATATGTTGATATATCATAGTTTGTCCTATGAATTCATTACTATATGCCTGCTATGCTTCTGGATGCCTCATGGAAACTGAGCAATTTAGTGACCTGTACTGAGCCTGGGCATGCTCAGAAGAGGCATATTGGGGATTAACATTCAGTCATTGGCTGTGATGTCAACTGTCAAATCCATAACTGACAGTTACTAACTGGAAGAACCAGGAAGCAGAAACAGGGGAAACAGGACATTGTGCAGGATTTCAGGTTAGACTTATATATTTCACATTTCAAACTATTACCGTTTAGGGTTTTGTGGGGTGATTTACCTGTATGTAAGTTTTCATTTTGGGGCTGGACTTGCCCTTTAAATTTATAAAAAATAACAACCAACCACGATTTTCTGTCAAAAACAAAATCCCTGTGCACCTCCCCATTCTGAGTTTTTATCAAAATAATTAATTTGGTTGGAAGGTGACCATTGTCACCCCAACTATTTCTTCTGCTCAACCCGATTTTAGTTGGTTGGACTATCGTGTGGATAAAACCTTTAGTCTTCCAAGTTAAGACGGAAAAGGTGATTAGCTGCTTAATTAGCTGTTTTGTTTCTAACTGTGCTAATGTGAGGAAAGGATTAAAGAGAAAGTAATAAAATAATGGTGGTTGTGAAAGGTTTTACTTATTTCACACAGATTTATCTTCAGTTTGGGATCACCTTTGGTAAGTGACGTATCAATTTAATCAACAGAACTACAGTTCTCCTTTAAGACTAGATAACTATTATCATTATTGTGTAGATTGGGGGATGAGGTGATAAAATCCGTTCCCTACGCTAACATGTGATCTTAATGTCAGCTAATCTCAGCGAAGGTTACTTACCTGCCAAAGTCATGATGCTCGGTGCTTTATTCTACGTTTGGAAATAGGACAATGCAAATTCACCTGTAAAGGGGAACAGACACAGTTTATTGTTTACGGAAATACAATGAGCAAAGGGTTAAAACATAAATTATTTAAATTAAGTAAATGTTATAGCAATTTATGCATTGTTATTGAAAAAAAACATATCCCTAGATAAACTACAACTCTCTGCAGTATTCTGTATAATATACCTAATAAAAATAATATAAGTCATGGAGTGCCATGCAGAACACAAAACAGAAAAGGCTGCTGAACAACACATGCCAGTATCTATAGCTGCTGTGAATGATGGGAACTGTAGTTCCTGATATACATAGGATTGTGAGAGTTATGCAAATTCTCTAACTCTACAAATATCATGACCTGTCCTTGTGTATCTATCTCCCATCTGGCCTCATTCCCTTCCAGAATTCCCACCCAACCTACTCTACTAATAACCCAACAATACAGCATAGGGCACTCACAGTGCAGGGATAGAGAGAATGGATCTCTCCATATAACAAACACTTGGACATTCTATTTAACCATTTCGGGTATTTATATAGAAGGAGTAATAAAGTATAGAAATATCACTGATAAATTCCATCTGCAAGAACTATAAAATAACCTCCACCCCCCTCCCATAATCCCACCAAGATTGCCCCAATGTTTCATGTTAGCGTACTTAACCCTTTTCCGACCATCAAAATATTAGTTCTGCCAAACTATAGAAATATATATATTTGTATATATTAGACATAATATAATTTTATTATTTAAAAAATAAAGCTGTCGCATTTTAACTATTTTAAATAGACTGTGATGTCATCTTGCAACTGCTGGCCCTGACCATGTGACCCATACTGTGTCAGTTAGCACATGTTTAGTAGCCCTGCCTTTCCCCACTGTACGCCAGCGGCACATTATCCACCCTCGTTTACGATCAATAATCCCGTCTTTGATGGATATACATGCTATAATGTATTTTCATGTCCTTCATGACAGTGGCTCAATATCTCAATATCAGATATTTTTATAGCGTTGGATAGGTAACTGGTCGCAGAGGAATAAAATGGCAAAAAACATTTTTCTTTTAAATGCTGCCCCCTTGTATTAGGTGAAAGAATTACACAGAGTGCCCATTAATGTAATAGGTCTTGGAACATGGTTACACTGGCATAGGAAACATACACAGTCTCCCTCTTTATATATAATTATGTTGCATTAGGCGGAGATATTACAATAAACATGAGCCATAGGGAAAAGGGTTTCTGATAAAGTCCCTATCCTAAATTATTAAGGGAAACAGCCAGTAGGACAAGCTGTGGCCTTTAATTTTAATAGTTTCTTAAGACTCCATCTCCACTTAGCCCCTCTGACATTATTAGGATGCCCATTGGTCAGGTAATGGTCCACGAGCCGTGAATCCAATAGTTAAAGCACCTGGATATGTGGGGTGGGTGGTTTGTACCTTTAAGGCTGGAGGTCGGTTCACAGGCACCTCCTAGGTAGACCTGACCTTGTCTCCAGAAATCTCTTCGATATAAAGCACAAATCTAAGGAGACTTTAAGGCCATTGTCCATGGTACATCAGAAGTAACTGGTAAAGGTAAGTAAGTTATTAATTAATTAAACCAGCGAACGATAACTAACACCCCCTCAGCACAGCTGTGTGAATATAAAGCTCTTTGTTTAAAGTAAGGGTTAATTTCCCCTTTATTTCTCATTTGACAGTCAATATGGGATGAGAGAACATTTTGTCTTGTTCCATTGACCTAAGCTGAGGTAATCATAAAAAAAATTCCTTCTATGACAACAGCTCCCCTAGTGGTCACAACTGCATCTCTGTCTTTTAGAGGTTGGGAGATTAGTGTCACACACCCTAAAATACACTGATAATACAAAATCATCCCAGAATTCAGTAATCATCACCCAGAATTCATCTTTCGACATAAAGGCAGCGTGGTCTACTTGTACTTACCCTGCAGACGTTGGGTAACTAAAACTACATCTGTGCTGTACAAAATGATAAATCCTAATCCAATGACACAATGGGGATCCAATTCATTAAATATATTTCATACAGGATCTGTAATTAAACTGCAGTGGCAAAGGGTGTTGTCTGTGTTTAAAAGGCAGATGACATCATCTGGAAATCTCATTAAAGGTATAGCATGGAGAGGCAAGCTGGTGTGACATCATCTAGCAGACTGAACTGTAAATCAGAGATTTCAAATAGGTAATGCCTAAACAGTTAAATGCCTCCCATACCCAAGAGGGTAACATATGTCGCACACACCTTCCTTTGTTGGCTATTAAGTGACTCCCAACTTTTTATTACATCTTGCCAACTGGATAGGAAATTCTACCTGCTAATTAACCCCTGACTGTCTGGGAGAGAGATGAAAATCAATTCCCTGTATAGGGACAGAATCACAATTAGGATTATTGCCCTGATACTATTGGGTACCTTTAGTTTAATCCGAGTTTGTAATGATGTAAACCCCTTTGCCCATGCTGATCAGCAAACAACATATGTGTTTATTCCCTGGACTACAATTCCCAGTATCCTCAGCCACAACAATTTTAGATCCAGCTCTGATTTTGGAGCCTGTTGATTTGTACCTCCAGCAACAGATATTTTGCCATGTATCCCCAGGGCAGGGATGTCCGATCATGGCCCTCTAGCTGTTTGTTAAACTACAATTCCCAGCATCCTACAGAAAACAAGTAATTCAGGGTCCGGTAGGAAGGATTACAGCAGTTGTGACATTATCATTAAAGGAAATATATACAAAGAGAAATAAAGAATAGCACAGTTGTACAATTTACACACAATGCAGATCATACACATATAAATGGCACAAATAAGCATCTGTCTGTCTGTCTATCTATTTGTCTATGTATCTATTATCTATCTGTCTGTCTATCTATATCGATCTATTTATCCATTTTCTATCAGCACATTTCCCACTCACCTTTACCTCGCAGTCTGGTTCTCTCAGATGAACTCCCTGAATTAAATCTCTCAGAGACAATCCTCAGCATCAGGACCACAGCAAAGGCTGTCCCCATCATGACATCACTTCTGAGTGCTCCTATTGGCCAAGCTTGCTAGCTCTCTGATAGGATGCAATCTAGGCAAGCAAAATCTGCCTGAGTAACACACACTGCATCCAGCAAAAAGAATGATGTCACATAGAGAAGCTTTTTTTTTTTTTTTTAAAGCACCGTTGAAACCAAAAAAAACCCAATGAAATGGAATAGGAATAATCTCGGGAACCCACAGGAATTCCTTATGAATTCTGTATAAAATCCTGGGATCTTTCTTATAATCCCCTTCTTATTCCAAATGGCAGTTATTATGGGTAATTAGTGCTCTGGCAGTCCTAGAAATACTCCATAGAGATGTTCCATACAACAGTAAAAAAGCAGCTACTGCTACTTAACTTCTTAACACTGATACTGTCTGTGTCACCATAATCAATGGCTTCTCTGCTATATTTTTGACATGGTTCTAGGTATGAATTTTAGTGATGAATCCACTGGTTTAGATTCGGAAACGGACGGTTTATTTTTTTTAATTTTTTTTATTTTTACGACAAATTTTTTTCGAAAAGCTCAAAACTCAACAATTAGAAATTTCCATTTGCAAACTGTATTATTATTATTGATGATTTATATAGCACCAACATCTTCTATAGCGCTTTACAATTACATGTGTACATTCACATCAGGCCCTGCCCCGAAGAGCTTACAATCTAATCACATTTATTTGACACATACAACCTATCAGTATGTCTTTATGATTGTGGGGGAAACCAGAGTCCCCGGAGGAAACCCACACAAGCACGGGGAGAACATACAAACTCCTTGCAGATGTGTCCAAGGGTGGAATCGAACTCAGGACCTCATCGCTGCAAGGTATCAGTGCTAACCACTGAGCCACTGTGCTGGCCAAAAAACGAGAACTGCAATTGAAAAAAAAAAAAAAAAAAAAAGATTCCAACCAGATTTTCGGAACTTCAATGTTCCACAGAACAGCAGTCCCCACTTTGGTTTATCTCTAATCATAAGGTTTGAAACAAATGCTTGGCTTCCCTTGCTTGGTCATAATGGGGCATATTTATAAAGGTGTGGTATTGCAAAATAGCTACATTAAATGGCACTGTTTTTATGACCGTGATCGTACAATTAGCTTTCTACCGTATGGTATTGTACAGCTGAGCGTCTGTAAATGTATGAGTGCGGCTGTACTTTCACGCTAACACAAAGTTTCCGATACCGCGTGCTAATAAATATGCCCCTATATATATCCAACTGCTTACATCTTTACACCAATAGAAATGAAGATATTTCAGCTTTTGGTTATTTTGGAGAACCTACATATCGAAGGGCATATTTTCTATATCTATTGTCTTGGCACACTGCAGCCAGGGAATGCTGGGAATTGTAGTTTTTTTACATCTTCAGGGTTGCATTTTTGTCCTAGAGAAAACAATATGATGACACTGACAGTTTGTCTATTAGAAATGTAATTACAGGGAATGGATTTGATTGGAGATGTGCATTACAGACCATCCAGATCTGGTTTTGTAACTGGGTGCAGTGGAGTTGCCACCTAGTTCCTTCCTATAAAATACAGCATGCTAAAAGTCTGCTCAATACTTTGTGATCACGATGCAGCCTGGACCGATTTCCCAGTAGCCATGTAGCATACAATAAACTGGTAGTTAGGACTAGGTCCCACTATGTGCGTTGCGTTTTGTGTGCATGTAGGACAATGCGTTTTGTCCATGTGCGGGTTAATAGACATGCAATATTCTATGCATTTGCCCACGTGTCTGCGTTTCCAGTCCATTTGCGTTTGTGTTATTTTTTTGCGTTCCCATACACTATTATTAAAGTGACACACATGGACCAAAGTTTGTGCACACATGCAGATAAAAACGGACCAAATAGATTCAGAAGACACATTACACGGTGGGAACTGATTCTCGCGATTTCCAATTTAAACTCTGTGTGTTGCGATTCGGAAAACGCAACACACAGAGTGGAACCTTTACTCTTGCAGAATTTAACGTCCAATATTCTGCTAAATGTAAAGATATAATATTTATTCCAGGATGCTTCATTCTGTAATTATTTCCATTACGCTTGCATCCCATTACTTATTCATTCATCACTTCCTTATCTGGGTTAAAAGCAATAACCAGCTCTGCTTATGATGAATCCTATCCCAAGTGCATTTCCTACAGTTCAAGGTCCTGACACTTTGTCTGGAAGGGTTCCAAACATCATTTCACTGACTCAGGGATGACATCAGGGTGACATCACAGATAAATGGGCTCAGCCATTAAGAGGAAATCGATGTAAAATGTTTTTTTATTTTTTATTATATATGCAGTTTGGTCACTAGAGGGCACTATTCTGCTATTATTTTTGGACCAATGCAACAGATACCTGTTATGAGAAACAACATGGCAGCTCCCACATAGAAATGTACGTTGTAGAGCAAGAAACTTACTTTCACGGGTTGGCCTTTGAGCCCAGGCCGGAACAAGGCAACCAACCTTCTAACCTGCCCTCAACCTGATCTTCCTACAGAGTCTCGGTCAGAAAATCTGGACTGCAATGTTCTGCACAATGTACATTCAGGGTAACAATGAACTTTGTGATTGGTCAGGACCATAGAGCCCAAATTGTATAATAGCTATATAAAAGTACAGTCTATATCTTATTCTAATGGAATTGTAATATTAGACATGGAGAGCCTGACGGATGGACTTCCTAAACTTTTGTTTGTTTCTGAACCTTAGAAATTCAGTAAAAGTTCTAATGTTTTATAGTTCGAAAACGAACCCATTAAAGTCAATGGGAGAAAATAGTTCTTGTTAAATATAGTTAAAATAGCAATGGTAACTTACAGTTAATGGCTCTGGCACCTGGGAAATGGTTTGGGGAACACAAACATATCACCAACGCTTGTTTAAATACTAACTTTCCCCACGATCTTGAAATTGTTGTGTTTCTGCAATTGAGTTCTTGCTACATTCGGGGGTTACCGCCAATTCAAGGGTTACTGAATGATAAATTTGAGATAAGCTTGTGAAGGTTCTCATTCATCCAGGTCATGGTATATCTGTAATATTCATCCATCCAGGTCATGGTATATCTGTAATATTCATTCATCCAGGTCATGGTATATCTGTAATATTCATTCATCCAGGTCACGGTATATCGGTAATATTCATCCATCCAGGTCATGGTATATCTGTAATATTCATTCATCCAGGTCATGGTATATCTGTAATATTCATCCATCCAGGTCATGGTATATCTGTAATATTCATCCCTCAGGTCATGGTATATCTGTAATATTCATCATCCAGGTCAGCGGTATATTGTAATATTCATCCACCCAGGTCACGGTATATCTGTAATATTCATCATCCAGGTCACGGTATATTCTGTAATATTCTTCATCCAGGTCACGCGGTATTCTGTTAATATTCATTCATCCAGGTCACGGTATATCTGTATATATTATCCATCCAGGTCACAGTATATCTGTAATATTCATCATCAGGTCACGCTATATCTGTAATATTCATTCATCCAGGTCACGGTATATCTGTAATATTCATCCATCCAGGTCACGGTATATCTGTAATATTCATTCATCCAGGTCATGGTATATCTGTAATCAAAAAGGGTAGTCGTTCACAGCCGGGTAATTACAGGCCTGTATGTTTAACTTCAGTGGTGGGGAAGATCCTGGAAAGTTTAATAAGGGAACATGTTCTAGAGTATGTTTCAAGGACTGACATTATAAGTAGTAACCAACATGGATTTAGGAGGAATAGATCTTGTCAAACTAACTTGCTTGACTTTTATGAGGAAGTAAGTAGAAATGTAGACTCTGGCATAGCAGTAGATCTAGTTTACTTGGATTTTGCAAAGGCTTTTGATACAGTCCCCCATAGGCGACTAATGTATAAGCTAAGGTCTGTTGGTCTGGGGAGTCACATTTGTACATGGATAGAAAATTGGTTAATGAATAGGATGCAGAGAGTAGTTGTTAATGGGGCTTCATCATTATGGACTAAAATGCTAAGTGGGGTGCCACAGGGTTCTGTGTTGGGGCCGCTTCTATTTAATCTATTTATTAATGATTTGGAAATGGGTATTGTCAGCAAGGTTTCTGTGTTTGCTGACGACACAAAACTTGTCAACTATTAAAAACTTCAGAGGATGTGCAATTGTTGCAAGGGGATCTAGATAGATTATCACATTGGGCTGCTAAGTGGCAGATGAAATTCAATGTTGATAAATGTAAGGTGATGCATTTTGGACTTAAAAATACTTGTGCTACTTATACTATAAATGGCTCTGTGTTAAGTGAATCCCTGTTGGAAAGGGATCTTGGAGTTTTGGTGGATAACAAACTCAAAGGTAGCAAGCAGTGCCAGGCGGCAACAGCCAGAGCCGGCATGGTATTGTCTTGTATAAAGAGAGGTATGGATTCAAGGGAGGAAAACGTAATTCTCCCTCTTTACAAAGCATTGGTAAGGCCTCATTTGGAATATTAAGTGCAGTTTTGGAATCCTCTGTATAAAAAGGACATCTTTGAAATGGAAAGGGATCAGAGAAGGGCAACTAAATTAATAAGGGGATTGGGGGAGCTTGAATATGAAGAGAGACTGGATAAGTTACAATTATGTACGCTGGAGAAAAGGCGATTGCGTGGGGATATGATTACTGTGTATAAATACATTAATGGGCCATACAATAAACTATCTGGGGCATTGTTCACCAATAGAACATGTCAGAGGACATGAGGAAATCCCCTAAGACTTGAAGAAAAAAAATTTAGGCTTCAAGCTCGGAAAGGGTTTTTCACTGTGAGAACGGTAAAGCTATGGAACTGTCTTCGCAGTGATTTGTTATGGCGTTCATTGGTCAGTTTAATAAAAAGCTGGATGAGTTTTACAAACAAGGAATGTTACAAGTTACTGGGATTGA
This sequence comes from Hymenochirus boettgeri, assembly GCA_019447015.1. Taxonomy (NCBI): domain Eukaryota; kingdom Metazoa; phylum Chordata; class Amphibia; order Anura; family Pipidae; genus Hymenochirus; species Hymenochirus boettgeri. The sequence goes on from CM033473.1 coordinate 291,915,726, forward strand.
TACATAAAAGTAGAGTTGGGAAAGGGTTTGTCACTGTGTGTGAGAAGGTAAAGCTAGGAACTGTCTTCCAGTGGACGTTGTTATGGCAGGTTCATTGGTCAGTTTAATAAAAGCTGGATGAGTTTCTGCAAAAAAAGAATGTTACAAGTTACTGGTATTGAACATAAAGTAGAGTTGGGAAAGGGTTTGTCAATGTGAGAACGGTAAAGCTATGGAACTGTCTTCCAGTGGTGTTGTGTTGGCAGGTTCATTGGTCAGTTTAATAAAAAGCTGGAGAGTTTCTACAAACAAGGAATGTTACAAAGTTATGTATTGATACATAAAAGTAGAGTTGGGAAAGGGTTTGTCACTGTGAGAACGGTAAAAGCTATGGAACTGTCTTCCAGTGGACGTTGTTATGGCAGGTCATTGGTCGTTTAATAAAAGCTGGATGAGTTCTACAAACAAGGAATGTTGCAAGTTACTGGTATTGATACATAAAGTAGAGTTGATCCAGGGGAAATTTCCGATTGCCACTGGAGTCAGGAAGAAATTTTTTCCCCTTCATAAATTTGGTGTTTTTTTTTGCCTTCCTGGATCAACAGTTAGGCAGGAAACGAGGATATGTAGAGGGTGGTGGAATGGATGGACGTATGTCTTTATCAACCTCAATACTATACTATACATTAATAATACTATTATAATTATTATTATTACTATTTTCATTATTATTATTATTATGTTATTATTTCATATTACTATTACAACTATTATATATTAATATTATTATTATTATTACTGTGTTATATTATTACTGTTATATTATACTATTATTATTACTATTAATACATTATTGATGGTGAATTCCTTAGTGTGAAGCCATGTAGCAAGCTGGTACATTCGAGGTTATTTACTGCTGTCATAGAGATCGGACACAGCAGAACGTGCTTTTCATTCCAAGGGCAGTGCCTGTTAGAAGGCCGAGCCCTGCAGGGTTTATGTGTTGGTGATCTCAGCTCTGCGTGGTCACCAGGCCAGGACTTGAATTTAGTGTGTGATCACATCCCTGCAGAAACATGAGGGTCTTATACCCATCCACAGTCTATCATGTCTATAATCTGTAAAACTGAACACAGACGGGGTTTATCGCCATGATACCGATAGCTCTCTTCTCTGAATATTGGGAAGAGTCCAAAGACCCAGGACGGAGGGCCCTCTAGTTCAAGGACCCGGGCAGCAGGCTCTTTTAGTCTCAGGATGGGGGGCCCTCTAGTCCAAGGACCCAGGGCTGAGGGCTTCTTAGTCTCAAGATGGAGGACCCTCTTAGTCCAAAGACCCAGGGCGGAGGGCCCTCTAGTCCAAGGACCCAGGGCAGCAGGCTCTTTTAGTCTCAGGACGGGGGGCCCTCTTAGTCCAAGGACCCAGGGCTGAGGCTCTCTAGTCTCAAGACAGAGGACCCTCTTAGTCCAAAGACAGGGCGGAGGGCCCTCTTAGTCCAGGACCCAGGGCAGCAGGCCTCTTTAGTTTCAGGACGGGGGGCCCTCTTAGTCAAGGACCCAGGCCTGAGGGCTCTTTAGTCTCAAGATGGGGACCCTCTTAGTCCAAAGACCCAGGGCAGAGGGCCCTCTAGTCCAAGGACCTAGGGCAGCAGGTTCTCTTAGTCCAGACGAAGGGCCCTCTTAGTCTAAGGGCCAGGACAGAGGGCCCTCTTAGTCCAAGGACCAGGGCAGCAGGCTTTTAGTCCCAGAACGGAGGGCCCTCTTGTCCAAGGGCCCAGACGGAGGGCCTCTTAGTCCAAGGACCCAGGGCAGCAGGATTTTTAGTCCCAGGAGGGAGGGCTTATTCCAAGGACCCAGGACGGACGGCCCTCTAGTCCAAGGAACCAGGGCAGAGGCTCTCTTAGTCCCAGGACGGAGGGCCTCTTACTCCAAGGACCCATGGCAGCAGGCTCTCTTAGTCCAGGACTGAGGGCCCAGCGCTAATTATGGTAACTAATAGCGCCACCTTTACTAACATATGCCTGTACTGCAATAGAGCTCAAGGTAACGTGGAGAGGTGTCAAGGACCCAGCCATGAAACTTGCAGAGGGGCTCAGACCCCTGAAGTTTGCTACTAGTTGTCCCTCTAGATCTTTGAAAACTACAACTCCCAGCATTCCTTACATTCAAAAGATATCATGTACAGAATATACTTGCCAGTTGTACATTAGATTCATTAAAAAAAAAACAGTTCCTTAATTTGTCTCCAAGCACAAAATCACCCAATCAGAGTCACATGACCACTGGAGAAACTGAGAGTTGTAGTTCTACGACACCTAAAAAGCAACAGGATGATTCATACTAGCTAAAAAACACTGTATTTATCCAGAAATGATCCAAACAATGTATTATCCACAGAAAAACACAGACACACGTGGAGCACAAGAGCAATGTAAAGTGTTGTTTTTGGTAGTGGTTTAACATGAGAATCAGGGAGGATGCTGGGAGATGTAGTGCAGCCACAGCTACATCTGCATTAAAAGCTCCAGGGCGAGTGACTGCCAATCTCAAACAATATGGAATACTGAACCTGCATAGACAGCCCTGTTAGTACAGAGATGGTGCTGGGATTGGGCAACAATGACATCATTATGGAAGCCAGAGCCAATGAAACGCAGCACACAAGGTTCTTTCTCTCCATGTCTTTGCCGTTCAATGTGCTGCAGCAGAAGAAACAAAGTGACATCATTTTAATTAAGGCTCATTAGTGTCAGCGCAATTAACGGATTCTCACACGGTGACGTTCACGCCGTCTCTAGTCATTCTATACAAGTGCAATAATAAAGACTGAAGGTACATCCTGTATCGTGTGCTGGGGATGATTCATTGCTGCTATCGTGCAGGGGAATATAATAGAACAGGCAAACACTCGCTATAGGTCTAGGAATAGACATGGCTGGATCATCATGGCTTTCACAGCATGATGGGAAATGTAGTTTCACAGGTTAAAACCATCTCGCAGGTAAAGAATGCTGCCCATAACATATACTGCCTATGACATATATAATATATAATATATATATATATATATATATAACATATACTGCCCTATGAGCAATATAACATACTGCCCTATGACATATATAAGATATATAACATATATTGCCAATACTATTATAGCGGCTGTTTGTTAAGAACATTGGATTTTCCCTACAGCTTTGCACTGATTCTATACTGGAGTGCTGCGTTCCTGGTGAGATTATATATAATATAAAATGACTGCCCGGCTCACTGTGAGAACGGTAAAGCTATGGAACTGTCTTCCAGTGGATGTTGTTATGGCAGGTTCATTGGTCAGTTTAATAAAAAGCTGGATGAGTTTCTACAAACAAGGAATGTTACAAGTTACTGGTATTGATACATAAAGTAGAGTTGGGAAAGGGTTTGTCACTGTGAGAACGGTAAAGCTATGGAACTGTCTTCCAGTGGACGTTGTTATGGCAGGTTCATTGGTCAGTTTAATAAAAAGCTGGATGAGTTTCTACAAACAAGGAATGTTGCAAGTTACTGGTATTGATACATAAAGTAGAGTTGATCCAGGGAAATTTCCGATTGCCACTTGGAGTCAGGAAGAAATTTTTTCCCCTTCATAAATTTGGTGTTTTTTTTTGCCTTCCTCTGGATCAACAGTTAGGCAGGAAACGAGGATATTGCTAGATGGGTTGGACTGGATGGACGTATGTCTTTATTCAACCTCAAATACTATACTATACTATTAATAATACTATTATAATTATTATTATTACTATTTTCATTATTATTATTATTATTGTTATTATTTTCATTATTACTATTACAACTATTATTACTATTAATATTATTATTATTATTACTGTTGTTATTATTATTACTGTTATTATTATACTATTATTATTACTATTAATACTATTATTTGACTGGTGAATTCCTTTAGTGTGAAGCCATGTAGCAGAGCTGGTACATTCCGATGGTTATTATACTGCTGTCATTAGAGATCGGACACAGCAGAACGTGCTTTTCATTCCAAGGGCAGTGCCTGTTAGAAGGCCGAGCCCTGCAGGGTTTATGTGTTGGTGATCTCAGCTCTGCGTGAGTCACCAGGCCAGGACTTGAATTTAGTGTGTGATCACATCCCTGCAGAAAACATGAGGTCTTATACCCATCCACAGTCTATCATGTCTATAATCTGTAAAACTGAACACAGACGGGGTTTATACGCCATGATACCGATAGCTCTCTTCTCTGAATATTGGGAAGAGTCCAAAGACCCAGGACGGAGGGCCCTCTTAGTTCAAGGACCCAGGGCAGCAGGCTCTTTTAGTCTCAGGATGGGGGGCCCTCTTAGTCCAAGGACCCAGGGCTGAGGGCTCTCTTAGTCTCAAGATGGAGGACCCTCTTAGTCCAAAGAAACTAAGAGGGCCCTCCGTCCTGGGTCTTTGGACTCTTCCCAATATTCAGAGAAGAGAGCTATCGGTATCATGGCGTATAAACCCCGTCTGTGTTCAGTTTTTACAGATTATAGACATGATAGACTGTGGATGGGTATAAGACCTCATGTTTTTTCTGCAGGATGTGATCACACACTAAATTCAAGTCCTGGCCTGGTGACTCACGCAGAGCTGAGATCACCAACACATAACCCTGCAGGGCTCGGCCTTCTAACAGGCACTGCCCTTGGAATGAAAAGCACGTTCTGCTGGTTCCGATCTCTAATGACAGCAGTATAATAACCTCGGAATGTACAGCTTGCTACATGGCTTCACACTAAGGAATTCACCAGTCAATAATAGTATTAATAGTAATAATATAGTATTACTAATAACAGTAATAATATAACAACAGTAATAATAATAATAATATTAATAGTAATAATATGATGTGTAATAGTAATAATGAAATAATAACAATAATAATAATAATAATGAAAATAGTAATAATATAATTAATAGTATTATTAAGTATAGTATAGTATTGAGGTGAATTAAGACATACGTCCATCCAGTCCAACCCCTCTAGCAATATCCTCGTTCCGCCTAACTGTTGATCCAGAGGAAGGCAAAAAAAACAACAAATTTATGAAGGGGAAAAAATTTCTTCCTGACTCCAAGTGGCAATCGGAAATTTCCCTGGATCAACTCTACTTTATGTATCAATACCAGTAACTTGCAACATTCCTTGTTTGTAGAAACTCATCCAGCTTTTTATTAAACTGACCAATGAACCTGCCATACAACGTCCACTGGAGACAGTTCCATAGCTTTACCGTTCTCACAGTGACAAAACCCTTTCCCAACTCTACTTTATGTATCAATACCAGTAACTTTGTAACATTCCTTGTTTGTAGAAACTATCCGCTTTTTATTAAACTGACAATGAACCTGCCATAACACATCCACTGGAAGACAGTTCCATAGCTTTACCGTTCTCACAGTGCAAAACCTTTCCCAACTCTACTTTATGTCAATACCAGTAACTTGTAACATTCCTGTTTGCAAGAAATCATCCAGCTTTTATTAAACTGACCATGAACCTGCCATAACAACGTCCACTGGAAGACAGTTCATAGCTTTACGTTCTCACACGTGACAAACCCTTTCCCAACTCTACTTTATGTATCAATCCCAGTAACTTGTAACATTCCTTGTTTGTAGAACTCATCCAGCTTTTATTAAACTGACCATGAACCTGCCATAACAACATCACTGGAAGACAGTTCCATAGCTTTACCGTTCTCACAGTGAAAACCCTTTCGAGCTTGAAGCCTAAATTTTTTTCTTCAAGTCTTAGGGGATTTCCTCATGTCCTCTGACATGTTCTATTGGTGAACAATGCCCCAGATAGTTTATTGTATGGCCCATTATGTATTTATACACAGTAATCATATCCCCACGCAGCGTTTTCTCCAGAGTACATAATGTAACTTATCCAGTCTCTCTTCATATTCAAGCCCCCAATCCCCTTATTAATTTAGTTGCCCTTCTCTGATCCCTTTCCTTTCAAAGATGTCCTTTTTATACAGAGGATTCCAAAACTGCACTTATATTCCAAATGAGGCCTTACCAATGCTTTGTAAAGAGGGAGAATTACGTTTTCCTCCCTTGAATCCATACCTCTTCTTATACAAGACAATACCATGCCGGCTTCTGGCGTGTTGCGCCTGGCACTGCTTGCTACCTTTGAGTTTGTTATCCACCAAAACTCCAAGATCCCTTTCCAACAGGGATTCACTTAACAAGAGCCATTTATAGTATAAGTAGCACAAGTATTTTTAAGTCCAAAATGCATCACCTTACATTTCAACATTGAATTTCATCTGCCACTTAGCAGCCCCATGTGATAATCTATCTAGATCCTCTTGCAACAATTGCACATATCTGAAGTTTTTAATAGTTGAACAGTTTTGTGTCGTCAGCAAAACACAGAAACCTTGTGACATACCCATTTCCAATCATTAATAAATAGATTAAATAGAAGCGGCCCCAACACAGAACCCTGTGGCACCCCACTTAGCATTTTAGTCCATAATGATGAAGCCCCATTAACAACTACTCTCTGCATCCTATATCAACCAATTTTCTATCCATGTACAATGTGACTCCCCAGACCAACAGACCTTAGCTATACATTAGTCGCCTATGGGGACTGTATCAAAAGCCTTTGCAAAATCCAAGTAAACTAGATCTATGCTATGCCAGAGTCTACATTTCTACTTACTTCCTCATAAAAGTAAGCAAGTTAGTTTGAAAGATCTATTCCTCCTAAATCCATGTTGGTTACTACTTATAATGTCAGTCCTTGAAACATACTCTAGAACATGTCCCTTATTAAACTTTCCAGGATCTTCCCCACCACTGAAGTTAAACTACAGGCCTGTAATTACCGGCTGTGAACGACTACCCTTTTTGATTACAGATATACCATGACCTGGATGAATGAAATTACAGATATACCGTGACCTGGATGATGATATTACAGATAACGTGACCTGATGAATGAATATACAGATATCGCGTGACCTGGATGAATGAATATTACAGATATACTGTGACCTGATGGATAAATATTACAGATATACGTGACCTGGATGAATGAATATTACAGATATACCGTGACCTGGATGATGATATTAGATATACCGACCTGGATGAATATTACAGATATACCGTGACCTGGGTGGAGAATATTACAGATATACCGTGACCGGATGGATGAATATTACGATATACCTGACCTGGATGGATGAATATTACAGATATTCCCGTGACCTGGATGGATGAATATTACAGATATACCGTGACCTGGATGAATGAATATTACAGATATAACATGACCTGGATGGATGAATATTACAGATATACCGTGACCTGGATGAATGAATATTACAGATATACCGTGACCTGGATGAATGATATTACAGATATACCGGACCTGGATGAATGAATATTACAGATATACCATGACCTGGATGAATGAATATTACAGATATACCGTGACTGGATGAATGAATATTACAGATATACATGACCTGGATGAATGAATATTACAATATACCATGACCTGGTGGAGAATTATACCGATATACCGTGACCTGGATGAATGATATTACAGATATACATGACCTGGATGAATATATTACAGATATACCATGACCTGGATGGATGAAATTACAGATACATGACCGGATGATGAGAACCTTCACAAGCTTATCTCAAATTATACATTCAGTAACCCTTGAATTGGCGGTAACCCCCGAATGTAGCAAGAACTCAATTGCAGAAACACAACAATTTCAGATCGTGGGGAAAGTTAGTATTTAAACAAGCGTTGGTGAATGTTTGTGTTCCCCAAACCATTTCCCAGGTGCCAGAGCCATTAACTGTAAGTTACCATTGCTATTTTTAACTATATTAACAAGAACTATTTTCTCCCATTGACTTTAATGGGTTCGTTTTCGAACTATAAAACATTAGAACTTTTACTGAATTTCTAAGGTTCAGAAACAACAAAAGTTTAGGAAGTCCATCCGTCAGGCTCTCCATGTCTAATATTACAATTCCATTAGAATAAGATTAGACTGTACTTTTATATAGCTATATACAATTGGGCTCTATGGTCCTGACCAATCACAAGTTCATTGTTACCCTGAATGTACATTGTGCAGAACATTGCAGTCCAGATTTTCTGACCGAGACTCTGTAGGAAGATCAGGTTGAGGGCAGGTAGAAGGTTGGTTGCCTTGTTCCGGCCTGGGCTCAAAGGCCAACCCGTGAAAGTAAGTTTCTTGCTCTACAACGTACATTCTATGTGGGAGCTGCCATGTGTTTCTCATAACAGTATCTGTTGCATTGGTCCAAAAAAATAGCAGAATAGTGCCTCTAGTGACCAAACTGCATATATAATAAAAATAAAAAAACATTTTACATCGATTTCCTCTTAATGGCTGAGCCCATTTATCTGTGATGTCACCCTGATGTCATCCCTGAGTCAGTGAAATGATGTTTTGGAACCCTTCCAGACAAAGTGTCAGGACCTTGAACTGTAGGAAATGCACTTGGGATAGGATTCATCATAAGCAGAGCTGGTTATGTTTTAACCCAGATAAGGAAGTGATGAATGAATAAGTAAGGGATGCAAGCGTAATGGAAATAATTACAGAATGAAGCATCCTGGAATAAATATTATATCTTTACATTTAGCAGAATATTGGACGTTAATTCTGCAAGAGTAAGGTTCCACTCTGTGTGTTGCGTTTTCCGAATCGCAACACACAGAGTTTAAATTGGAAATCGCGAGAATCAGTTCCCACCGTGTAATGTGTCTTCTGAATCATTTGGTCCGTTTTTATCTGCATTGTGCACAAACTTTGGTCCATGTGTGTCACTTTAATAATAGTGTATGGGAACCAAAAAAATAACAAAAAGCAATGGACTGGAAACGCAGACACGTGGGCAAATGCATAGAATATTGCATGTCTATAACCCGCACATGGACAAAACGCATTGTCCTACATGCACACAAAACGCAACGCACATAGTGGGACCTAGTCCTAACTACCAGTTTATGTATGCTACATGGCTACTGGGAAACTCGGTCCAGGCTGCATCGTGATCACAAAGTATTGAGCAGACTTTTAGCATGCTGTATTTTATAGGAAGGAACTAGGTGGCAACTCCACTGCACCCAGTTACAAAACCAGATCTGGATGGTCTGTAATGCACATCTCCAATCAAATCCATTCCCTGTAATTACATTTAATAGACAAAACTGTCAGTGTCATCATATTGTTTTCTCTAGGACAAAAATGCAACCCTGAAGATGTAAAAAACTACAATTCCCAGCATTCCCTGGCTGCAGTGTGCCAAGACATAGATATAGAAAATATGCCCTTCGATATGTAGGTTCTCCAAAATAACCAAAAGCTAAAATCTTCATTTCTATGGTGTAAAGATGTAAGCAGTGGATATATAGGGGCATATTTTTAACACGCGGTATCGGAAACTTTGTGTTAGCGTGAAAGTACAGCCGCACTCATACATTTACAGACGCTCAGCTGTACAATACCATACGGTAGAAAGCTAATTGTACGATCACGGTCATAAAAACAGTGCCATTTAATGTAGACTATTTTGCAATACCACACCTTTATAAATATGCCCATTATGACCAAGCAAGGGAAGCCAAGCATTTGTTTCAAACCTTATGATTAGAGATAAACCAAAGTGGGGACTGCTGTTCTGTGGAACATTGAAGTTCCGAAAATCTGGTTGGAATTTTTTTTTTTTTTTTTTTTTCAATTGCAGTTCTCGTTTTTTGGCCAGCACAGTGGCTCAGTGGTTAGCATGATACTTGCAGCGATGAGGTCCTGAGTTTCGATTCCACCCTGGACACATCTGCAAGGAGTTTGTATGTTCTCCCGTGCTTTGCGTGGGTTTCGTCTGGGCACTCTGGTTTCCCCCAATATAAAGACATACTGATAGGTTGTATGTGTCAAATAATGTGATTAGATTGTAAGCTCTTGGGGCAGGGCCTGAGTGAATGTACACATGTAATTGTAAAGCGCTATAGAAGATGTTGGTGCTATATAAATCATCAATAATGATAATACAGTTTGCAATGGAAATTTCTAATTGTTGAGTTTTGAGCTTTTCGAAAAAAATTTGTCGTAAAAATAAAAAAATTAAAAAAAATAAACCGTTCCGTTTCCGAATCTAAACCAGTGGATTCATCACTAAATTCATACCTAGAACTATGTCAAAAATATAGCAGAGAAGCCATTGATTATGGTGGACACAGACAGTATCAGTGTTAAGAAGTTAAGTAGCAGTAGCTGTTTTTTTACTGTGTATGGAACATCTCTATGGATATTTCTAGGACTGCCAGCACTAATTACCCATAATAACTGCCATTGGAATAGAAGAGGGATATAAGAAAGATCCCAGGATTTTATACAGATTCATAAGGAATTCCTGTGGGTTCCCGAGATATTCTATTCCATTTCATTGGGTTTTTTTTGGTTTCAACGCGTGCTTTAAAAAAAAGGAAAAAAAAAAAAAAGCTTCTCTATGTGACATCATTCTTTTTGCTGGATGCAGTGTGTGTTACTCAGGCAGATTTTGCTTGCCTAGATTCCATCCTATCAAGAGCTAGCAAGCTTGGCCAATAGGAGCACTCAGAAGTGATGTCATGATGGGGACAAGCCTTTGCTGTGGTCCTGATGCTGAGGATTGTTTCTGAGAGATTTAATTCAGGGAGTTCATCTGAGAGAACCAGACTGCGAGGTAAAGGTGAGTGGGAAATGTGCTGATAGAAAATGGATAAATAGATCGATATAGATAGACAGACAGATAGATAATAGATACATAGACAAATAGATAGACAGACAGACAGATGCTTATTTGTGCCATTATATGTGTATGATCGCATTGTGTGTAAATTGTACAACGTGCTATCTTTATTTCTTCTTTGTATATATTTCCTTTAATGATAATGTCAAACTGCTGTAATCCTTCCTACCGGACCCCTGATTACTTGTTTTCTGTAGGATGCTGGGAATTGTAGTTAAACAAACAGCTAGAGGGCCATGATCGGACATCCCTGCCCTGGGGATACATGGCAAAATATTGTTGCTGGAGGTACAAATCAACAGGCTCCAAAATCAGAGCTGGATCTAAATTGTTGTGGCTGAGGATACTGGGAATTGTAGTCCAGGAATAAACACATATGTTGTTTGCTGATCAGCATGGGCAAAGGGGTTTACATCATTACAAACTCGGATAAATAAAGGTACCCAATAGTATCAGGGCATAATCCTAATTGTGATTCTGTCCCTATACAGGGAATTGATTTTCATCTCTCTCCCAGACAGTCAGGGGTTAATTAGCAGGTAGATTTCCTATCCAGTTGGCAAGATGTATAAAAAAGTTGGGAGTCACTTAATAGCCAACAAAGGAAGGTGTGTGCGACATATGTTACCCTCTGGGTATGGGAGGCATTTAACTGTTTAGGCATTACCTATTTGAAATCTCTGATTTACGTTCAGTCTGCTAGATGATGTCACACCAGCTTGCCTCTCCATGCTATCCTTTAATGAGTTTCCAGATGATGTCATCTGCTTTTAAACACAGACACACCCCTTTGCCACTGCAGTTTAATTACAGATCCTGTATGAAATATATTTAATGAATGGATCCCCATTGTGTCATTGGATTAGGATTTATCATTTTGTACAGCACAGATGTAGTTTTAGTTACCAACGTCTGCAGGGTAAGTACAAGTAGCCCACGCTCCTTTTGTCGAAAGATGAATTCTGGGTGATGATTACTGAATTCGGGATGATTTGTATTATCAGTGTATTTGGGTTGTGTGACACTAATCTCCCAACCTCTAAAAGACAGAGATGCAGTTGTGACCACTAGGGGAGCTGTTGTCATAGAAGGAATTTTTTTTTGATTACCTCAGCTTAGGTCAATGGAACAAGACAAAATGTTCTCTCATCCCATATTGACTGTCAATGAGAAATAAAGGGGAAATTAACCCTTACTTTAACAAAGAGCTTTATATTCACACCAGCTGTGCTGAGGGGGTGTAGTTATCGTTCGCTGGTTTAATAATATAACCTTACACCTTTACCAGTTACTTCTGATGTACATGGACAATGGCCTAAAGTTCCTTAGATTTGTGCTTTTATCGAAGAGATTCTGGAGACAAGGTCAGGTCTACCTAGGAGGTGCCTGTGAACCGACCTCCAGCCTTAAAGGTACAAACCACCACCCCACATATCCAGTGCTTTAACTATTGGATTCACGTCTCTAAGTGGCTAACAGTCTGTGGACCATTACATGACCAATGGGCATCTTTAAGTCAGGGGGCTAATAGTGAGAGGGAGTCTTAAGAAACTATTAAAATAAAGGCCACAGCTTGTCCTACTGGCTGTTTCCCTTATAATTAGGATAGGGACTTATCAGAACCCTTTTCCCTATGGCTCATGTTTATTGTAATATCTCCGCCTAATGCAACATAATATATATAAAGAGGGAGACTGTGCATGTTTCCTATGCCAGTGTAACCATGTTCCAAGACTATTACTTAATGGGCACTCTGTGTAATTCTTTCACCTAATACAAGGGGGCAGCATTTAAAAGAAAAAGTTTTTTGCCATTTTATTCTGTGCGACCAGTTACCTATCCAACGCTATAAAAATCATATTGATATTGAGATATTGAGCACTGTCAGAAGGACATGAAAATACATTAGCATGTTATTCCATCAAAGACGGGATTATTGATCGTAAACGAGGGTGGATAATGTGCCGCTGGCGTACAGTGGGGAAAGGCAGGGCTACTAAAATGTGCTAACTGACACAAGTATGGGTCACATGGTCAGGGCCAGCAGTTGCAAGATGACATCACAGTTTTACAATAGTTAAAATGCGACAGCTTTATTTTTTAAATAATAAAATTATATTATGTCTAATATATACAAATATATATATTCTATAGTTTGGCAGACACTAATATTTTGATGGTCGGAAAAGGGTAGTTTAAGTACGCTAACATGAAACATGGGGCATCTTGGTGGATTATGGGAGGGGGGTGGAGGTTATTTTTAGTTCTTGCAGATGGAATTTATCAGTGATATTTCTATACTTTATTACTCCTTTATATAAATACCCGAAATGGTTAAATAGAATGTCCAAGTGTTTGTTATATGGAGAGATCCATTCTCTCTATCCCTGCACTGTGAGTGCCCTATGCTGTATTGTTGGGTTATTAGTAGAGTAGGTTGGGTGGGAATTCTGGAAGGGAGAGGCCAAATGGGAGATAGATACACAAGGACAGTCATGATATTTGTAGAGTTAGAGAATTTGCATAACTCTCACAATCCTATGTATATCAGAACTACAGTTCCCATCATTCACAGCAGCTATAGATACTGGCATGTGTTGTTCAGCAGCCTTTTCTGTTTTGTGTTCTGCACATGGCACTCCATGATTATTTATTATTTTTAGTAGAATTATACAGAATACTGCAGAGAGTTGTAGTTTACTTAGGGATATGTTTTTTTCAATAACAATGCATAAATTGCTATAAACATTTACTTAATTTAAATAATTTATGTTTAAAACCTTTGCTCATTGTATTCCGTAAACAATAAACTGTGTCTGTTCCCCTTTACAGTGTGAATTTGCATTGTCCTATTTCCAAACGTAGAATAAGCACCGAGGCATATGACTTTGGCAGGTAAGTAAACCTTCGCTGAGATTAGCTGACATTAAGACAATGTTAGCGTAGGGAACGGATTTTATCACCTCATCCCCCAATACAACAATAATGAAATAGTTTATCTAGTCTTAAAGGAGAACTGTAGTTCTGTTGATTAAATTGATACGTCACTTCCAAAGGTGATCCCAAACTGAAGACAAATCTGTGTGAAAAAGTAAAACCTTTCACAACCACCATTATTTTATTACTTTCTCTTAATCCTTTCCTCATTAGACAGTTAGAAACAAAACAGCTAATAAGCAGTAATCACCTTTTCCGTCTTAACTTGGAAGACAAGGTTTTCCACACGATAGTCCAACCAACTAAAATCGGGTTGAGCAGAAGAAATAGTTGGGTGACAATGGTCACCTTCCAACAAATTAATTATTTGATAACAAGGACCCAGGGCAGCAGGCTCTTTTAGTCTCAGGACGGGGGGCCCTCTTAGTCCAAGGACCCAGGGCTGAGGGCTCTCTTAGTGGGCCCACCATCTGAGGACTAAAAGAGCCTGCTGCCCTGGGTCCTTGAACTAAGAGGGCCCTCCGTTCCTGGGGTCTTTGGACTCTCCCAATATTCAGAGAAGAGAGCTATCGGTATCATGGCGTATAAACCCCGTCTGTGTTCAGTTTTTACAGATTATAGACATGATAGACTGTGGATGGGTATAAGACCTCATGTTTTTCTGCAGGATGTGATCACACACTAAATTCAAGTCCTGGCCTGGTGACTCACGCAGAGCTGAGATCACCAACACATAACCCTGCAGGGTCGGCCTTCTAACAGGCACTGCCCTTGGAATGAAAAGCACGTTCTGCTGGTTCCGATCTCTAATGACAGCAGTATAATAACCTCGGAATGTACAGCTTGCTACATGGCTTCACACTAAGGAATTCACCAGTCAATAATAGTATTAATAGTAATAATAATAGTATTATAATAACAGTAATAATAATAACAACAGTATAATAATAATAATATTAATAGTAATAATATGTGTGTAATAGTAATAATGAAATAATAACATAATAATAATAATAATGAAAATAGTAATAATATATTAATAGTATTATTAAGTATAGTATAGTATTGAGGTGAATTAAAGACATACGTCCATCCAGTCCAACCCCTCTAGCAATATCCTCGTTCCTGCCTAACTGTTGATCCAGAGGAAGGCAAAAAAAACAACAAATTTATGAAGGGGAAAAAATTTCTTCCTGACTCCAAGTGGCAATCGGAAATTTCCCTGGATCAACTCTACTTTATGTATCAATACCAGTAACTTGCAACATTCCTTGTTTGTAGAAACTCATCCAGCTTTTTATTAAACTGACCAATGAACCTGCCATACAACGTCCACTGGAGACAGTTCCATAGCTTTACCGTTCTCACAGTGACAAAACCCTTTCCAACTCTACTTTATGTATCAATACCAGTAACTTTGTAACATTCCTTGTTTGTAGAAACTATCCGCTTTTATTAAACTGACAATGAACCTGCCATAACACATCCACTGGAAGACAGTTCCATAGCTTTACCGTTCTCACAGTGCAAAACCTTTCCCAACTCTACTTTATGTCAATACCAGTAACTTGTAACATTCCTTGTTTGCAAGAAACTCATCCAGCTTTTATTAAACTGACCATGAACCTGCCATAACAACGTCCACTGGAAGACAGTTCATAGCTTTACGTTCTCACACGTGACAAACCCTTTCCCAACTCTACTTTATGTATCAATCCCAGTAACTTGTAACATTCCTTGTTTGTAGAAACTCATCCAGCTTTTATTAAACTGACCATGAACCTGCCATAACAACATCACTGGAAGACAGTTCCATAGCTTTACCGTTCTCACAGTGAAAACCCTTTCCGAGCTTGAAGCCTAAATTTTTTTCTTCAAGTCTTAGGGGATTTCCTCATGTCCTCTGACATGTTCTATTGGTGAACAATGCCCCAGATAGTTTATTGTATGGCCCATTATGTATTTATACACAGTAATCATATCCCCACGCAGCGTTTTCTCCCAGAGTACATAATGTAACTTATCCAGTCTCTCTTCATATTCAAGCCCCCAATCCCCTTATTAATTTAGTTGCCCTTCTCTGATCCCTTTCCTTTCAAAGATGTCCTTTTTATACAGAGGATTCCAAAACTGCACTTATATTCCAAATGAGGCCTTACCAATGCTTTGTAAAGAGGGAGAATTACGTTTTCCTCCCTTGAATCCATACCTCTCTTATACAAGACAATACCATGCCGGCTTCTGGCTGTGTTGCGCCTGGCACTGCTTGCTACCTTTGAGTTTGTTATCCACCAAAACTCCAAGATCCCTTTCCAACAGGGATTCACTTAACACAGAGCCATTTATAGTATAAGTAGCACAAGTATTTTTAAGTCCAAAATGCATCACCTTACATTTCAACATTGAATTTCATCTGCCACTTAGCAGCCCCATGTGATAATCTATCTAGATCCTTGCAACAATTGCACATTCTGAAGTTTTTAATAGTTGAACAGTTTTGTGTCGTCAGCAAAACACAGAAACCTTGCTGACATACCCATTTCCAATCATTAATAAATAGATTAAATAGAAGCGGCCCCAACACAGAACCCTGTGGCACCCCACTTAGCATTTTAGTCCATAATGATGAAGCCCCATTAACAACTACTCTCTGCATCCTATATAACCAATTTTCTATCCATGTACAATGTGACTCCCCAGACCAACAGACCTTAGCTATACATTAGTCGCACTAGGGGGACTGTATCAAAAGCCTTTGCAAAATCCAAGTAAACTAGATCTACTGCTATGCCAGAGTCTACATTTCTACTTACTTCCTCATAAAAGTAAGCAAGTTAGTTTGAAAGATCTATTCCTCCTAAATCCATGTTGGTTACTACTTATAATGTCAGTCCTTGAAACATACTCTAGAACATGTCCCTTATTAAACTTTCCGGATCTTCCCCACCACTGAAGTTAAACTACAGGCCTGTAATTACCGGCTGTGAACGACTACCCTTTTGATTACAGATATACCATGACCTGGATGAATGAAATTACAGATATACCGTGACCTGGATGGATGATATTACAGATAACGTGACCTGATGAATGAATATACAGATATGCGTGACCTGGATGAATGAATATTACAGATATACTGTGACCTGATGGATAAATATTACAGATATTACGTGACCTGGATGAATGAATATTACAGATATACCGTGACCTGGATGAATGATATTAGATATACCGACCTGGATGAATAATTACAGATATACCGTGACCTGGGTGGAGAATATTACAGATATACCGTGACCGGATGGATGAATATTACGATATACCATGACCTGGATGGATGAATATTACAGATATACCCATGACCTGGATGGATGAATATTACAGATATACCCATGACCTGGATGAATGAATATTACAGATATAACCATGACCTGGATGGATGAATATTACAGATATACCGTGACCTGGATGAATGAATATTACAGATATACCGTGACCTGGATGAATGATATTACAGATATACCGGACCTGGATGAATGAATATTACAGATATACCATGACCTGGATGAATGAATATTACAGATATACCGTGACCTGGATGAATGAATATTACAGATATACATGACCTGGATGAATGAATATTACAATATACCATGACCTGGGATGGAGAATTATACCGATATACCGTGACCTGGATGAATGAATTACAGATATACATGACCTGGATGAATATATTACAGATATACCTGACCTGGATGATGAAATTACAGATACATGCCGGATGATGAGAACCTTCACAAGCTTATCTCAAATTATATCATTCAGTAACCCTTGAATTGGCGGTAACCCCCGAATGTAGCAAGAACTCAATTGCAGAAACACAACAATTTCAAGATCGTGGGGAAAGTTAGTATTTAAACAAGCGTTGGTGATATGTTTGTGTTCCCCAAACCATTTCCCAGGTGCCAGAGCCATTAACTGTAAGTTACCATTGCTATTTTAACTATATTAACAAGAACTATTTTCTCCCATTGACTTTAATGGGTTCGTTTTCGAACTATAAAACATTAGAACTTTTACTGAATTTCTAAGGTTCAGAAACAACAAAAGTTTAGGAAGTCCATCCGTCAGGCTCTCCATGTCTAATATTACAATTCCATTAGAATAAGATTAGACTGTACTTTTATAAGCTATATACAATTGGGCTCTATGGTCCTGACCAATCACAAAGTTCATTGTTACCCTGAATGTACATTGTGCAGAACATTGCAGTCCAGATTTTCTGACCGAGACTCTGTAGGAAGATCAGGTTGAGGGCAGGTTAGAAGGTTGGTTGCCTTGTTCCGGCCTGGGCTCAAAGGCCAACCCGTGAAGTAAGTTTCTTGCTCTACAACGTACATTTCTATGTGGGAGCTGCCATGTGTTTCTCATAACAGGTATCTGTTGCATTGGTCCAAAAAATAGCAGAATAGTGCCTCTAGTGACCAAACTGCATATATAATAAAATAAAAAAACATTTTACATCGATTTCCTCTTAATGGCTGAGCCCATTTATCTGTGATGTCACCCTGATGTCATCCCTGAGTCAGTGAAATGATGTTTGGAACCCTTCCAGACAAAGTGTCAGGACCTTGAACTGTAGGAATGCACTTGGGATAGGATTCATCATAAGCAGAGCTGGTTATTGTTTTAACCCAGATAAGGAAGTGATGAATGAATAAGTAAGGGATGCAAGCGTAATGGAAATAATTACAGAATGAAGCATCCTGGAATAATATTATATCTTTACATTTAGCAGAATATTGGACGTTAAATTCTGCAAGAGTAAGGTTCCACTCTGTGTGTTGCGTTTTCCGAATCGCAACACACAGAGTTTAAATTGGAAATCGCGAGAATCAGTTCCCACCGTGTAATGTGTCTTCTGAATCTATTTGGTCCGTTTTTATCTGCATGTGTGCACAAACTTTGGTCCATGTGTGTCACTTTAATAATAGTGTATGGGAACCAAAAAAATAACAAAAAGCAAATGGACTGGAAACGCAGACACGTGGGCAAATGCATAGAATATTGCATGTCTATAACCCGCACATGGACAAAACGCATTGTCCTACATGCACACAAAACGCAACGCACATAGTGGGACCTAGTCCTAACTACCAGTTTATTGTATGCTACATGGCTACTGGGAAATCTCGTCCAGGCTGCATCGTGATCACAAAGTATTGAGCAGACTTTTAGCATGCTGTATTTTATAGGAAGGAACTAGGTGGCAACTCCACTGCACCCAGTTACAAAACCAGATCTGGATGGTCTGTAATGCACATCTCCAATCAAATCCATTCCCGTAATTACATTTAATAGACAAAACTGTCAGTGTCATCATATTGTTTTCTCTAGGACAAAAATGCAACCCTGAAGATGTAAAAAACTACAATTCCCAGCATTCCCTGGCTGCAGTGTGCCAAGACAAGATATAGAAAATATGCCCTTCGATATGTAGGTTCTCCAAATAACCAAAGCTAAATCTTCATTTCTATGGTGTAAAGATGTAAGCAGTTGGATATATAGGGGCATATTTTAACACGCGGTATCGGAAACTTTGTGTTAGCGTGAAAGTACAGCCGCACTCATACATTTACAGACGCTCAGCTGTACAATACCATACGGTAGAAAGCTAATTGTACGATCACGGTCATAAAAACAGTGCCATTTAATGTAGCTATTTTGCAATACCACACCTTTATAAATATGCCCATTATGACCAAGCAAGGGAAGCCAAGCATTTGTTTCAAACCTTATGATTAGAGATAAACCAAAGTGGGGACTGCTGTTCTGTGGAACATTGAAGTTCCGAAAATCTGGTTGGAATTTTTTTTTTTTTTTTTTTTTCAATTGCAGTTCTCGTTTTTTGGCCAGCACAGTGGCTCAGTGGTTAGCACTGATACCTTGCAGCGATGAGGTCCTGAGTTTCGATTCCACCCTGGACACATCTGCAAGGAGTTTGTATGTTCTCCCGTGCTTTGCGTGGGTTTCGTCTGGGCACTCTGGTTTCCCCCAACATAAAAGACATACTGATAGGTTGTATGTGTCAAATAAATGTGATTAGATTGTAAGCTCTTGCGGGCAGGGCCTGAGTGAATGTACACATGTAATTGTAAAGCGCTATAGAAGATGTTGGTGCTATAAAATCATCAATAATGATAATACAGTTTGCAAATGGAAATTTCTAATTGTTGAGTTTTGAGCTTTTCGAAAAATTTGTCGTAAAAATAAAAAAATTAAAAAAAATAAACCGTTCCGTTTCCGAATCTAAACCAGTGGATTCATCACTAAATTCATACCTAGAACTATGTCAAAAATATAGCAGAGAAGCCATTGATTATGGTGGACACAGACAGTATCAGTGTTAGAAGTTAAGTAGCAGTAGCTGTTTTTTTACTGTTGTATGGAACATCTCTATGGATATTTCTAGGACTGCCGAGCACTAATTACCCATAATAATGCCATTGGAATAAAAGGGGATATAAGAAAGATCCCAGGATTTTATACAGAATTCATAAGGAATTCCTGTGGGTTCCCGAGATTATTCTATTCCATTTCATTGGGTTTTTTTTGGTTTCAACGCGTGCTTTAAAAAAAGGAAAAAAAAAAAAAAAGCTTCTCTATGTGACATCATTCTTTTTGCTGGATGCAGTGTGTGTTACTCAGGCAGATTTTGCTTGCCTAGATTCCATCCTATCAGAGAGCTAGCAAGCTTGGCCAATAGGAGCACTCAGAAGTGATGTCATGATGGGGAAAGCCTTTGCTGTGGTCCTGATGCTGAGGATTGTTTCTGAGAGATTTAATTCAGGGAGTTCATTGAGAGAACCAGACTGCGAGGTAAAGTGTGAGTGGGAAATGTGCTGATAGAAAATGGATAAATAGATCGATATAGATAGACAGACAGATAGATAATAGATACATAGACAAATAGATAGACAGACAGACAGATGCTTATTTGTGCCATTTATATGTGTATGATCTGCATTGTGTGTAATTGTACAACGTGCTATTCTTTATTTCTCTTTGTATATATTTCCTTTAATGATAATGTCACAACTGCTGTAATCCTTCCTACGGACCCCTGATTACTTGTTTTCTGTAGGATGCTGGGAATTGTAGTTAAAAACAGCTAGAGGGCCATGATCGGACATCCCTGCCCTGGGGATACATGGCAAAATATCTGTTGCTGGAGGGTACAAATCAACAGGCTCCAAAATCAGAGCTGGATCTAAATTGTTGTGGCTGAGGATACTGGGAATTGTAGTCCAGGAATAAACACATATGTTGTTTGCTGATCAGCATGGGCAAAGGGGTTTACATCATTACAAACTCGGATGAAATAAAGGTACCCAATAGTATCAGGGCATAATCCTAATTGTGATTCTGTCCCTATACAGGGAATTTGATTTTCATCTCTCTCCCAGACAGTCAGGGGTTAATTAGCAGGTAGATTTCCTATCCAGTTGGCAAGATGTAATAAAAAGTTGGGAGTCACTTAATAGCCAACAAAGGAAGGTGTGTGCGACATATGTTACCCTCTGGGTATGGGAGGCATTTAACTGTTTAGGCATTACCTATTTGAAATCTCTGATTTACAGTTCAGTCTGCTAGATGATGTCACCCAGCTTGCCTCTCCATGCTATACCTTTAATGAGATTTCCAGATGATGTCATCTGCTTTTAAACACAGACACACCCCTTTGCCACTGCAGTTTAATTACAGATCCTGTATGAAATATATTTAATGAATGGATCCCCATTGTGTCATTGGATTAGGATTTATCATTTTGTACAGCACAGATGTAGTTTTAGTTACCAACGTCTGCAGGGTAAGTACAAGTAGCACCACGCTCCTTATTGTCGAAGATGAATTCTGGGTGATGATTACTGAATTCGGGATGATTTTGTATTATCAGTGTATTTTAGGGTGTGTGACACTAATCTCCCAACCTCTAAAAGACAGAGATGCAGTTGTGACCACTAGGGGAGCTGTTGTCATAGAAGGAATTTTTTTTATGATTACCTCAGCTTAGGTCAATGGAACAAGACAAAATGTTCTCTCATCCCATATTGACTGTCAATGAGAAATAAAGGGGAAATTAACCCTTACTTTAAACAAAGAGCTTATATTCACACAGCTGTGCTGAGGGGGTGTTAGTTTATCGTTCGCTGGTTTAATAATATAACCTTACACCTTTACCAGTTACTTCTGATGTACATGGACAATGGCCTAAAGTTCCTTAGATTTGTGCTTTTATCGAAGAGATTCTGGAGACAAGGTCAGGTCTACCTAGGAGGTGCCTGTGAACCGACCTCCAGCCTTAAAGGTACAAACCACCACCCCACATATCCAGTGCTTAACTATTGGATTCACGTCTCAGTGGCTAACAGCTGTGGACCATTACTGACCAATGGGCATCTTTAATGTCAGGGGCTATAGTGAGAGGGAGTCTTAAGAAACTATTAAAATAAAGCCACAGCTTGTCCTACTGGCTGTTTCCCTTATAATTTAGGATAGGGACTTATCGAACCCTTTTCCCTATGGCTCATGTTTATTGTAATATCTCCGCCTAATGCAACATAATATATATAAAGAGGGAGATGTGCATGTTTCCTATGCCAGTGTAACCATGTTCCAAGACCTATTACATTTAATGGGCACTCTGTGTAATTCTTTCACCTAATACAAGGGGGCAGCATTTAAAAGAAAAATGTTTTTTGCCATTTTATTCTGTGCGACCAGTTACCTATCCAACGCTATAAAATCATATTGATATTGAGATATTGAGCACTGTCAGAAGGACATGAAAATACATATAGCATGTATATCCATCAAAGACGGGATTATTGATCGTAAACGAGGGTGGATAATGTGCCGCTGGCGTACAGTGGGGAAAGGCGGGCTACTAAAATGTGCTAACTGACACAAGTATGGGTCACATGGTCAGGGCCAGCAGTTGCAAGATGACATCACAGTTTTAAATAGTTATTAAATGCGACAGCTTTATTTTTTAAATAATAAAATTATATTATGTCTAATATATACAAATATATATATTCTATAGTTTGGCAGACACTAATATTTTGATGGTCGGAAAAGGGTAGTTTAATACGCTAACATGAAACATGGGGCATCTTGGTGGATTATGGGAGGGGGGTGGAGGTTATTTTATAGTTCTTGCAGATGGAATTTATCAGTGATATTTCTATACTTTAAATTACTCCTTTATATAAATACCCGAAATGGTTAAATAGAATGTCCAAGTGGTTTGTTATATGGAGAGATCCATTCTCTCTATCCCTGCACTGTGAGTGCCCTATGCTGTATTGTTGGGTTATTAGTAGAGTAGGTTGGGTGGGAATTCTGGAAGGGAGAGGCCAAATGGGAGATAGATACACAAGGACAGTCATGATATTTGTAGAGTTAGAGAATTTGCATAACTCTCACAATCCTATGTATATCAGAACTACAGTTCCCATCATTCACAGCAGCTATAGATACTGGCATGTGTTGTTCAGCAGCCTTTTCTGTTTTGTGTTCTGCACATGGCACTCCATGATTATTTATTATTTTTAGTAGAATTATACAGAATACTGCAGAGAGTTGTAGTTTACTTAGGGATATGTTTTTTTCAATAACAATGCATAAATTGCTATAAACATTTACTTAATTTAAATAATTTATGTTTAAAACCTTTGCTCATTGTATTCCGTAAACAATAAACTGTGTCTGTTCCCCTTTACAGTGTGAATTTGCATTGTCCTATTTCCAAACGTAGAATAAGCACCGAGGCATAGACTTTGGCAGGTAAGTAAACCTTCGCTGAGATTAGCTGACATTAAGACAATGTTAGCGTAGGGAACGGATTTTATCACCTCATCCCCCAATACAACAATAATGAAATAGTTTATCTAGTCTTAAAGGAGAACTGTAGTTCTGTTGATTAAATTGATACGTCACTTCCAAAGGTGATCCCAAACTGAAGACAAATCTGTGTGAAAAAGTAAAACCTTTCACAACCACCATTATTTTATTACTTTCTCTTAATCCTTTCCTCATTAGACAGTTAGAAACAAAACAGCTAATAAGCAGTAATCACCTTTTCCGTCTTAACTTGGAAGACAAGGTTTTCCACACGATAGTCCAACCAACTAAAATCGGGTTGAGCAGAAGAAATAGTTGGGTGACAATGGTCACCTTCCAACAAATTAATTATGTTTGATAACCTCTTAGTCCAAGGACCCAGGGCTGAGGGCTCTCTTAGTCTCAAGACAGAGGACCCTCTTAGTCCAAAGACCCAGGGCGGAGGGCCCTCTTAGTCGCCCTGGTCTTTGGACTAAGAGGGTCCTCCATTGAGACTAAGAGAGCCCTCAGCCCGGGTCCTTGGACTAAGAGGGCCCCCCATCCTGAGACTAAAAGAGCCTGCTGCCCTGGGTCCTTGAACTAAGAGGGCCCTCCGTCCGGGTCTTTGGACTCTTCCCAATATTCAGAGAAGAGAGACTATCGGTATCATGGCGTATAAACCCCGTCTGTGTTCAGTTTTTACAGATTATAGACATGATAGACTGTGGATGGGTATAAGACCTCATGTTTTCTGCAGGGATGTGATCACACACTAAATTCAAGTCCTGGCCTGGTGACTCACGCAGAGCTGAGATCACCAACACATAAACCCTGCAGGGCTCGGCCTTCTAACAGCACTGCCCTTGGAATGAAAAGCACGTTCTGCTGTTCCGATCTCTAATGACAGCAGTATAATAACCATCGGAATGTACAGCTCTGCTACATGGCTTCACACTAAAGGAATTCACCAGTAAATAATAGTATTAATAGTAATAATAATAGTATAATAATAACAGTAATAATAATAACAACAGTAATAATAATAATAATATTAAAGTAATAATAGTTGTAATAGTAATAATGAAAATAATAACATAATAATAATAATAATGAAAATAGTAATAATAATAATTATAATAGTATTATTAATCGTATAGTATAGTATTTGAGGTTGAATAAAGACATACGTCCATCCGTCCAACCCCATCTAGCAATATCCTCGTTTCCTGCCTAACTGTTGATCCAGAGGAAGGCAAAAAAAAACACCAAATTTATGAAGGGGAAAAAATTTCTTCCTGACTCCAAGTGGCAATCGGAAATTTCCCTGGATCAACTCTACTTTATGTATCAATACCAGAACTTGCAACATTCCTTGTTTGTAGAAACTCATCCAGCTTTTTATTAAACTGACCAATGAACCTGCCATACAACGTCCACTGGAAGACAGTTCCATAGCCTTACCGTTCTCACAGTGAAAAACCCTTTCCCAACTCTACTTTATGTATCAATACCAGTACTTGTAACATTCCTGTGTTTGTAGAAACTCATCAGCTTTTTATAAACTGACCAATGAACCTGCCATCACAACATCCACTGGAAGACCGTTCCATAGCTTTACCGTTCTCACAGTGACAAACCCTTTCCCAACTCTACTTTATGTATCAATACCAGTAACTTGTAACATTCTGTTTGCAGAAACTCATCCAGCTTTTTATTAAACTGACCATGAACCTGCATAACAACGTCCACTGGAAGACAGTTCATAGCTTTACCGTTCTCACAGTGACAAACCCTTTCCCAACTCTACTTATGTATCAATCCCAGTAACTTGTAACATTCCTTGTTTGTAGAAACTCATCCAGCTTTTTATAAACTGACCAATGAACCTGCCATAACACATCCACTGGAAGACAGTTCCATAGCTTTACCGTTCTCACAGTGAAAAACCCTTTCCGAGCTTGAAGCCTAAATTTTTTTCTTCAAGTCTTAGGGATTTCCTCATGTCCTCTGACATGTTCTATTGGTGAACAATGCCCCAGATAGTTTATTGTATGGCCCATTAATGTATTTATACACAGATAATATCCCCACGCAATCGCCTTTCTCAGCGTACATAATTGTAACTTATCCAGTCTCTCTTCATATTCAAGCTCCCCCAATCCCCTTATTAATTTAGGTTGCCCTTCTCTGATCCCTTTCCATTTCAAAGATGTCCTTTTTATACAGAGGATTCCAAAACTGCACTTAATATTCCAAATGAGGCCTTACCAATGCTTTGTAAAGAGGGAGAATTACGTTTTCTCCCTTGAATCCATACCTTCTTTATAAAAGACAATACCATGCCGGCTCTGGCTGTGTGCGCCTGGCACTGCTTGCTACCTTTGAGTTTGTTATTCACCAAAACTCCAAGATCCCTTTCCAACGGGATTCACTTAACACAGAGCCATTTATAGTATAAGTAGCACAAAGTATTTTTAAGTCCAAAATGCATCACCTTACATTTATCAACATTGAATTTATCATGCCACTTAGCAGCCATGTGATAATCTACTAGATCCCCTTGCAACAATTGCACATCCTCTGAAGTTTTTAATAGTTGACAAGTTTTGTGTCGTCAGCAAACACAGAAACCTTGCTGACAATACCCATTTCCCAATCATTAATAAATAGATTAAATAGAAGCGGCCCCAACACAGAACCCTGTGGCACCCCACTTAGCATTTAGTCCATAATGATGAAGCCCCATTAAACAACTACTCTCTGCATCCTATTCATTAACCAATTTTTCTATCCATGTACAATGTGACTCCCCAGACCAACAGACCTTAGCTTATACATTAGTCGCCTATGGGGGACGTATCAAAGCCTTTGCAAAATCCAAGTAAACTAGATCTACTGCTATGCCAGAGTCTACATTTCTACTTACTTCCTCATAAAAGTCAAGCAAGTTAGTTTGACAAGATCTATTCCTCCTAAATCCATGTTGGTTACTACTTATAATGTCAGTCCTTGAAACATACTCTAGAACATGTCCTTATTAAACTTTCCAGGATCTTCCCCACCATGAAGTTAAACTACAGGCCTGTAATTACCCGGCTGTGAACGACTACCCTTTTTGATTACAGATATACCATGACCTGGATGATGAATATTACAGATATACCGTGACCTGGATGATGAATATTACAGATATACGTGACCTGGATGAATGAATTTACAGATATAGCGTGACCTGGATGAATGAATATTACAGATTACTGTGACCTGGATGGATAAATATTACAGATATTACCGTGACCTGGATGAATGAAATTTACATATACCGTGACCTGGATGAATGAATATTACAGATATACCGTGACCTGGATGAATGAATATTACAGATATACCGTGACCTGGGTGGATGAATATTACAGATATACCGTGACCTGGATGGATGAATATTACAGATATACCATGACCTGGATGGATGAATATTACAGATATACCATGACCTGGATGGATGAATATTACAGATATACCATGACCTGGATGAATGAATATTACAGATATACCATGACCTGGATGGATGATATTACAGATATACCGTGACCTGGATGAATGAATATTACAGATTACCGTGACCTGGATGAATGAATATTCAGATATACCGTGACCTGGATGAATGAATATTACAGATATACCATGACCTGGATGAATGAATATTACAGAATACCGTGGACCTGGATGAATGAATATTACAGATATACCATGACCTGGATGAATGAATATTACAGATATAACATGACCTGGATGGATGAATATTACCGATTACCGTGACCTGGATGAAGAATATTACAGATATACCATGACCTGGATGAATGAATTACAGATATACAGACCGGATTGATGAAATTACAGATATACCATGACCTGGATGAATGAGAACCTTCACAAGCTTATCTAAATTTATCATTCAGTAACCCTGGATTGCGGTAACCCCCGAATGTAGCAAGAACTCAATTGCAGAAACACAACAATTTCAAGATCGTGGGGAAAGTTAGTATTTAAACAAGCGTTGATGGGGGGCCCCTAGTCCAAGGACCCGGGCTGAGGGCTCTCTTAGTCTCAAGATGGAGGACCCTCTTAGTCCAAAGACCCAGGGCGGAGGGCCCTCTTAGTCCAAGGACCCAGGGCAGCAGGCTCTTTAGTCTCAGGACGGGGGGCCCTCTTAGTCCAAGGACCCAGGGCTGAGGGCTCTCTTAGTCTCAAGACAGAGGACCCTCTTAGTCCAAAGACCCAGGGCGGAGGGCCCTCTTAGTCCAAGGACCCAGGGCAGCAGGCTCTTTTAGTTTCAGGACGGGGGGCCCTCTTAGTCCAAGGACCCAGGCCTGAGGGCTCTCTTAGTCTCAAGATGGAGGACCCTCTTAGTCCAAAGACCCAGGGCAGAGGGCCCTCTTAGTCCAAGGACCTAGGGCAGCAGTTCTCTTAGTCCCAGGACGAAGGGCCCTCTTAGTCTAAGGGCCAGGACAGAGGGCCCTCTAGTCCAAGGACCCAGGGCAGCAGGATCTTTTAGTCCCAGAACGAGGGCCCCTTAGTCCAAGGGCCCAGGACGGAGGGCCCTCTTAGTCCAAGGACCCAGGGCACAGGATCTTTTAGTCCCAGGAGGGAGGGCCCTCTTATCCAAGGACCCAGGACGGACGGCCCTCTTAGTCCAAGGAACCAGGGCAGCAGGCTCTCTTATCCCAGGACGGAGGGCCCTCTTACTCCAGACCCTGGCAGCAGGCTCTCTTAGTCCCAGGACTGAGGGCCCAGCGCTAATTATGGTAACTAATAGCGCACACCTTTACTAACATATGCAGTACTGCAAATAGCTGATCAAGGTAACTGTGGAGAGGTGTCAAGGACCCAGCCATGAAACTTGCAGAGGGCTCAGACCCCTGAAGTTTTGCTACTAGTTGTCCTCTAGATCTTGGAAAACTACAACTCCCACACCTTACATTCAAAAAGATATCATGTACAGAATATACTTGCCAGTTGTACATTAGATCTTCATAATAAAAAAACAGTTCCTTAATTTGTCTCCAAGCACAAAATCACCCTCTAATGAGTCACTGACACCTGGAGAAACTGAGAGTTGTAGTTCGACGACACTAAAAAGCAACAGGATGATTCCTAACTAGCTAAAAACACTGTATTTATCCAGAAAATGATCCAAACAATGTTTATCCACAGAAAAACACAGACACACGTGGAGCACAAGAGCAATGTAAAGTGTTGTTTTTTTGGTATGCATTTTAACATGAGAATCAGGGAGGATGCTGGGAGATGTAGTGCAGCCACAGCTACATCTGCATTAAAAAGCTCCAGGGCGAGTGACTGCCAATCTCAACAATGGAATACTGAACCTGCATAGACAGCCCGTTAGTACAGAGATTGCTGGGATTGGGCAACAATGACATCATTATGGAACCAGAGCCAATGAAACAGCACACAAGGTTTCTTTCTCTCCCATGTCTTTGCCGTTCAATGTGCTGCGCAAGAAACAAAGTGACATCATTTTAATTAAAGGCTCATTAGTGTCAGCGCTAATTAACGGATTCTCACATCGGTGACGTTCACGCCGTCTCTAGCATTCTATACAAGTGCAATATAAAGACTGAAGGTACATCCTGTTCGTGTGCTGGGGGATCCATTGCTGCTATCGTGCACGGGGAATATTAATAGAACAGGACAACACTCGCTATAGTTCTAGAATAGACATGGCTGGATCATACAGATGGCTTTCACAGCATGATGGGAAATGTAGTTTCACAGGTTAAAACCATCTCGCAGATAAGAATGCTGCCCTATAACATATACTGCCCTATGACATATATATATATATATATATTATATATATATATATATAACTAACTGCCCTATGACATATATATACATACTGCCCTATGACATATATATATATAATAACATATATTGCCAATACTATTATAGCGCTGCTGTATTGTTAAGAACTTGGATTTTCCCCTACAGCTTTGCACGATTCTATACTGAGAGTGCTGCGTTCCTGGTGAGATTATATATATATATAACATGTACTGCCCTGACACATATATATATATATAACATATACTGCCCTATGACATAAATAATAACATATACTGCCCATGACACATATATATATATATAACATTACTGCCCTATGACACATATATATATATATACATATACTGCCCTATGACATAATATATATATATATATAACATATACTGCCCTATGACATAATTATATATATATATTAATATTAATAACATATACTGCCCTATGACATATATATAACATATGCCTATGACATATAAATATATATATATTATATATATAACATATACTGCCCTATGACATAAATATAACATATACTGCCCTATGACACATATATATATATAAACATATACTGCCCTATGAACACATATATATATATATAACTATACTGCCCTAGACATATAAATATATATATATAACATATACTGCCCTATAACATATATATATATGATATATATAATTATATATATTATATATATATATATATATTAACATATACTGCCCTATAACATATATACATATACTGCCCTATAACATATTATATATTATATATATTAATATATATATATATATATGTTCTTAACAATACAGCAGCACTATAATGGTAAAAAAATACATATATAGTGCTGCTGTATTGTAAGAACTTGGATTTTCCCTACAGCTTTGCACTGCTTCTATATATATATATATATATATATATATATATATATATATAATATATATTAAAACATTACTGCCCTATGACCTATAGGGCAGTAAGGTTTTTCTTATTGTGGCAAATACTTACAAATAAAGATAAAACCTTCTTTATTTGTGCATATGTATGCACAAATAAAGGAGGATTTACCCCTATTTGCAAGTATTTGCCACTTAAGATGTTGAAAACTACAACTCCAGCATGCTTTATTGCTGGGAGTTGTAGTTTTCAAACACCTTAAGTGGCAAATACTTGCAAATAGGGGTAAATCCTCCTTTATTTGTGCATACATATGCACAAATAAAGAAGGTTTTACGCTTATTGGTAGTATTTGGCTCTTAAGATGTTCCCTGGTGTCCCTGTATTAGATATAGTTCTCCTACCTTGTCGCGGCCGCTCGCTCCTCGCTCCGCATCCTCGGTGTGCATCCGGATGATGTCACTACTTGGCGCCGCAAAGTGAGAGCGCGCCGGGTAGTGACATCATCCTGATGCGCACCGAGGATGCGGATTGCGCGGCCGCCGGACAAGTAAGTGACAGGTTGGCTCGAGTATAAACCGAGGTAAGATTTTCAGGCTTTTTTTTAAAGCCTGAAAACCTCGGTTTATACCGAGTATATACGGTATAACATATACTGCCCTATAACATATATCATATACTGCCCTATAACATATATAACATATACTGCCCCTTTAAACCACTGCTCTTCATTACACTGTAATATTAGGGTGCTAATTACTTTATAGGTTAAACATCCAGCATGCAATATTCAATAGTTTACTCCCACCTAATGTGTATATGAACGGCTTCAAAGAGCCTCATGGGAGTGATTATTACTCCGAACTGCCTCTAGATGTGTTTCCCGAGAGTCAATCGATTGAGTGCTTCCTGATCCATACAAGTAGCCAAAATTTGCATTTGTGCAGATGCCTCCACCTGACATTACCTAGTAAATATCTAGCAAGGAAGCACCTGGTGTAGGAGTTCCAGCCAATCCCAGCACTCTATCTAACAACATTCTAACTACACTTCTTGTCTGTCTAATCCATGTCCAGTTCTCCTGAAACCCTTACTTTTTGGGTCACTGATTCAGATACACAGCTGCACGTGCTCAGTGAATTTACTAGCCCTTCCTCTTTCCTCAATTAACTACTGGATGATCTGCCTGTGTCCTCTCTCTAATCAACTGAGCAGTCAGAAAACCAATTGTTCATCACTAGCAAGGATGGCTGCAGAAATGACACAAACCTTCACAATTAAAAAAAGTCTCAGCAGCAACCTATACAATCCCATAGCCAAGCTGTTACATCGTGTACCCCATTTGTCTGTGCAGTTGAAATGATAAGTTCAGAGCATCGTGTTGTCATAGTAACTGAAATTCTGTTTCTATAACAACAAGCAGTTTGCAAGGAGATTCTGCCTTCGGGAAAGCCAAGTATTTGGGTTTTAAAAAAAACAACCCCCCCACAAAGAACATTTAAATGGGCGGTAGAAAAAAATGGAAGGATTTCAAATTTCCATGGGCTATGTCAGTTTTGTGCAACGGGAACTTATTCTGAAATCTTTTCATTGGCAGCAGAATTTACAATTTGTGCATGCTCCGTGCCCCCACAGCAGATATTTGGACACCCCCACACATAACCACTGCCCAACATAATTGCAGGGTGGTAGTTCCGCTACGGATTATGGAGGTTTGACTGGATTTTTGGGTGACATTTGTTTTTATTCTTGTTTTTTTTTTTTTTTTTTAAAACTTCTGTTCATGCACAAAATGTTATTGTTACGGAAGTTCAGATTCTCCTGATTGCACAGATACTGTTTGTCCAGCAGACGTCCAGTGACCCACACTCACTGTTTACACCAAGCTGAATGGTGTTTCACCCAGGGAAATACTAACAACCTACTGTCTGTCCCGGTTATTAGGTGTGGGGTAAGATTTGGGTAACGTGCAGATATACAGACATCACTTTTCATCAGACTATTTCTTTTTTTTTGAATATACAAAATCGGAGACAAAAGGAAATTCCAATGGAAAACTCAAAAGCTGTAAATCAGTCTGACACAGTGTTCTGACTGGACGGTTGGGGCTCGCCAGGAAATCTGAGACCAGGGGCCCATCAGGACAGTTTAGGGCCCCTCCTAACATTTCTAATAACCACTTCATCACAAATCTTAAGCTAGGGACACACCATCCAATATTTAAGCTAACTGCCGACATTTCAGTGTATTTATCCGGTAAGCTGCGTCCTAACGTCCAACCAATCGTTTGACCAAATCAAACAGGTCAGAAAATCACGGCCTTTACGGACCGCACGCTCTGCTGCGGTGAACTGTGGGGCGGGGCTACTTTTGCTGTGGCCAACACAAAGAGATGTTTGAACTGACCAAGCAAGGTGGACAAATAGGATTTTACAAACCAATCAGAGGTCCACAGCGCTAGGGATTGTGGGTCAGTTCCTATATCAAGCCAGGACTCTGGCAATCTTAATTGCCTAATGTAGTGTTATACAGCGCAATCTTAAAATACCAATGCACTTACAATAACATAGTGATTTGTATTTCATCATTATTATATTATTGTGATTTATATAGCGCCAACATCTTCCGTAGCGCTTACAATTACATGTATACATTATATCAGGCCCTGCCCCGAAGAGCTTACAATCTAAGCAATATCCAATACGCAATTTCATGCGTATTGGTATATTCCAATATTAGTCCTTTATAAATCTAGCCATAAATAGTGAAATACCCCCAGCAAACACAGTGGGGATGTTAGATGTGGATTTCCCATAACCAACTGTCCTGTATTCAGCATGACAGGGTCATATTGTTCGAAGGCTGAACCAAGCTGGGGATTCAATAGGCTCCCCTTCTCCATACAAGACCCGACCCCTCTGGGTTAGGAGGTTTGAGTACTCCATAGAATTTCATATGTAAGCAGGAATAAAGACAGCCTTAAGATTTGTACACACGTGCGATCGCAGGTGCGATTGGGCAACAATCTCCGAATAAGCGTCTGCTTCGGCCAATAAAACGCCCATACACATGCTGATTATCGTCCGAAACGCCTGTTCGTAAAACATCGTGCATTACAATTCTAACCATAATCCCACATGTTAAGTAGAACATGTTACTAAATCGCACTTCTTTGCATGTTCTGGATTAAATGGATATTTTAAATGGATACTATCCGTGGATCTGTACTGCAGAATTGTTTATGGAAACCAGGAACGTCCAACCTGCAGCCTAAAGATATCTGCTAACTACAAGTCCCAGCATCCTGTCAGCATTCTGTTTGAGAGTAAACAGAATGCTACCAACCGATGAAGGAATTTTTAAACCAGCCCAATAGTCCAATTCTGTGTTTTTTGTAGTTGTCACACTGCATTGGGAGTTGAGGTTCAGTTCCCCTTTAAATCTGACATTGTTTTCCAACTTGAAGCACAAATTAAAGAAACGATCCCTTGATTTATTTCCCGTGAGTTTTTTATTCTTTTATTATGAACTGAACCCAGTCCATAATGATGAAGTCCCATTAACAACTACTCTCTGCATCCTATTCATTAACAATTTTCTATCCATACAATGTGACTCCCCAGACCAACAGACCTTACATACATTAGTCGCCTATGGGGACTGCATCAAAGCCTTTGCAAAATCCAAGTAAACTACATCTACTGCTATGCCAGAGTCTAAATTTTACTCACTTCCTCATAAAAGCCAAGCAAGTTAGTTGACAAGATCTTTCCTCCTAATCCATGCTGGTTACTACTTATATTGTCAGTCCTTGAAACATACTCTAGACATGTTCCCTATTAAACTTTCCAGGATCTTCCCCACCACTGAAGTTAACTTACAGGCCTTAATACCACCTCTTAGTTCAAGGACCCAGGGCAGCAGGCTCTTTTAGTCTCAGGATGGGGGGCCCTCTTAGTCCAAGGACCCAGGGCTGAGGGCTCTCTTAGTTAAGGAGAAATTTTATAGCACATACATGATAACAAAATTTACAGAAAAGAAACAGAGTCTACTCTATAAAAATAGGCCACATCGTATGATAAGAATACATCAGAAGAAGCACGCTGGAGCCCTCGGGCAAGAAAAGGAATATCAGGTACAATGGATTCAAGGCCTTTGGTCAAGCACCAACTTTCTAAAGTAATCTAAAATTAAATATGGGGAATCTATTCCTTTCCCCCTTACCAGAACCTTTCATTGCCACTAACTGATGGCTCATTACTCCCGATTGAAGAAGAACAAATTCCCACCTTCACATCAATGTGTTACAACCCAGGGAAAAAACCCACAATCCCTTTGGCTTGCCAAGATTTTCCATCCGATTTGCTGAACTGAGACATTCCTCTACTTCTTTTGCTGGTTCTGTCTCCTAAAGGTTCCCACATCCTCTTGACAGCTTACAAGCTTCACCACAGATTGCAGAGAAGGCGGCATGGGAACGGTTCCTTTAATTCATTGGTAGGAGGAAGAGGAAGGCAAGCCATAATCATTGGCTGAGGAGGGAAGAGGAAGCAGCTTTAATTCATTGGCTAGGAGAGAGGAGGAAGCAGCCTTAATTTCACTGGTAGGAGGAGAAGCCAGACCTTAGTCATGGTAGGAGGAAGAGGGGAAGCAGCAAATTCATTGGATAGGAGGAAGAGGAAGCAGCCTTAATTCATTGGCTTAGGAGGAAGCGCCTTAGTTCATTGGCTAGAGGAAGCAGCCTAATTTCATGGGCTAGGAGGAAGAAGCGGGGGGGGCCTTAGTTCCATGGCTAGGAGGAAGCAGCCTTAATCATTGGATAGTGAGGAAGCAGCCTTAGTTAATTGCTAGGAATCATGAAGAAACACCAGAAAACCAGTGAGGAAGAAGAGGAATAATCTAGTCAAGGATGGGATTTTATGGTTGAGTTACTCTTAGTTATTCAGTGCTTTAATCCCAGTCTGACAGTTATGCGTGGGAGAGGATGTCATGGTAGGTCAGGCATATAGGACTATATTGGGTTTTAGATCAGAGGAACGGCGTGTTTATAACTAAGCATTTATAGTTAAACCAAGAAAAAAGTTGTTGATTCTTACACTTATAACTAACCTCTCCTGCAGGGCGTTTCCAGCATCCGCGCTAGGTGAGCTTCTTGTTTTCTTTTAAGTCCATCCTTCTGTGCTAGTTGACCTTGGCAATCTTGATGAATATGTTCCCTCAATGGCTTTCGTATGACTTCCCTTTCATTTCTGTTTTTCTATTGTAGGGCTTCAGAAGTTCCGCCTCTTGATACTGGAAAGGAATATGAAATTTGGTTAGTTGGCGGCTTTCAAATATTCAACAGGATATTAAACAAAATGGCAGAAGGCAACCACGCCCGTATGTTGCCCATCCAATATTATGCTTCCCTTTAGTCTGTCCTCATGGTAGTTTGTCTTGCCACAGAATGCTGGGGGTTATTATGGCTGTTTGGTGCCTTTACCTGTCATAAACGGCAAGCCATGGCAGACCAATTCATGCACAAACCGTTATATAAAAAGGATAGAACAGTCAAGACTCCAGGAACCTCACTAACTATTAGGTGGGGGGACATTTAATAAGTTCCGTATATTACATTTGGGCGTTAGATTAAAACTCTATTGATATTTCGTCATTGGTGAAAAACTTGCGTGCAGGTCTGAAATGATTATCTAGCAAGGTTCTAACATGCAAGGTACCAAATTCAGTTGGGACATAGTGATATGTCTGTGTCACCATGAGTCCCCATTGATAGGAGCTAAAGAACATATAGACAAAGCCAATAAGCCACTATATTACTCTTGCCAACACAGAAGTCTTTTGGATCCAACATGAAGACTAATCCCTTGTATTTACCTTGCGTCTTTTCTTTCTGCAGCCTTCAAGCCTTTTCTGTATATCATCAGAGAGGGGTCTAGTCTCTGTGGGAGGGACGTGTTGATTATCAGGCGATAACATCAAAGGAAGGTGAGGGGGGGGACTTCAGGGATCCCTCCAAAGCATGGCCAAAGGGGAGCCCTATCGTGTTTAATTCTATTACTTCCCTGTCAGAAATGGCACACCCAGGTAAGGTCTCCACAGTATCGAGCTGGCAAATAATCAACATTCAACTATTAGACTTAAGGCACACACATAACTATCAGACATTATATTTAGATGGAGAAAAGCGGTATATCAATGTGTAAACTTTTTTCTTACCATATTTACTGTAAGCTGTTCTCTTGAAGGATCAGGACGGGAAAAGAAAACAGGGAACAGAAGTGACACTAGGGGGAGCTCCCTCATTTACTCCTTGTAGCTGCAAAGAGAGACAAATTACAATGAAAGGATTTTGGTTAAACAAAAGAAAAATGACAATGTGAGGAAGGATATGAACAGACCACAAGGGGCACATTCTTTCCCTGAATTGTGGATGTACTAGTTAACCAATTGTGATCCATCCATTACACTAAAGTGGCGAGAAGAATATATTAAAAAATGTTATTTGTTATAGTGAAATTAAAGTTATGAAATATTATAATATATATACTATAAGCATATATTATCATGTCCATATATAAAATGTATATACAATACACTATATTGCCTACTTGGATAATCAATTACTCGATCATCCCGTTACCTTACTTCCCAGGTTTCCACGTTCGTAATTAGGCGCTTGGATCTGGTATCCTTGTGGTGTGAA
Source organism: Hymenochirus boettgeri (assembly GCA_019447015.1). NCBI lineage: Eukaryota > Metazoa > Chordata > Amphibia > Anura > Pipidae > Hymenochirus > Hymenochirus boettgeri. The sequence continues at coordinate 291,952,848 of CM033473.1, forward strand.
TTGACCAACACTGCAGGCAAGGTCTGTCTGAATCCATTTTGTATTTTGGGGACAATCACTGTGGCCACTTACAAAACCATCAGGAAAATGATATACACTAAATAATAATATATATATGGGTGTGTGTGTGTGTTACATGGGTATAATTGCATTGGTATTATAAGTTTATGATGAATAGTACTTTAATTGTGGTAGAATAAATAATTTTTTAAGGCTATCCTTCCCGAGTTTAACTGATAGATCACAATAATAATGTTGGTAATAAAGGGTGCTCCACTGGAGGTCCACAAGTCCCTAGCATAAGCCGTCTTTTAAATGACAAACTCCACCCTCATATAAAACTTCTTTTAGAAAGAATGGCCTCTTTTAAAATATGTTGATTAATCATAGTTTGTCCTATGAATTCATTACTATAGGCCTGCTATGCTTTGGATGCCTCATGGAAACTGAGCAATTTAGTGATCCTGTACGGAAGCCTGGGCCTGCTCAGAAGAGGCATATTGGGGATTAACATTCAGTCATTGGCTGTGGAGTAACTGTCAAATCCATAAATGACAGTTACTAACTGGAGAACCAGGAAGCAGAGAAAACAGGGGAAACAGGACATTGTGCAGGATTTCAGGTTAGACTTATAATTTCACATTTCAAACTATTACCGTTTAGGTTTTGGTGGGGTGATTTACCTGTATGTAAGTTCATTTGGGGCTGGACTTGCCCTTTAAATTTATAAAAAAAACAAACAACCACGATTTTCTGTCAAAAAAATCCCTGTGCACCTCCCCATTCTGGTTTTTATCAAATAATAATTTTGGAAGGTGCCATTGTACCAACTATTTACTGCTCAACCATTTAGTTGGTTGAGACTATCGTGTGGAAAACGTTGTCTTCAAGTAAGACGGAAAAGGTGATTAGCTGCTTATTAGCTGTTTGTTTCTAACGTGCTAATTTGATTTTGTTGGAGTTGAGGGGGTTGTGTGGTTTTGTTTGTTGGGGTGTTGTTTTTGTGTTTGGTTTTTTTTTCTTAAAGAGAAAGTAATAAAATAATGGTGGTTGTGAAAGGTTTTACTTATTTCACACAGATTTGTCTTCAGTTTGGGATCACCTTTGGAAGTGACGTATCAATTTAATCAACAGAACTACAGTTCTCTTTAAGAATAGATAACTATATTCATTATTGTGTGATTGGGGGATGAGGTGATAAAATCCGTTCCCTACGCTAAAATTGTGACTATAATGTCAGCTAATCTCAGCGAAGGTTACTTACCTGCCAAAGTCATGATGCCGGTTCTTATTCTACGTTTGGAAATAGGACAATGCAAATTCACACTGTAAAGGGAACAGGACACAGTTTATTGTTTACGGAAATACAATGAGCAAAGGGTTTTAAAACATAAATTATTTAAATTAGTAAATGTTATAGACAATTAGCATTGTTATTGAAAAAAAAACATTTTATCCAGATAAACTACAACTCTCTGCAGTATTCTGTATAATATTACCTAATAAAAATAATAAAGTCATGGAGTGCCATTGCAGAACACAAAAACAGAAAAGGCTGCTGAACAAAACATGCCAGTATCTATAGCTGCTGTGAATGATGGGAATGTAGTTCTGATATACATAGGATTGTGAGAGTTATGCAAATTCTCTAACTCTACAAATATTCATGACCTGGCCTTGTGTATCTACTACACATTGGCCTCATTCCCTTCCAGAATTCCCACCCAAACCTACTCTACTAATACCCCAACAATACAGCATAGGGCACTACAGTGCAGGGATAGAGAGAATGGATCTCTCCATATAACCAACATTGGACATTTATTTAACCATTTCGGGTAGTTTTATAGTAAGGTAGTAAAAAGTATAGAAATATCACTGATAAATTCCATCTGCAAGAACATATAAAATAACTCCACCCCCCTCCATAATCCCACCAAGATGCCCCAATGTTTCATGTTAGCGTACTTAAACCTTTTCCGACCATCAAAATATTAGTTCTGCCAAACTATAGAAATATATATTTGTATATATTAGACATAATTAATTTTTATTTTTAAAAAATAAAGTGTCGCATTTAACTATTTTGAAATAGACTGTGATGTCATCTTGCAACGTGGCCCTGACATGTGACCCATACTGTGTCAGGTTAGACATGTTTAGTAGCCCTGCCTTTCCCCACTGTACGCCAGCGGCACATTATCCACCCTGTTTACGATCAATAATCCCGTCTTTGATGGATATACATGCTAAATGTATTTTTCATTGTCCTTCATGACAGTGCCAATATCTCAATATCAAGATATTTTATAGCGTGGTGATAAGGGTAACTGGTCGCACAGAATAAAATGGCAAAAAAAATTTTTTTCTTTTAAATGCTGCCCCTGTATTAGGTGAAAGAATTACACAGAGTGCCCTTAATGAATAGGTCTTGGAAACATGGTTACACTGGATAGGAAACAGCACAGTCTCCCTCTTTATATATAATTATGTGCATTAGGACGGAGATATTACAATAAACATGAGCCATAGGGAAAAGAGGGTTCTGATAAAGTCCCTATCCTAAATATAAGGGAAACAGCACAGTAGGACAAGCTGTGGCCTTTAATGTTTAATAGTTTCTTAAGACTCCATCTCCACTTAGCCCCTCTGACATTAACAGGATGCCCATTGGTCAGGTAATGGTCCACAGACTGTGTAGCCACTGGTTATGAGACGTGAATCCAATAGTTAAAGCACCTGGATATGTGGGGTGGGTGGTTTGTACCTTTAAGGCTGGAGGTCGGTTCACAGGCACCTCCTAGGTAGACCTGACCTTGTCTCCAGAATATCTCTTCGATATAAAGCACAAATCTAAGGAGACTTTAAGGCCATTGTCCATGTACATCAGAAGTAACTGGTAAAGGTAAGTAAGTGATTATTAATTAAACCAGCAACGATAACTAACACCCCCTCAGCACAGCAGCTGTGTGAATATAAAGCTTCTTTGTTAAAGTAAGGGTTAATTTCCCCTTTATTTCTCATTGACAGTCAATATGGGATGAGAGAACATTTTGTCTTGTTCCATTGCCTAAGCTGAGGTAATCATAAAAAAAATTCCTTCTATGACAACAGTTCCCCTAGTGGTCACAACTGCATCTCTGTCTTTAGAGGTTGGGGATTAGTGTTGTCACACACCCTAAAATACACTGATAATACAAAATCATCCAGAATTCAGTAATCATCACCCAGAATTCATCTTCGACATTAAAGCGGTGGTTACTTGTACTACCCTGCAGACGTTGGGTAACTAAAACTACATCTGTGCTGTACAAAATGATAAATCCTAATCCAATGACACAATGGGGATCCAATTCATTAAATATATTTCATACAGGATCTGTAATTAAAACTGCAGTGGCAAAGGGTGTGTGTCTGTGTTTAAAAGGCAGATGACATCCATCTGGAAATCTCATTAAAGGTAAGCATGGAGAGGCAAGCTGGTGTGACATCATCTAGCAGACTGAACTGTAAATCAGAGATTTCAAATAGGTAATGCCTAAACAGTTAAATGCCTCCCATACCCAGAGGGTAACATATGTCGCACACACCTTCCTTTGTTGGCTATTAAGTGACTCCCAACTTTTTATTACATCTTGCAATGGATAGGAAATTCTTACCTGCTAATTAACCCCTGACTGTCTGGGAGAGAGATGAAAATCATTCCGCTGTATAGTGGGACAAGAATGGGACACAAATTAGGATTATTGCCCATGATACTATTGGGTACCTTTAGTTTTAATCCGAGTTTGTAATGATGTAAACCCCTTTGCCCTGCTGATCAGCAAAACAACATATGTGTTTATTCCCTGGACTACAATTCCCAGTATCCTCAGCCACAACAAATTTAGATCCAGCTCTGATTTTGGAGCCTGTTGATTTGTACCTCCAGCAACAGATATTTTGCCATGATCCCCAGGGCAGGGATGTCCGATCATGGCCCTCTAGCTGTTTGTTAAACTACAATTCCAAGCAATCCTAAAGAAAACAAGTTCAGGGTCCGGTAGGAAGGATATTACAGCAGTTGTGACATTATCATTAAAGGAAATATATACAAAGAGAAATAAAGAATAGCACAGTTGTACAATTTACACACAATGCAAGATCATACACATATAATGGCACAAATAAGCATCTGTCTGTCTGTCTATCTATTTGTCTATGTATCTATTATCTATCTGTCTGTCTATCTATATCGATCTATTTATCCATTTTCTATCAGCACATTTCCCACTCACCTTTACCTCGCAGTCTGGTTCTCTCAGATGAACTCCCTGAATTAAATCTCTCAGAAACAATCCTCAGCATCAGGACCACAGCAAAGGCTTGTCCCCATCATGACATCACTTCTGAGTGCTCCTATTGCCAAGCTTGCTAGTCTTCTGATAGGATGGAATCTAGGCAAGCAAAATCTGCCTGAGTAACACACACTGCATCCAGCAAAAAGAATGATGTCACATAGAGAAGCTTTTTTTTTCCTTTTTTTTAAAGCACGTTGAAACCAAAAAAAACCCAATGAAATGGAATAGGAATAATCTCGGGAACCCACAGGAATTCCTTATGAATTCTGTATAAAATCCTGGGATCTTTCTTATAATCCCTTTTATTCCAAATGGCATTATTATGGGTAATTAGTGCTGGCAGTCCTAGAAAACTCCATAGAGATGTTCCATACAACAGTAAAAAAGCAGTACTGCTACTAACTTTAACACTGATACTGTCTGTGTCACCATAATCAATGGCTTCTTGCATATTTTTGACATAGTTCTAGGTATGAATTTAGTGATGAATCCTGGTTTAGATCGGAAACGGACGGTTTATTTTTTTAATTTTTTTATTTTTACGAAATTTTTTTCGAAAAGCTCAAAAACTCAACAATTAGAAATTTCCATTTGCAAACTGTATTATCATTATTGATGATTTTATAAGCACCAAAATCTTCTATAGCGCTTTACAATTACATGTGTACATTCACATCAGGCCCTGCCCGAAGAGCTTACAATCTAATCACATTTATTTGAACCTACAACCTATCAGTATGTCTTTAGGTGTGGGGAAACCAGAGTGGCCCAGACGAAAACCCACGCAAGCACGGGGAGAACATACAAACTCCTTGCAGATGTGTCCAAGGGTGGAATGAAACTCAGGACCTCATCGCTGCAAGGTATCAGTGCTAACCACTGAGCCACTGTGCTGGCCAAAAAACGAGAACTGCAATTGAAAAAAAAAAAAAAAAAAAGATTCCAACCAGATTTTGGAACTTCAATGTTCCACAGAACAGCAGTCCCCACTTTGGTTTCTCTTAATCATAGGTTTGAAACAAATGCTTGGCTTCCCTTGCTTGGTCATAATGGGGCATATTATAAAGGTGTGGGTATTGCAAAATAGCTACATAAATGGCCATGTTTTTATGACCGTGATCGTACAATTGCTTTCTACCGTATGGTATTGTACAGCTGAGCGTCTGTAAATGTATGAGTGCGGCTGTACTTTCACGCTAACACAAAGTTTCCGATACCGCGTGTTAATAAATATGCCCCTATATATATCCAACTGCTTACATCTTTACACCAATAGAAATGAAGAATTTAGCTTTTGGTTATTTTGGAGAACCTACATATCGAAGGGCATATTTTCTATATCTATTGTCTGGCACACTGCAGCCAGGGAAGCTGGGAATTGTAGTTTTTTTACATCTTCGGTTGCATTTTTGTCCTAGAGGAACAATATGATGACACTGACAGTTTGCTATTAGAAATGTAATTACAGGGAATGGATTTGATTGGAGATGTGCATTACAGACCATCCAGATTGGTTTTGTAACTGGGTGCAGTGGAGTTGCCACTGTCCTTCCTATAAAATACAGCATGCTAAAAGTCTGCTCAATACTTTGTGATCCGATGCAGCCTGGACCGATTTCCCAGTAGCCATGTAGCATACAATAAACTGGTAGTTAGGATAGGTCCCACTATGTGCGTTGCGTTTTTGTGCATGTAGGACAATGCGTTTTCCATGTGCGGGTTAATAGACATAGCAATATTCTATGCATTTGCCCACGTGTCTGCGTTTCCAGTCCATTGCGTTTGTGTTATTTTTTGGTTCCCATACACTATTATTAAAGTGACACACATGGACCAAAGTTTGTCCACATGCAGATAAAAACGGACCAATAGATTCAGAAGACACATTACACGGTGGGAACATGATTCTCGCGATTTCCAATTTAAACTCTGTGTGTTGCGATTGGAAAACGCACACACAGAGTGGAACCTTACTCTTGCAGAATTAACGTCCAATATTCTGCTAAATGTAAAGATATAATATTTATTCCAGGATGCTTCATTCTGTAATTATTTCCATTACGCTTGCATCCCATTACTTATTCATTCATCACTTCCTTATCTGGGTTAAAAAGCAATACCAGCTCTGCTTATGATGAATCCTATCCCAAGTGCATTCCTACAGTTCAAGGTTGACACTTTGTCTGGAAGGGTTCCAAAAATCATTTCACTGACTCAGGGATGACATAGGGTGACATCACAGATAAATGGGCTCAGCATTAAGAGGAAATCGATGTAAAATGTTTTTTTATTTTTATATATATGAGTTTGGTCACTAGAGGGCACTATTCTGCTATTTTTTGGACCAATGCAACAGATACTGTTATGAGAAACAACATGGCAGCTCCCACATAGAAATGTACGTTGTAGAGCAAGAAACTTACTTTCACGGGTTGGCCTTTGAGCCCAGGCCGGAACAAGGCAACCAACCTTCTAACCTGCCCTCAACCTGATCTTCCTACAGAGTCTCGGTCAGAAAATCTGGACTGCAATGTTCTGCACAATGTACATTCAGGGTAACAATGAACTTTGTGATTTGGTCAGGACCATAGAGCCCAAATTGTATAATAGCTATATAAAAGTACAGTCTAATCTTATTCTAATGGAATTGTAAATTAGACATGGAGAGCCTGACGGATGGACTTCCTAAACTTTGGTTTGTTTCTGAACCTAGAAATTCAGAAAGTTCTAATGTTTTATAGTTCGAAAACGAACCCTTAAAGTCAATGGGAGAAAATAGTTCTTGTGTTAAATATAGTTAAATAGCAATGGTAACTTACAGTTAATGGCTTGGCACCTGGGAAATGGTTTGGGAACACAAACATATCACCAACGCTTGTTTAAATACTAACTTTCCCACGATCTTGAAATTGTTGTGTTTCTGCAATGAGTTCTTGCTACATTCGGGGTTACCGCCAATTCAAGGGTACTGAATGTAAATTTGAGATAAGCTTGTGAAGGTTCTCATTCATCCAGGTCATGGTATATCTGTAAGATTCATCATCCAGGTCATGGTATATCTGTAATTCATTCATCCAGGTCATGGTATATCTGTAATATTTCTTCATAGGTCACGGTATATCGGTAATATTCATCATCCAGGTCATGGTATATCTGTAATATTCATTCATCCAGGTCATGGTTATATCTGTAATATTCATTCATCCAGGTCACGGTATTCTGAATTTCATTCATCCAGGTCATGGTATATCTGTAATATTCATTATCCAGGTCACGGTATATCTGTAATATCATTCATCCAGGTCACGTATATCTAAGAATTCATTATCCAGGTCACGGTATATCTGAATATTCATCCATCCAGGTCATGGTAATACTGTAATATTCATTCATCCAGGTCATGGTATATCTGTAATATTCATCCATCCAGGTCATGGTATATCTGTAATATTCATCCACAGGTCTGGTATATCTGTAATATTCATCCATCCAGGTCACGGTATATTGTAATATCATCACCCAGGTCACGGTATATCTGTAATATTCATTCATCCAGGTCACGGTATATCGTAATATCATTCATCCAGGTCACGGTAATCTGTAATATTCATTCATCCAGGTCACGGTATATCTGTAAATTTATCATCCAGGTCACAGATATCTGTAATATTCATTCATCCAGGTCACGCTATATCTGAATATTCATTCATCCAGGTCACGGTATATCTGTAATATTCATCCATCCAGGTCACGGTTATTCGTAAATCATTCATCCAGGTCATGGTTATCTGTAATCAAAAAGGGTAGTCGTTCACAGCCGGGTAATTACAGGCCTGTAGTGTTAACTTCAGTGGTGGGGAAGATCCTGGAAAGTTTAATAAGGGAACATGTTCTAGAGTATGTTTCAAGGACTGACATTATAAGTAGTAACCAAACAGGATTAGGAGGAATAGATTGTCAAACTAACTTGCTTGATTTTATGAGGAAGTAAGTAGAAATGTAGACTCTGGCATAGCAGTAGATCTAGTTTACTTGGATTTTGCAAAGGCTTTTGACAGTCCCCATAGGCGACTAATGTATAAGCTAAGGTCTGTTGGTCTGGGGAGTCACATTTGTACATGGATAGAAAATTGGTTATGAATAGGATGCAGAGAGTAGTTGTTAATGGGGCTTCATCATTATGGACTAAAATGCTAAGTGGGGTGCCACAGGGTTCTGTGTTGGGGCCGCTTCTATTTAATCTATTATTAATGATTGGAAATGGGTATTGTCAGCAGGTTTCTGTGTTTGCTGACGACACAAAACTTGTCAACTATTAAAAACTTCCGAGGATGTGCAATTGGTTGCAAGGGGATCTAGATAGATTATCACAAGGGCTGCTAAGTGGCAGATGAAATTCAATGTGATAAATGTAAGGTGATGCATTTTGGACTTAAAAATACTTGTGCTACTTATACTATAAATGGCTCGGTTAAGTGAATCCCTGTTGGAAAGGGATCTTGGAGTTGTTTGGTGGAATAACAAACTCAAAGGTAGCAAGCAGTGCCAGCGGCAACAGCCAGAGCCGGCATGGTATTGTCTTGTATAAAGAGAGGTATGGATTCAAGGGAGGAAAACGTAATTCTCCCTCTTTACAAAGCATTGGTAAGGCCTCATTTGGAATATTAAGTGCAGTTTTGGAATCCTCTGTATAAAAAGGACATCTTTGAAATGGAAAGGGATCAGAGAAGGGCAACTAAATTAATAAGGGGATTGGGGGAGCTTGAATATGAAGAGGAGACTGGATAAGTTACAATTATGTACGCTGGAGAAAAGGCGATTGCGTGGGGATTGGATATGATTACGATATACATAATGGGCCATACAATAAACTATCGGGGCATTGTTCACCAATAGAACATGTCAGAGGACATGAGGAAATCCCCTAAGACTTGAAGAAAAAAATTTAGGCTTCAAGCTCGGAAAGGGTTTTCACTGTGTGAGAACGGTAAAGCTATGGAACTGTCTTCCAGTGATGTTGTTATGGCAGGTTCATTGGTCAGTTTAATAAAAAGCTGGATGAGTTTCTACAAACAAGGAATGTTACAAGTTACTGGGATTGATACAAAAAGTAGAGTTGGGAAAGGGTTTGTCACGTGTGAGAACGGTAAAGCTATGGAACTGTCTTCCAGTGGACGTTGTTATGGCAGGTTCATTGGTCAGTTTAATAAAAGCTGGATGAGTTTCTGCAAAAAGAATGTTACAAGTTACTGGTATTGAACATAAAGTAGAGTTGGGAAAGGGTTTGTCAATGTGAGAACGGTAAAGCTATGGAACTGTCTTCCAGTGGATGTTGTGTTGGCAGGTTCATTGGTCAGTTTAATAAAAAGCTGGAGAGTTTCTACAAACAAGGAATGTTACAAGTTAGTGTATTGATACATAAAGTAGAGTTGGGAAAGGGTTTGTCACTGTGAGAACGGTAAAAGCTATGGAACTGTCTTCCAGTGGACGTTGTTATGGCAGGTTCATTGGTCGTTTAATAAAAGCTGGATGAGTTTCTACAAACAAGGAATGTTGCAAGTTACTGGTATTGATACATAAAGTAGAGTTGATCCAGGGGAAATTTCCGATTGCCACTTGGAGTCAGGAAGAAATTTTTTCCCCTTCATAAATTTGGTGTTTTTTTTTGCCTTCCTGGATCAACAGTTAGGCAGGAAACGAGGATATGCTAGAGGGTGGGGATGGATGGACGATGTCTTTATCAACCTCAATACTATACTATACTATTAATAATACTATTATAATTATTATTATTACTATTTTCATATTATTATTATTATGTTATTATTTCATATTACTATTAAACTATTATTATTAATATTATTATTATTATACTGTTGTTATATTATTACTGTTATATTATACTATTATTATTACTATTAATACTATTATTGATGGTGAATTCCTTAGTGTGAAGCCATGTAGCAAGCTGGTACATTCGAGGTTATTTACTGCTGTCATTAGAGATCGGACACAGCAGAAACGTGCTTTTCATTCCAAGGGCAGTGCCTGTTAGAAGGCCGAGCCCTGCAGGGTTTATGTGTTGGTGATCTCAGCTCTGCGTGAGTCACCAGGCCAGGACTTGAATTTAGTGTGTGATCACATCCCTGCAGAAAACATGAGGGTCTTATACCCATCCACAGTCTATCATGTCTATAATCTGTAAAAACTGAACACAGACGGGGTTATACGCCATGATACCGATAGCTCTCTTCTTCTGAATATTGGGAAGAGTCCAAAGACCCAGGACGGAGGGCCCTCTTAGTTCAAGGACCAGGGCAGCAGGCTCTTTTAGTCTCAGGATGGGGGGCCCTCTTAGTCCAAGGACCCAGGGCTGAGGGCTCTCTTAGTCTCAAGATGGAGGACCCTCTTAGTCCAAAGACCCAGGGCGGAGGGCCCTCTTAGTCCAAGGACCCAGGGCAGCAGGCTCTTTTAGTCTCAGGACGGGGGGCCCTCTTAGTCCAAGGACCCAGGGCTGAGGGCTCTCTTAGTCTCAAGACAGAGGACCCTCTTAGTCCAAAGACCCAGGGCGGAGGGCCCTCTTAGTCCAGGACCCAGGGACAGAGGCTCTTTAGTTTCAGGACGGGGGGCCCTCTTAGTCAAGGACCCAGGCCTGAGGGCTACTACTCTTAGTCTCAAGATGGAGGACCCTCTTAGTCCAAAGACCCAGGGCAGAGGGCCCTCTTAGTCCAAGGACCTAGGGCAGCAGGTTCTCTTAGTCCCAGGACGAAGGGCCCTCTTAGTCTAAGGGCCCAGGACAGAGGGCCCTCTTAGTCCAAGGACCCAGGGCAGCAGGATCTTTTAGTCCCAGAACGGAGGGCCCTCTTAGTCCAAGGGCCCAGGACGGAGGGCCCTCTTAGTCCAAGGACCCAGGGCAGCAGGATCTTTTAGTCCCAGGAGGGAGGGCCCTCTTATTCCAAGGACCCAGGACGGACGGCCCTCTTAGTCCAAGGAACCAGGGCAGCAGGCTCTCTTAGTCCCAGGACGGAGGGCCCTCTTACTCCAAGGACCCATGGCAGCAGGCTCTCTTAGTCCCAGGACTGAGGGCCCAGCGCTAATTATGGTAACTAATAGCGCACACCTTTACTAACATATGCATGTACTGCAAATAGCTGATCAAGGTAACTGTGGAGAGGTGTCAAGGACCCAGCCATGAAACTTGCAGAGGGGCTCAGACCCCTGAAGTTTTGCTACTAGTTGTCCCTCTAGATCTTTGAAAACTACAACTCCCAGCATTCCTTACATTCAAAAAGATATCATGTACAGAATATACTTGCCAGTTGTACATTAGATCTTCATAATAAAAAAAACAGTTCCTTAATTTGTCTCCAAGCACAAAATCACCCATCTAATGAGTCACTGACACCTGGAGAAACTGAGAGTTGTAGTTCTACGACACCTAAAAAGCAACAGGATGATTCCTAACTAGCTAAAAACACTGTATTTATCCAGAAATGATCCAAACAATGTATTTATCCACAGAAAAACACAGACACACGTGGAGCACAAGAGCAATGTAAAGTGTTGTTTTTTTGGTATGCATTTTAACATGAGAATCAGGGAGGATGCTGGGAGATGTAGTGCAGCCACAGCTACATCTGCATTAAAAAGCTCCAGGGCGAGTGACTGCCAATCTCAACAATATGGAATACTGAACCTGCATAGACAGCCCTGTTAGTACAGAGATGTGCTGGGATTGGGCAACAATGACATCATTATGGAAGCCAGAGCCAATGAAACGCAGCACACAAGGTTCTTTTCTCTCCCATGTCTTTGCCGTTCAATGTGCTGCAGCAAGAAAACAAAGTGACATCATTTTAATTAAAGGCTCATTAGTGTCAGCGCTAATTAACGGATTCTCACATCGGTGACGTCACGCCGTCTCTAGTCATTCTATACAAGTGCAATATAAAGACTGAAGGTACATCCTGTATCGTGTGCTGGGGATGATCTCATTGCTGCTATCGTGCACGGGGAATATTAATAGAACAGGACAAACACTCGCTATAGGTCTAGGAATAGACATGGCTGGATCATACAGATGGCTTTCACAGCATGATGGGAAATGTAGTTTCACAGGTTAAAACCATCTCGCAGATAAAGAATGCTGCCCTATAACATATACTGCCCTATGACATATATATATATATATATATATATATATATATATATATATATAACATATACTGCCCTATGACATATATATAACATATACTGCCCTATGACATATATATATATATATAACATATATTGCCAATACTATTATAGCGCTGCTGTATTGTTAAGAACATTGGATTTTCCCCTACAGCTTTGCACTGATTCTATACTGAGAGTGCTGCGTTCCTGGTGAGATTATATATATATATAACATGTACTGCCCTGACACATATATATATATATAACATATACTGCCCTATGACATAAATATAACATATACTGCCCTATGACACATATATATATATATAACATATACTGCCCTATGACACATATATATATATATAACATATACTGCCCTATGACATATATATATATATATATATATATATATATATATAATAACATATACTGCCCTATGACATAAATTTTAAACATATACTGCCCGATGACACATATATATATATATAACATATTGACCTATGACACAATATATAATAACAATACTGCCCTATGACATATAAATATATATATATTATAATATAATAACAATAACTGCCCTATAACATATATATATATATAGAACTATACTGCCCTATAAAAATATTAATATATAATATATATAAATTAATATATATAACAATACTGCCCTATAACAATATATATAACATATACTGCCCTATAAACAGATATAATATATATATATATATATATATATATATAATAATGTTCTTAACAATACAGCAGCACTATAATGGTAAAAAAATACATTATAGTGCTGCTGATTGTTAAGAACATTGGATTTCCCCTACAGCTTTGCACTGCTTATATATATATTATATATATATAATATATATATAATATATATATATATATATATAAAACATATACTGCCCTATGACCTATAGGGCAGTAAGGTTTTACTCTTATTTGTGGCAAATACTTACAAATAAGAGTAAAACCTTCTTTATTTGTGCTATGTATGCACAAATAAAGGAGGATTACCCCTATTTGCAAGTATTTGCCACTTAAGATGTTGAAAACTACAACTCCCAGCATGCTTTATGCTGGGAGTTGTAGTTTTCAAACACCTTAAGTGGCAAATACTTGCAAATAGGGGTAAATCCTCCTTTATTTGTGCATAATATGCACAAATAAAGAGGTTTTACGCTATTTGTAAGTATTTGGCTCTTAAGATGTTGCCCTGGTGTCCCTGTATTAGATATAGTTCTCCTACCTTGTCGGCGGCCGCTGCTCCTCGCTCGCATCCTCGGTGTGCATCCGGATGATGTCACTACTTGGCGCCGCCAAAGTGAGAGGCGCCCGGGGTAGTGACATCATCCGGATGCGCACCGAGGATGCGGATTGCGCGGCCGCCGGACAAGGTAAGTGACAGGTTGGCTCGAGTATAAACCGAGGTAAGATTTTCAGGCTTTTTTTAAAGCCTGAAAACCTCGGTTTATACTCGAGTATATACGGTATAACATATACTGCCCTATAACATATATAACATATACTGCCCTATAACATATATAACATATACTGCCCCTTTAAACCACTGCTCTTCATTACACTGTAATATTAGGGTGCTAATTACTTTATAGGGTTAAACATCCAGCATGCAATATTCAATAGTTTACTCCCACCTAATGTGTATATGAACGGCTTCAAAGAGCCTCATGGGAGTGATTATTACTCCGAACTGCCTCTAGATGTGTTTCCCGAGAGTCAATCGATTGAGTGCTTCCTGATCCATACAAGTAGCCAAATATTTAGCATTTGTGCAGATGCCTCCACCTGACATTACCTAGTAAATATCTAGCAAGGAAAGCACCTGGTGTAGGAGTTCCAGCCAATCCCAGCACTCTAATCTAACAACATTCTAACTACACTTCTTGTCTGTCTAATCCATGTCCAGTTCTGCCTGAAACCCTTACTTTTTGGGTCACTGATTCAGATACACAGCTGCACGTGCTCAGTGAATTTACTAGCCCTTCCCTCTTTATCCTCAATTAACTACTGGATGATCTGCCTGTGTCCTCTCTCTAATCGAGACTGAGCAGTCAGAAAACCAATTGTTCATCACTAGCAAGGATGGCTGCAGAAATGACACAAACCTTCACAATTAAAAAAAGTCTCAGCAGCAACCTATACAATCCCATAGCCAAGCTGTTACATCGTGTACCCCATTTGTCTGTGCAGTTGAAATGATAAGCTTCAGAGCATCGTGTTGTCATAGTAACTGAAATTCTGTTTCTATAACAACAAGCAGTTTGCAAGGAGATTCTGCCTTCGGGAAAGCCAAGTATTTGGGTTTTAAAAAAAACAACCCCCCCACAAAGAACATTTAAATGGGCGGTAGAATAAAATGGAAGGATTTCATAATTTCCATGGGCTATGTCAGTTTTGTGCAACGGGAACTTATTCTGAAATCTTTTCATTGGCAGCAGAATTTACAATTTGTGCATGCTCCGTGCCCCCCACAGCAGATATTTGGACACCCCCACACATAACCACTGCCCCAACATAATTGCAGGGTGGTAGTTCCGCTACGGATTATGGAGGTTTGACTGGATTTTTGGGTGACATTTTGTTTTATTCTTGTTTTTTTTTTTTTTTTTAAAACTTCTGTTCATGCACAAAAATGTTATTGTTACCGTAAGTTCAGATTCTCCTGATTGCACAGATACTGTTTGTCCAGCAGACGTCCAGTGACCCACAACTCACTGTTTACACCAAGCTGAATGGTGTTTCACCCAGGGAAATACTAACAACCTACTGTCTGTCCCGGTTATTAGGTGTGGGGTAAGATTTGGGTAACGTGCAGATATACAGACATCACTTTTCATCAGACTATTTTCTGTTTTTTGAATATACAAAATCGGAGACAAAAGGAAATTCCAATGGAAAACTCAAAAGCTGTAAATCAGTCTGACACAGTGTCTGACTGGACGGTTGGGGCTCGCCAGGAAATCTGAGACCAGGGGCCCATCAGGACATGTTTAGGGCCCCTCCTAACATTTCTAATAACCACTTCATCACAAATCTTAAGCTAGGGACACACCATCCAATATTTAAGCTAAACTGCCGACATTTCAGTGTATTTATCCGGTAAGCTGCGTCCTAACGTCCAACCAATCGTTTGACCAAATCAAACAGGTCAGAAAAATCACGGCCTTTACGGACCGCACGCTCTGCTGCGGTGAACTGTGGGGCGGGGCTACTTTTGCTGTGGCCGAACACAAAGAGATGTTTGAACTGACCAAGCAAGGTGGACAAATAGGATTTTACAAACCAATCAGAGGTCCACAGCGCTAGGGATTGTGGGTCAGTTCCTATATCAAGCCAGGACTCTGGCAATCTTAATTGCCTAATGTAGTGTTATACAGCGCAATCTTAAAATACCAATGCACTTACAATAACAATAGTGATTTGTATTTCATCATTATTATTATTATTGTGGATTTATATAGCGCCAACATCTTCCGTAGCGCTTTACAATTACATGTATACATTCATATCAGGCCCTGCCCCGAAGAGCTTACAATCTAAGCAATATACCAATACGCAATTTCATGCGTATTGGTATATTCCAATATTAGTCCTTTATAAATCTAGCCATAAATAGTGAAATACCCCCAGCAAACACAGTGGGGATGTTAGATGTGGATTTCCCATAACCAACTGTCCTGTATTCAGCATGACAGGGTCATATTGTTCGAAGGCTGGACCAAGCTGGGGATTCAATAGGCTCCCCTTCTCCATACAAGACCCGACCCCCTCTGGGTTAGGAGGTTTGAGTACTCCATAGAATTTCATGATGTAAGCAGGAAATAAAGACAGCCTTAAGATTTGTACACACGTGCGATCGCAGGTGCCGATTGGGCAACAATCTCCGAATGAGCGTCTGCTTCGGCCAATAAAACGCCCATACACATGCTGATTATCGTCCGAAACGCCTGTTCGTAAACATCGTGCATTACAATTCTAACCATAATCCCACATGTTAAGTAGAACATGTTACTAAATCGCACTTCTTTGCATGTTCTGGATTAAATGGATATTTAAATGGATACTATCCGTGGATCTGTACATGCAGAATTGTTTATGGAAACCAGGAACGTCCAACCTGCAGCCTAAAGATATCTGCTAACTACAAGTCCCAGCATTCCCTGTCAGCATTCTGTTTGAGAGTAAACAGAATGCTACCAACCGATGAAGGAATTTTTAAACCAGCCCAATTAGTCCAATTCTGTGTTTTTTGTAGTTGTCACACTGCATTGGGAGTTGAGGTTCAGTTCCCCTTTAAATCTTGACATTGTTTTCCAACTTGAAGCACAAATTAAAGAAACGATCCCTTGGATTTATTTCCCGTGAGTTTTTTATTCTTTTATTATGAACTGGAACCCAGTCCATAATGATGAAGTCCCATTAACAACTACTCTCTGCATCCTATTCATTAACCAATTTTCTATCCATGTACAAATGTGACTCCCCAGACCAACAGACCTTAGCTTATACATTAGTCGCCTATGGGGGACTGCATCAAAAGCCTTTGCAAAATCCAAGTAAACTACATCTACTGCTATGCCAGAGTCTAAATTTCTACTCACTTCCTCATAAAAGCCAAGCAAGTTAGTTTGACAAGATCTATTCCTCCTAAATCCATGCTGGTTACTACTTATAATGTCAGTCCTTGAAACATACTCTAGAACATGTTCCCTTATTAAACTTTCCAGGATCTTCCCCACCACTGAAGTTAAACTTACAGGCCTGTAATTACCCGGCTGTGAACGACTACCCTTTTTGAATATTGGAATAACATCAGCCTTTTTCCAATCCAGAGGCACACCACCGGACATGAGGGAATCAGCAAAAATAAGAAACAATGGCCTAGATAAAACTGAACTTAGCTCCTTAAGTACCCGAGGATGTATTTTATCCGGTCCAGGAGATTTATTAATATTAACCTTATTTAGTTCTTTCTGTACCATATCCTCGGTTAACCAAAGTGCACTTGAATCTTTTATACCATTATTGCTACTATACTCTATGATATCTGTACTTGGATCTTCTATAGTGTATACGGAGGAAAAATTAGTGAGTTACCAATTAATGAGTTACCAATTAATGAGTTACCAATTAATGAGTTACCAACCAGAAAACCTGCTCTACATACATGAGCACTAAACAGATATACACATGGAACTCAACAGAAACCCACATGTATCACTATTCACTTACCACTTTTTACTAACACTTTTCACAACATCCCCATTTGCCTCCATTTAATGTGCCAATAAAACAACAGATGGGACAATACATCCCCCTGGAATTCTTACCAAAATGTGTGCTCTCTGGCCCTGCCCCCTTCCTCAGCCCAGGGCCTGACCTATGGGAAGAGAAGCTCTGCAAGAAGCATGTTTTCTCAGCTGGAAAGAGGGAGCTGGGGTGGATCATTGAATGTTTAATGAAGTATTCCAATGGGAATTTAATGGACACCCAGGGGCAAGGACCTGGCATTTTAGGTCCCCACCCAAGATCCATTAAAAAGCTCTACCCCCTCGCCAGCACTCCCTATGGACGCATGCGCCAATAAACTTATACTGCTGGGTAGCTGGCACCTTGAGTACATTTTAAAATTTGCAGCCCTGAGGTCTATATCAGTACAATTGCCCTTTATGGGCTAATCTATCCATGGGGGCTTTATAGAAATCTAACATCATCTGTTTTTTTTAAAATTTGAAACCACCGGAAATGTAATTAACCTACAGTGCTGAATTCTTGGTAACGGTGGTGACACAGCATACTGAATTATGGGATAGAGACATCCTTACAGGCTAATAATTAGAATGTCAGACATTCCCAGTACTCTCCTTCCCCCCAATGTGCTGAATTCAGCCTTTTCCAGCATGACTCTCTGGATTAAAACCAGGCTGTGTACATTGGCTTGTTTGCCTTGTTTACATACATCTTACCAAGCTCAGCCATATTAATTTGCCATGAAGAACCAAATTACTGTTCTTTCTATTTCTTCTTTTATGGTATCAATAATAAAAGAGACATGGTATCAATAAAAAAAAAGTTTTTTACCACCAACCTGACACTGGTACACACACTTACTGACCTACCCTTCCAATTCCACAGCAGCCATATTTAAAAGGTAAACCTGCAGCACAGACACACATACTAGCTTCCAAAATGCAGCCTTTCAAGCCAAATTCAAATTTTATACTTACATTTCCCTTTCTAGTTCTCTACTGGTGCTTGACCCCTAAAAATAGAAAATGGCCTTAATTACCTCTGTATTATACTTGCCCATGGAAACCCACTGTACTACAAGAGATGCTAAGGAGCCTGTCAGAGGCCCATGGTACTGGTGGAGTAGGTGGAGTCATGGTCAGGAGTGGTCGGGTTGTGGTCAAGAGGTTACTAGATGCTAAAGTGCCTCTAGTGTAGCCCCTATGCTCCTGTAGGTTGGGAACCTCTGGGACTAGAGGACTATTCATGATGGCTCGGACATGGCAAGTTCCCTAATTCCATCCACAAAATGCTACACATTTTTGGTAATACATGGACTGGAACTTGCAGTGTATGGGAGTATTATAAAGATTCTGTTACATGGCGGGTAAACTCTACTGGTCCAAACTGCTAGTGTTCTGGTCAGGGGAAGAGACTTTTGAGCTGGAAGAAGAGACAATTTAGAATGTTGAGTTAGGGGAGATGGAAATATACAAGGGGCTGATGCAATAAAAGGTTCAAAATGTCACCCCTTACTATTAACCTGCAGCAACCAATCAGATATTATCTAACTCAGTAACTCTGTAAAAAGCTTACATCTGATTGGTTGCTAAAAAATGGTGGTTGCAATAAGAGTTTGCTTCCCCCATCTATAAATATCAAACTAAAAAACTGTGAGTAATAAGAGGATGAGGAGCAAACAAATTGGTTAAAATGCCAAAATGTTATTTCTTATATCACCACATGATGGTGCTGTGTTATTAATGCTTATCACTGAGAAGGTTTCTTCCATGTAAATAATTTGGCTCCAGCCCCATTCATCCTTATACTTTCTTCTTGAGATCTAGGATAAGGATATTAGGCAATATTTGTCCTATATGCCTTAAAGTAAATTATGCAGTTTGTACCTTATATTAATGCATTGTACCAATTAGCCTTGCACTAATTTGCCTGACCTAGATTGTTAAATCTATACACATCTTTGCAGCAAAATGGATTAAAAATAAATGTAATACAAATGCACTTTCAATAAAAGAATGTCTGGAAAGGAACCAATCCTGTTTAGTAATCTAATTCTGCCATCTAGTGGTTGGTTTGAAGAATACAATCTCATATTCTGCCATCTACTGTTTGGTTTGAAGAATACAATCTCCAATTCTGCCATCTAGGTAACGATTTAAAATCTTATAAAAAGAAAACGTTTTGGTAAAGTAAATGCGGTAAATGCCGAAATAGTGAATTTGAATGGGCTGCTTTCATTTGCTTGATTTGGTTTTGTGCATGTTAATCCATATTGGGAAACTTACATTCAATGTATCCTATGTCATTGTGGGAGAAAGACATAGAAAACGTAGATACACAGTGCAGATGTAGCCGAAGAGGAGAACTAGAATAATAAGGTGCTACTAGTTTCCCATATATATAAAATGATTGAGGTGCCATCTCCCAGGGCACAGACCAGGTCTAACCGCAGCTGTCTAATTGTCATATTGCCCCAAACACCAATTCATCTCCATACCAGCCACTCACTCCCCCATTAATGGCTGATACGGTGAGGGTGACGTCACTATACTATTAGCCCAACCAAACAGATATTATCTGTTTACATGGATGAACCAAATCTTGTATGGGGATCCATTTATCCCAAATGTATCCCAATGTATTTATTTATCTCTAACGTAAATCTAATAATAATCCAATATCTATTGAAACATTTACAGATGTGATATATAAGGGATAATGTGTCCCTTACAGTGTAATATAAGGATATTACGTCACCGAGGAGTTCCCTGACAATATATCATTATTATTATATATAATATAAATATACTTTATACAGGGCAGGGAACTCCGAGGTAACTTAATATCCTTATATAATAATGTGAAGGGTGCAATTACTTTCCCCCCCGATCCATAGCTGAATAGTTCCCAGGGTAAGGATCTAAATCGCTAAGTCCTCACCCTGGTACTCTAAGTAAGATTGAATGAACCTTTACCATGAATTCCGTGACATCGTCCATTTCTATATTTCTAGTGATTTGTTTTAGGAAAGTCGTATGGCTCAAACCAGACACTAAATTCTAATTACTAAAATAAAAATTAAAGGGCATGTCCACCCCCAAAACTAAAATTTAACCCCTTACTGGCCACATCAAGTAGTTTAAAACAATCCTTACCTTACATTCCTGCTCAAAATAGTTCCCCTGCTGTGCCCCTCCAAAGTCCAGGAAACTGCTGTGTAGGAGCAGTGTGTGACTCATGCTGTGCCTGAGACTTCCTCAACCTCATCAAGGTTGAGGCATGCTCAGTGCAGCCCTCCCTGCCTCTCAGCCAATCACGGACGTGGCTGCCGGTCCCGCCCCCTGCTTTCAATTCCATGCAAGCAGAGGGCCTGAACACTGCAGCGGAGGAGAGAGGGCAGGTAAGTAAGAATCGGGCGACTTTCTAACAATTATATTAATGCGGTTGGGGCTGGGGGAGCATGCCCTACCACATATCAAAAGTTAAATTTTGGGGTGGACATGCCCTTTAAAGGGAAGTTTCGGCAGAAATACACATACACCCCAGAAATAAAGTGAGTATTTTCTCATTTCAATGACCATAGTCTGCCCATCCAGAGATCTCTCTGTTCTAAATAAACACTTCCAAACTACTGACTTTCAGACATCCCACCCTGCCTCTTTGTCCTTCCTGGCAGGGTGGGCGAGTGGGAGTGACGAGGGGGCGTGGCTATGCTGTGTGACATCATTGACGTCACACAGTGGGCGGGCACATGCGCTAGGGGGTGGGGGAGGCGGGGTTAGGGGTATGGTATGGCGTGGGCGGTCCGGGAGCGTGACACACATAAAGGGGGCGTAACGGGGAGGAGATTCAGGACTCCTCTCCGTTGCAGGAGATCAGGGTGGTCTTGCGGGAGCGCAGGAGACCACCCCGATTTGCGTAAGACTCCTGGAAGATCCGGGAGTAGTGAGACAGCTGGACTTTCTGTTTACAGGAACCCTAATAGTGTCTGTTACGGTCCCAAGACTAGAACTATTGAAATATAAACCTTTACCCAGAATAAGGAAGCCAATCAGGGTGTTTGGTTTTTGCCGTATCCTCTAAACAGGACTATTATGTTTTAGCTTTCATTCTACCTTTAATATAGCAAGGTTTGTGTCATGAAGAGCCCCACTATCCCCTAAATCCACCTTACACAATCACCACACATACATAAAAGATATGATGAGCGCAGAGACCGTATTAATGTGGGATTTTTTGTGGTAACAGTGGGCCATATTTAAAAAACGCGGTATCGGAAATTTGTAATAATGCAGGTTATCGTAGAACCGTACATTACCAAGTGGTCGTAGACCACAGCTATGGTATTGTATGGATGATCGGACAATTATGATTGTGATCGTGAATAGAGATGTAATGTGGGTTCGAATAGAACCTGGTTTCGAATCGAATCTGAGGGTTTCAAATTCCCGACGAAACTTTCAGAACTCCCGGATTTCACGGAACCCGGATTATCGAAAATCGACGATTATTGAAAACCAAAAATAGACGATTATTGAAATCGAAAATCAATTTCCGTAACTCTTGAAAATAGAATGCGGAGGCTGGAAAACAGCCCGATTGTGAGGAAAGATGGTTTTAAAGTAAGTTTTGGTTCTATTTACGGGTTCCCCAGACCATTCCCCAGGTCCCTGTGTCATTTACAGTAACCTACTATTACTATTTGTCCCTCAAAATGGACAGAAACTTTAGAATCTCTATGGGTTCGTTTTTCGAATTTTTAAATTTCTAAATTTTCAGAAAATTCGAAAATGGAACGAAACTCAACAATTTCAAACATCTCTAATGGTGAATCTGCAATTGCGGTGGTAAAATTGACAACCGTTAACCGTCAATATTGTATATTGTGTTTCATATGCTCCCACTTGTACTAGTGTTAGGTAAAGTTTGTAAAGTTGTTTAGTGATCTGACCGGACGGATAACGGAGAGTCTACACATGTTGGCCAAAGACAAATAACTGTGTGTACATGTGTGTTGTGTGTACATAGCTTTACATTGCATGTACTGCAAGTACAGATATGGTGACTGTATCTAATGCTACTTAAGTACAGATATGGTGACTGTATCTAATGTTACTTAAGTAAAGATATGGTGACTGTATCTAATGCTACTTACAGATCCAGATATGTTGACTGTATCTAATGCTACTTAAGTACAGATATGGTGACTGTATCTAATGCTACTTAAGTACAGATATGGTGACTGTATCTAATGCTACTTAAGTACAGATATGGTGACTGTATCTAATGCTACTTAAGTACAGATATGGTGACTGTATCTAATGCTACTTAAGTACAGATATGGTGACTGTATCTAATGCTACTTAAGTACAGATATGGTGACTGTATCTAATGTTGCTTAGAAAGCCAGCCATACACTATTAGACATCGCAAAGATTCAATGTTCATCTATCTAACATTTGGCTGCAAATGTGTTATTACATTTCTGCTGCTTGCCTTATTTTCCCACGACATGGGTTAACGTCACTTTAAGACTGGAATTTTCTTTAAGTAAGCCTGCATGTCTAGCCTAGAATGTTGACCCTAACCGGTAGAGAATGTTGGAATGTCAGTTTTCCATAGGTCAGGTGATTGACAAGCTTTGTTCGTTGATTTTTGCTCCATGTCTCATCTCGATATGCTCCTCTTGTTTCCATGGTTACATTACGGCAAAACTGTTATCATTAAAAGAGCAAAAACTTAAAACAAATGGAATATTACAGCGGAAAGTTCAGTCTGTTCTGACACAAAGAAATCTGTATAATTATAATACAATAAGGCACCTCTCCATATAATCGGGACAGCTTCAAACTCTGAATACTCTGAAAAATGACAGCGTTTACAAATGTAAACAAATATATATATATTTATATATACTAGTAAAAGTGTGCCCTTGGTGCACAGTGGGAATTATCTGTGTTTATATTTTGCTTTGTGTGAATACAGCGGATATAAAATCTTTTACACAGGGATAATTTAAACTGTTACTAAAACAGTCATCAGCATCCAGGTTCAAACTAAACAGTACCATTGGGCAACTCTATATCGTATCCAGATTTACATACTAGGTTCATACTTAGTATTTACCACAGCAAGTTCCAGATTTACAGTTGCTAAGCGGTTAGGACTTGGGAGCACAGGATTCTGATTAGCTTTATAGGTTAAGGTGAGGTGGGATTAAAGGAGCTGAAAGCTCCCCACAAAGAATAAAATGAAATAGAGCCTTCTTACAACAGAAAGTACCTTACATCCTCATATTATTATAATAGCATTGCCCTAATAATCCAGCATGTAAACACATTTTTCTCACTCCCAGAGAAATGGGTGGGGACATGCAAAGTATCTCATTTATAGCCTGTAGCTAAGGCATGTGTGCAGATGCAATACAGCCTAATGGTATACAGCAGAGGTGTTAGGACCTTTCACATGTTTGAAAACTACGACTCCCAGCATGCTCTGTTTGCAGTATGCTTCTTCTTAATGTCCTGTAACTAAGTCATGTGTCCAGATGAAATACAGCCTAATGATACAGAGCATTGATGTTGAACTTGTGACCTTTCACGTGTTTTAAAACTACAAATCCCAGCATTCTCTGTTAGCAGTGATTTTCTTCTTTATGTCCATTGGCTAATGAATGTATACAGATGCAATACAGCTTAATGATATAGTGCATGGATGTTGAACTTTTCACATGTTTAAAAACTACAACTTCCAGCATTCTCTGGCTGCATAGAATGCTGGAAAATGTTGTTTTCATACATCTGGAATAAAGCCAGTTTCTGACTTACAGACATTAAAAGCCCACGGTCATGCTTTAGTGATTGCTACCCAAGGGCTCAAACATGCAAGTGATCCATCTGCCCTTCCCTTAAGTACACATGTACGATCGCGGGTGCCGATGCACAATGTGAATGAACGGCCGTTTCAGATGGTAATCGTCCCGTGTATGGGCATTTTATCGGCGGAAACGGCCACTCATTCGGAGATCCGCCTGTCGGAATTGGCAACGATCTCCAAACGAACAGGCATTTCGGGCGATAAAGTGCCCATACACGGGACGATTATCAGCCGAAACGGCCATTCGTACACATTGTGCGTCGTGGGTGTTACATTCATAGCTATTACATTATTATATATATACTAGTATACTATATACTAGGGAAGGATTATAGAGGTCACTTTAATGAATTTTACAAAATTTGCCCTCCCTTTGCTATTCCAACTACCTGCCAGCTAGAATACAGGGGGTCTAGGTGGAATAAACCTGCAGGTCTGAGAATAGACCAAGGCAATCCTGCCATAATGTGTGGTTCAAACTAAACGGCACCATTGGGCAGCCTAAGACCCTATACAGGATCCATATAAACATGCCATATTCATTCTAATTAGTATTCAGCACAGCAAGTTCCAAATTTATAGCTTCTTATGTTAGGACTTGGGAGCACAGGATACTGATTAGCTTTATAGGTTAAGGTGAGGTGGGGTTAAAAGAGCAAAAAGCTCCTCACAGAGTATAAAATGAAGTAGAGCCTTCTTATAACAGATGGTGCCTTACAGCCTCATGTTATTATAATAGAATTGCCCTAATAATCTAACACATATTTCTCCCTCCCATGTAACCTACAGAAACATGCAAAGTATCATTCTTTATATCCTCTTTCCTACATACACATCACTTCCTGTGTAGTTTTCAGAACTTTTTTTTTTTAATTAGCTAAGACTGTCACATGTTTTACAAACAGCACATCATTGGATGTTATACCGACATTACCACTTCCTTTCAGTATTAGCAGTCACAGGGGTGTGGTTTAAGCTCCCATTTTGACTATCCCATATTAAAATAGGAATCTCAGCTCTGTAAGTAAGTTTATATATTTTGTAAAAGTTGTATATTTAGTCTTGTACCTAATATAAGTCAGTGCTATACTTTATATACATTTATTGATGGCCATTTAAATGGTAATAGTGAAATTGTCCACACATACGTATACTCCTTTCTTATATGTAATATCATATACCCCCCCACCTCATTGGTGCTCCTAAAACCTCCTAAAGATATAAATATATTTATATAACATAGGATATTAATATAGATTATATTGGTCATTTACCAAAATAGAATCCAACTGCAGAAAATTACTAAATAGAAACTGATTTTAAGACTTTGGTTTAACCAAAAATTTCAAGGAGTCTCCATAATTTTGGTGTTTGGTATAAAGTACGGAGGGCTTTTTGCTCCTTTTGGCTCCCCTCTCCCTAAGATTTATAGCTGCCTTGTATAAAGTATGGTTAGTCTGGGTGGGATTTCTGTTTTATGTTTAAGTTCAAGAAAAAAACTTAAAGGACAACAAAAGTCACAGAACAACACTGAACCAGAAGGCAGAACACCTTGATATAAAACCAGTAATCTGTGTCTCGCCTCTCATTTAGATACAGGCACTGGGAAATTTACCTAAATAACATATGGTTTGTGCTTTATTTCTTAGCATTCTACTATCACACAATTTGATCAACGACCATTATGTTCTGCACATGCTCAGTCCTTAGCTATGGCACAAACTTGTTACAGTTGGTCACACCCATTAATAATCTCTAGCCAATCCTTTTCCATGACAGATAAAGCTAGGAAGCATGTGACTTAAGTCAGGATGTGTGGTCTGACACTGCCCATACACACAGATACTTAATCCAGTTCTTAACAGGCTTAGATTTACTTTAATACAATTTATTGAAGTGGGATTTTATAGCTTATTGGTGTTTTTAGGGGGGTTGTTTTCAGATTCTGGAGTATAAAAAATTGGGTTTAGTTCTCCTTTAATCCATTAAGAAACCATGCAGCAGCGATTTGATCTTTATCTTAGAGAACACATCTAACTTCCCATCTGCTCAGATGATATTCTAACTTCTGCTTTACTAATAGGAATTTATAGATAATTTCCTTTAAGTTGTATTTATTTTTAAATAGCACCGTGGGCGGGCTAAGAAGGATTTAAATAATGACATCATACGGTATATCTATGTCTCTTTAAAAATGACCCTTATAAAATGGGCGTGATATTTTGTCAATCCCAATGTTCCACAAGCTTGGGTGGAACCACAATACAACAATCCGACACCTACCCTAATGGCATTAAGCGGTGTACAAACTTTAACGATAAATAGGGGGGTTATTTGTGGTATTCAAAGCGATTGGCCCTTTATTGTTTAAGTGCGCACCGCAGTTCCCAGCATTCCTGATGCCAATGTTTGTCATCACCCTCGAAAAATGGCCGAAAATTTACATTGCCTGTGGTCGGCTCCCTGTACTAAAGAATAGGAAGTTGGCCATGACTGAAGGGAACTTTACATTGGGAGAAAACTCAGAACTGTGTGCAGCCTGATCTTAAAGATGGTATACTAAACACTAACCCGTTAATGTATGGCCACAGCCGTACTTAAAGATCAATCGGCCTTACAACGCCATGCAGTGATGGACTAGGCCAGTGTCCAGTTACGTTTGCTATCGTAAACGTACATTTAGAAATATGGCCCTAGACCCTAGATCCACTAGCTTAGGCTGGGTACACACAGGATGACATTTGTCCCCGCCGACCGTTCACCACTAGCGAGTGGTTGGCTGGGAACTGAATGACCAGCTGTGATTTACCGTGGGGGAAGGCTATTGTATGGGATCGATGGACGGGACTTTGATAGATCAAGGCTGAAATTGTCTATGTTAAAAAACAAATTGAGAGATCCATCCTGCTGTAGGTCCTTCTATTGAACATTTCAAGTCTCCAGACCATGCCAGGAGTTGTAGAATCTAAACATATGGAGTGCCAAGGTTCCACACCACTGCTCTACACAAAGTGGGACTTTGCCTTGTCTGTTTATAAACGTAAAGGATTAGAGGCCTTGCTTTCTAAACCATTCCTATCCAAAGATACACCTGTGTGCAGTCAGTAAAATCTTTTAATACAATTCTTTTAGTCTTTTCTTTAAATGTCCAGTCATGCTTGGTGTGATTCACCCAAGGAGAGAAAGATAAGTTTCCCTGTGAGCTCTTTTCTCCACTCCATGAGGGCTCTGAGCAAAAGAGGAAGTGACTGGGCTTCCTGCTCCTTGTGTGGGAATCCCTATAAGACATGTTACACATTATTAACCATCAGTTGGTATAATAATAGGTGCACATGTTTGCAGAAAGCAATCTGATTGGTGCAAATTAATAACATGGGCAATCCTTTTATTTTATAGAATATAATTGTTGTGTAGCACATTTCAAGATTCTTCATCAATATGAAGAAAAAAAATAAAACCTCAAACAGAAGAGAAAAAAAGGGAGAAGACCCCTGAGTAGTCCCCAAATACAAAGCACTTTATTTAATGGTACAAGCTTTATATTTGATATGATTGGCCGTATCTTAGCAACTGCAGAATGTGTGTTGGAATTTTAATTGATGTGGCTTCTCAAGGTTAAGTCTTGTAGGCAGAGCTGGCGTCATACACGTGGGTAAGATATTGTTATGGAACCAAACAAGCGTGTTTCTGCAGAATGCCAGGGTAACCTTGCTAATGCTTATTGTTAAAGGATAATATTTTATTTCCAACTGAAAGGCCTTGAAAGCAATGGCCTTGTATTTTTTATATAATGCGAAAATTTACCAAAACATTTTTTTTTAAGGGAAAGTTCAGCGTTCAGCGTTCTCTCTGCTTTATTTAGAATACAACTGTCCATATGTTGCAAAACCAGAACTTCCCTTTAAACTCTTTCTGTACCACTCAAGCAGTTTTCTATTTGTTCCTATATAGAAGAATATAAATGAATACGGATAGGCACTTAGATTGCAATCAATCGTAACACTGCGTAATTTCTAAACTTACAAAATATCTAGTATTTAAATGGAATTGTATACTGAAAAAATAACATTGACTCATTTCAATCTATAAAGGAATCCATGTAAGCAGCACTTACTCTGATGTGTTAGTGTTGCTGCACGACTTCAATCCAGTACTGTACTTGTTTTGTTCAAGCTCAGGCCCTCAGTCCCCCAGCCCCCTGCTAGTCAATCTGACTCTCTGTGAGGGCAGGCATGCTCAGTAATCCTCATGAGGCAGCACGGGGAGAGGGAATTTCCCACCATGCAGTTCACGTTGCACCTGTCACTCACCATTCCAGCTACAGCAAAACAGGACATCTAAAGAAATAGGGGACAGACAATTTTTTAAAAGATAATTTCCTAGTGTACACTTTCTGGGCTGTGCATCTGTCGGAGAGTTGCAGAGGGTTCTGGGTGGTATTGATGTCCTATATTTTGGTATTGCATAGGGCATTGTTCACCAATAGAACATGTCAGAGGACACGAGGACATCCCTTAAGACTTGAAGAAAAGAAGTTTAGGCTTCAAGTTGGGAAAGGGTTTGTCACTGTGAGAACGGTAACAGCTAGGGAACTTTTCCAGTGGAGTTGTTATGGCAGGTTCATTGGTCGTTTAATAAAAAGCTGGATGAGTTTCTACAAAACAAGGAATGTTACAAGTTACTGGTATTGATACATAAAGTAGAGTTGGGAAAGGGTTTGTCACTGTGAGAACGGTAAAGCTAGTGAACTGTCTTCCAGTGGACGTTGTTATGGCAGGTTCATTGGTCAGTTTAATAAAAAGCTGGATGAGTTTCACAAACAAGGAATGTTACAAGTTACTGGTAGATTGATACATAAGTAGAGTTGGAAAGGGTTTGTCACTGTGAGAACGGTAAAGCTATGGAACTGTCTTCCAGTGGATGTTGTTATGGCAGGTTCATTGGTCAGTTTAATAAAAAGCTGGATGAGTTTCTACAAACAAGGAATGTTACAGTTACTGGTTGATGATACTAAAGTAGAGTTGGGAAAGGGTTTGTCACTGTGAGAACGGTAAAGCTATGGAACTGTCTTCCAGTGGACGTTGTTATGGCAGGTTCATTGGTCAGTTTAATAAAAGCTGGATGAGTTTCTACAAACAAGGAAGTTACAAGTTATGGTATTGATACATAAAGTAGAGTTGGGAAAGGGTTGTCAGTGAGAACGGTAAAGCTATGGAACTGTCTTCCAGTGGACGTTGTTATGGCAGGTTCATTGGTCAGTTTAATAAAAAGCTGGATGAGTTTCTACAACAAGGAATGTTACAAGTTACTGGTATTGATACATAAAGTAGAGTTGGGAGAAAGGTGTTTGTCACTGTGAGAAGGTAAAGCTATGGAACTGTCTTCCAGGGACGTTGTTATGGCAGGTTCATTGGTCAGTTTAATAAAAAGCTGGATGAGTTTCTACAAACAAGGAATGTTACAAGTTACTGGTATTTGATACATAAAGTAGAGTTGGGAAAGGTTTTTCACGTGTGAGAACGGTAAAGCTATGGAACTGTCTTCAGTGGACGTTGTTATGGCAGGTTCATTGGTCAGTTTAATAAAAGCTGGATGAGTTTCTCAAACAAGGAATGTTACAAGTTACTGGGATTGATACATAAGTAGAGTTGGGAAGGGTTTGTCATGTGAGAACGGTAAAGCTATGGAACTGTCTTCCAGTTGGAGTTGTATGGCAGGTTCATTGGTCAGTTTAAAAAAAGCTGGATGAGTTTCTACAAACAAGGAATGTTACAAAGTTACTGGTATTGAACATAAAGTAGAGTTGGGAAAGGGTTTGTCACAGTGAGAACGGTAAAGCTATGGAACTGTCTTCCAGTGGACGTTGTTATGGCAGGTCATTGGTCAGTTTATAAAAAGCTGGATGAGTTTCTACAAACAAGGAATGTTACAAGTTACTGGTATTGATACATAAAGTAGAGTGGGAAAGGTGTTTGTCACGTGAGAACGGTTAAAGCTATGGAACTGTCTTCCAGTGGACGTTGTTATGGCAGGTTCATTGGTCAGTTTAATAAAAAGCTGGATGAGTTTCTACAAACAAGGAATGTTACAAGTACTGGTATTGATACATAAAGTAGAGTTGGAAAGGGTTTGTCACTGTGAGAACGGTAAAGCTATGGAACTGTCTTCCAGTGGACGTTGTTATGGCAGGTTCATTGGTCAGTTTAATAAAAAGCTGAGATTTTCTACAACAAGGAATGTTACAAGTACTGGTATTGATACATAAAGGTAGAGTTGGGAAAGGGTTTTCACTGTGAGAACGGTAAAGTATGGACTGTCTTCCAGTGGACGTTGTTAGGCAGGTTCATTGGTCGTAATAAAAAGCTGGATGAGTTTCTTCAAACAAGGAATGTTACAAGTTACTGGATTGATACCTAAAGTAGAGTTGGAAAGGGTTTGTCACTGTGAGAACGGTAAAGCTATGGAAACTGTTTCCAGTGGACGTTGTTATGGCAGGTCATTTGTCAGTTTAATAAAAGCGGAGAGTTTCTACAAACAAGGAATGTTACAAGTTACTGGGATTGATACATAAAGTAGAGTTGGGAAAGGGTTTGTCACTGTGAGAACGGTAAAGCTATGGAACTGTCTTCCAGTGGACGTTGTTATGGCAGGTTCATTGGTCAGTTTAATAAAAAGCTGGATGAGTTTCTACAAACAAGGAATGTTACAAGTTACTGGTATTGATACATAAAGTAGAGTTGGGAAAGGGTTTTTCACTGTGAGAACGGTAAAGCTATGGAACTGTCTTCCAGTGGACGTTGTTATGGCAGGTTCATTGGTCAGTTTAATAAAAAGCTGGATGAGTTTCTGCAAACAAGGAATGTTACAAGTTACTGGTATTGATACATAAAGTAGAGTTGGGAAAGGGAAATTTCTGATTGCCACTTGGAGTCAGGAAGGAATTTTTTCCCCTTGATAAATTTAGTGGGTTTTTTGCCTTCCTCCGGATCAACAGTTAGGCAGGAAATGAGGATATTGCTAGATGGGTTGGACTGGATGGACATATGTCTTTATTCAACCTCAAATACTATATTATCCAGTTATTTTCACACTCCTTGGCCATAATCACTTTATGTGACTTTATATGTTCTTTACAAAGCTCAGTGGACAAGCTGGACAGATAAGTATGGCAAAACGGATACCTACTTTGATCATAAAGCCTATCTTTATCCAGATATTTTAATAGCTCCTATTACATTAAAGGACAAAGTCAACCAACATGCACATTATTTATGTCAGACATTCCTGATAGAAGATCTTCATTCTGGTGTTTGCTGCCATCTTTTTTCAAAATTCATACCTCCTCTTAAAGCATTACAAGCTTGTTACAAGCAGTCAACAGCCATGAGTCGACGTCCTGGGCTAGAAAAAGGGGAGTGGCGAACTCTGGAATAAAGGTTTTGGTTCAGGAACTTCTGACAGGGGAAAAAGGGATTGTATAAAACAAAATGCTTGTGAAGGTTAAAGACTTAAAGTTTAGTTCTTGAAGACGTTTCGCTAGATATCCGACTGGCTTTCTCAATTCAGAATGACTTGATCATATGATTATACAGTAACCAATCATATTTCTGAAATATGATTGGTTACTGTATAATCATGTGATCGCAAGCATAGAAAAATTGACCAATCAGAATTGGATTAGGTCCTTCAGCAAACCTATATAAAGAGTTGCAAACCCTGCAGAGCTCAGAAGTCATTGCAGTTGATGGCAGAAGACCACCAGGTGTTAGCGACCTCAGTGGAGTTTGTTTCACCGAATGGAAGAAAGAAGACATGCCCAAGGGCACTTCTAAGAGACAAGGGGGATCCTGTTTCAAGCAGCAGGACCCCCAACAAAGGCATGTCAGTGCCGCAGCGGCACTTGTAAGTGATGGGGAGGGGGGTCCCACTATGAGCTGCGGGACCCCTTATGCCCCAAAGGTCTTTGTCAGGGTCACAAGGACCGCAAGGGCACTTATAAGTGCTGGGGAAGGGGTCCCGGTTCGAGCTACGGGACCCCTTAAGCCCAAAAGGCACTTCTCAGAGCCCCCGCTGGCGGGCACTACCCCTTGCGGCTGGTGGTCTCACAATCCCCTTCCAGCCCCCTGCCCCGTATGTCAGGATTTCAGCCCTTCACCACGATACTATATTTAGCACATTGCGCTAAGTAAATTATTGCAGCAAAAAGAGTTCAAATTACCGTCGCACATCGCCGCGGTGTTGCTTATTTCTACGATAATGATCGCCTTTTTAAATATGGCGATAATAACGATTTTTCCGCAGCGATGTGCGAGGGTAATTTCAATGAGAAAATAACAATCTTTTATAAATATGCCCCTAAGACAATAAAATAAAGGTGATTCGGTACCGTGTAAGGGTTCCGTGCCAGGGGTTCTAGATTAGGACGCCATACGTGTTTCGTCCATTAGAACTTTCTCTATGGCTGTGCTCTATAGAGTGGTCCTGGGGGTCATTGGGAGCGGGGAAGGTAAGTACAGATTGTTTTGCGGTAAAGATGCAGTAAAGATACGCAGGATCACCTGTTTAAAAGTTCTGACGGTTTGGTATCAGACTTTTAGACAGCTGATCACTCCATACATGCACTGTGGAGGGCGGGGTGTCATCCAATCTCACAGGGAGCCCGGGCCCCTGCTGTTTTGCGGCTGTGTAGTATACTTGGATTTTGCTAAAGATTTTTTTTTTTGGGCAACTAATGTATGTCTAACGTCTGTTGGGCTGGGGAGGTACATTTGTACATGGATAGAAAACTGGTTGATGAATAGGATGAGTAGTTGTTAATGGCACTTCGTCAGTTTGGACTAAAATTCTAAGTGGAGTGCCAGAGGGTTCTGTTTAAAGGGTTTTTGCTACCTGAGCCAAACTTTGAAAGCTGCCTATTTGTGGCGCTCGTAGTATTTATTTATACAGTTTCTTTAAATATTTATCCTCACCATAGTTCCTAAAGAATAAAAAATTTCAGCCAAAAAAATTGTAAGCCTGCCACCACGGCAAGGTTAACTCTAACCCTAACTAATTTAACCAGTCTAACCTAGCCTAACCAAACTATCTAAAGATAACTTTACCATATGAAATGCCTTTTAACAATATCAACACATTTAGTGAAGAAAAATATGAAAAAATAACATCTACAGCATATTTGGTTGAGCAATCTAGTTCAATCGGTGAGAACAGACAGTAAATGCCCCATACAGTGAGAACAGACAGTAAAGGTCCCATACAGTGAGAACAGACAGTAAAGGTCCCATACAGTGAGAACAGACAGTAAAGGTCCCATACAGTGAGAACAGACAGTAAAGGTCCCATACAGTGAGAACAGACAGTAAAGGTCCCACACATTCTATCTCACTCTCCTGCACTCTCTATTCTCTCTCTTGCACATTCTCGCTCTACTGCAGTCTCTATTTTCTATCTTGCACATTCTCTCTCTTTTTTCTGCAGCCAATATCCTTTATATCTCTCATTCCCTTACTTTTGCAGTGCCTCTTTTTTTATCTGTTATCTGTCATGTTCTCTCTTCCACAGTCTCTTTCCTCTGTCTCATTAGTTCTCTCTCTTGCAGTCTCTATTCTCTATATTTCACACTTTCTCTCTCTCTGGTAGATACAAGTTTGCTCACTGTGTGACTGGTACACGTATGGTTCCACTCACCGAGAGATCATGTAAATGTTTATTAGAGAGTTTCTATGTCCTTCCTTGTGTAAAATGAACACAGGATCAGACTGGCTCATACGGATACCAGGACAACCCTGCTGGGCCCTGAGTCCATCCACCAATCAAAGCATAGAAAATTATTACAATTTTGAAAGTTAAGTAAAGGACAATCAAACTAGATAGATAGATCGATAGATAGATAGATAGATAGATAGGGGGATTGGGGGAGCTTGAATATGAAGAGAGGCTGGAAAAGTTACAATTATGTACGGTGGAGAAATGCCTCTTGCGTGGGGATATGATTACTGTGTATAAATACATTAACGGGCCATACAATAAACTATCTGGGGCATTGTTCACCAATAGAACATGTCAGAGGACACGAGGACATCCCTTAAGACTTGAAGAAAAGAAGTTTA
This sequence comes from Hymenochirus boettgeri, assembly GCA_019447015.1. Classification (NCBI taxonomy): domain Eukaryota; kingdom Metazoa; phylum Chordata; class Amphibia; order Anura; family Pipidae; genus Hymenochirus; species Hymenochirus boettgeri. The sequence continues at coordinate 291,987,628 of CM033473.1, forward strand.
GGCTTCAAGTTGGGAAAGGGTTTGTCACTGTGAGAACGGTAAAGCTATGGAACTGTCTTCCAGTGGACGTTGTTATGGCAGGTTCATTGGTCCGTTCAACTCAAATACATATTATCCAGTTATTTTCACACATTGTGTAATAACATTTGAGTGATTTATATGTTCTTTACAAGCTCAGTGGACAAGCTGGACAGATAAGTATGGCAAAACGGATACCTACTTTGATCATAAAGCCTATATTACCAGATATTTTAATAGCTCCTATTACATTAAAGGACAAAGGCAACCAACATGCACATATTTATGTCAGACATTCCTGATAGAAGATCTTCTTCTGGTGTTGCTGCCATCTTTTTTCAAAATTCATACCTCCTCTTAAAAGCATTACAAGCTTGTTACAAGCAGTCAAACAGCCATGAGTCGACGTACTGGGCTAGAAAAGGGGAGTGGCGAACTCTGGAATAAAGGTTTGGTTCAGGGAACTTCTGACAAGGGAAAAAGGGATTGTATAAAACAAAATGCTTGTGAGGTTTAAAGACTTAAGTTAGTCTTGAAGACGTTTCGCTAGATATTGACTGGCTTTCTCAATTCAGAATGAACTTGATCATATGATTATACAGTAACCAATATATTTCTGAAATATGATTGGTTACTGTATAATCGTGATCGCAGACATAGAAAAATTGACCAATCAGAATTGGATTAGGTCTTCAGCAAACCTAATAAAGAGTTGCAATGAGTTTCTACAAACAAGGAATGTTACAAGTTACTGGTATTGATACATAAAGTAGAGTTGGGAAAGGGTTTGTCACTGTGAGAACGGTAAAGCTATGGAACTGTCTTCCAGTGGACGTTGTTATGGCAGGTTCATTGGTCAGTTTAATAAAAAGCTGGATGAGTTTCTACAAACAAGGAATGTTACAAGTTACTGGTATTGATACATAAAGTAGAGTTGGGAAAGGGTTTGTCACTGTGAGAATGGTAAAGCTATGGGACTGTCTTCCAGTGGACGTTGTTATGGCAGGTTCATTGGTCAGTTTAATAAAAAGCTGGATGAGTTTCTACAAACAAGGAATGTTACAAGTTACTGTTATTGATACATAAAGTAGAGTTGATCCAGGGAAATTTCCGATTGCCACTTGGAGTCAGGAAGGATTTTTTTCCCCCTTCATAAATTTGGTGGGTTTTTTTTGCCTTCCTCTGGATCAACAGTTAGGCAGGAAATGATGATATTGCTAGATGGGTTGGACTGGATGGACATATGTCTTTATTTAACCTGTAATACTATGTAAACTATACTATACTGATATCTTATAATTAGACTTAACGAGGAAAGTGGGACAATGTTCTAATCAGCAGCCAGTAAAGATGGCGGAGGTGGTACCGCGGGGAGGAAGTCTGGGTGTTATACATCACTATGGTTGTTCTGTGGCATTGTTATAGAGGTTGCTGTTAGCCCATGCTGTGGCATGAGCATACGCAGATCGGTATAGGAAACTTTCAACTTCCAGGCGTGCAAGCTCTACAGCCTTCTACCTGGTCACAAGCAGAACCAGGAGTCGCTACAGAATTTCAGCCTCCGAGTGGATCCAGCTCCACTGGACCAGGTACTCATCCAGCTCCTGCTGGACACAGCATTACACCTCAGTTAGGGCACTTACAGCACATGGAGGGGTCAGCGAACAGTGCTTACATAGGGGCAGCTCCAACCAATGGCAATATGGCTGGTATAGTGTCAAGTTTGAGGGTTTTACTGGGTCAACTCGAGGCAGTCCAGGAGAGGCCAGATACAAATATGTTGGGTTCTGGGGGGCAGATTGTACAGCAATCAGGGTAGGCCACAAATGCACAGGTGGGGGTGGGTAATACGGGGCGCTTGCCGGCAGAAACAGCTACACTTGACGGCCAATCCGCTGCCACAGTCTCTGAAGTTGCAAAAGGCCATACATATTTGTGCTTCGAGGGCCTCCTGGGCACCCACTTAAAACAGAAGGTTAAGGAAAAATGATGGAAGAGGGACTATGTTGACATTTTCTCTATTACCATTAGAACGTTTTTCCTTAAACAAATTAGAGAGGGGTAAGGAAGCTAGAACTGAGGAGGAGGAAAAACGACGTTGTCGCCTGATTCCCAGGACTTTTGGCAATTGGCTTCAGGCCTTTGCCATATTAGGCAGTGTAGTTGGTGAGCGTAATCCCCAACACTGTTCGGCTCTATTTTGTTACTTAGACTCTATTTGGGAGGCACATAGAATATATGGACGGTAAGCCTGGTTAAGATACGATGAAGCATTCAGGCAATGCATGGCAGCACGTTGTGAGGTTCAGTGGGATCACAGGGACATTTGACTGTGGATGAGGGTGCTGATTAATAAAAGTTTTCAAGGTTTTGGTCACCTACTGGGACAGCCCATTCTGGGGGGTGCCCCCGAACAGGGACAGACATTTTGCGGTTGCGGGGGCACAGGACTTAACACAGCAGGGCTGAAACGAGGAACTTGTTGGCAATTCAATGAGGGTCAGTGCACATGGGGTGCTTCATGTAGAATTCGGCACGAGTGCTCGGTGTGCATGGGCAATGACCCCTCCTCAAGATGCTGCAAACGGTCGAGGCAGGGTACTTTAAAACAAACAGATGCTGGAAAAGGGGGAGAGCGCAGTGAGGTTAGAGGGTTAGAAAAGGGTTTTAGGGAGGGTTTCACCATCCCATCTACTTTAGTTGGCCCTCGTTTGGATTGCAAGAAACTTAAATCAATTCGGGAATATCCAGAACTAGCAAAAGAAAAGTTATTAAAGGAGGTTAGCTTGGGGAGGATGGGGGGTCCTTTCAGGGAACTACCTGTTCCAAACCTAATTGTTTCTCCCTTGGGCCTGGTGCCGAAAAAGGAACCTGGAAATTTCCATCTGATTCACAACCTGTCATACCCCTGAAGGGGCTTCAGTAAATGGGGAAATAGACAAGGGTTTATCCTCGATTTTCTGTTGGTAGGCCCACAGTGTTATGGTACCTACTTACGATATTTGAATGCTGGGTGTCAGTGAGCATGCTTGATAAAACATTGGCAGCCTTGGGTTTTCTATTCAGGCTTGTGGGCTGGGGAGATGTCACTAAATGCTTTCTGGTGAAGCAAGCGTGAGGGGTTTTAAGCTTGGGAGGAAGACGTTGGATACCAGACGCCCCATCACACTTCAAATACTGAGCGGAATATGTGATTTGTTGCCTGTACTGACTACTTCCGCCTTTGAGTGCTCCTTGTTTCATCTGGCCTTTTCCTGGGCTTTTTATGGAGCTTTTCGGATATCAGAATTGGTCAGTGGCAGTAAGGCTGCAAATGGAGGGTTACAAACACAGGACATCCAATGCCAGGATGATCGTCTGGTTATTGTTGTTAGGAACCCAAAAATGAAAAAAGGGGGTTCACTGTCTGTGTACCTAAACCAGATAACAGGTAGAGCAACTTGCCCAGTACAAGCCTACGCAAAATACCTCCAGATCAGGCCTCCATCGCAGGGCTCCTTCCTAATTCATCAAGATGGAGATTCCACTTTACAGCTCTCTTAAAAAAAGCTTTGAATGCATTAGGCCTGGACAGTAAATCCTACAGCAGTCACTTATTGCGCATTGGGGCAGCAACTGAGGCAGCTAGATGGGGCCTGGGGGAGAATGTAATAATGTGGATTGGCAGGTAGGAGTCCGTCCGTTACAGGACATATGTACGTCCCAGAAGGGACGTTGTGTTGCTTATGTTTCATAATTTTTTTTTTACATTTTTTTATTGTGTTTGACGTTTGATGTTTTAATATGGCATTGTTCCTTCTCACAGGGTCTGCATTGGTATCGGCATTGGGTGCTGGGACACTCATATGACATTGTTCCTTCTCGCAGGGTCTGCATTGGTATCGGCATGGGTGCTGGGACACTCATATGGCATTGTTCCTTCTCACAGGGTCTGCATTGGTACCGGCATGGGTGCTGGGACACTCATATGGCATTGTTCCTTCTCACAGGGTCTGCATTGGTACCGGCATGGGTGCTGGGACACTCTTATGGCATTGTTCCTTCTCACAGGGTCTGCATTGGTATCGGCATGGGTGCTGGGACACTCATATGGCATTGTTCCTTCTCATAGTTAATAGGGCAGTTCCAACATTTATACAGCTGAATGGCGGGCTGGTTATTAGGCATAGAGATCTTGAGCACAAAAGTGATTTTTTCGGCCCAGACGGTGTACATTTAAAGGGCAACTCCACCCTCATAAGAACATCTTTTAGAAAGAATGGCCTCTTTAAAATATGTTGATAGATCATACTTTGTCCTATGAATTCATTACTGTATGCCTGCTATGCTTCTGGATGCCTCATGGAAACTGAGCCATTTAGAAACCTGTACTGAGCCTTTACTGAGCCTCAGGCATGCTCAGAAGAGGCAGACAGGGGATTAACATTCAGTCATTGGCTGTGATGTCAACTGTCAAATCCATAACTGACAGTTACTAACTGGAAGAACCAGGAAGCAGAATCAGGGGAAACAGGACATTGTGCAGGATTTCCAGTTAGACTTATATATTTCACATTTCAAACTGTTACCATTTAGAGTTTTGTGGGGTGATTTAGTATGTAAGTTTTCATTTTAGGGCTGGACTTGCCCTTTAAATGAGGTGGGTTTGGATTTGTTTAACATTGGTTTGAGTGAGGTGATGGGACAAGCTTTAGCGGTGTGGGGCACCATGAACGGTTGAGGCGTCAACCATTGGAGGTGTTGGCGGGGTCTCTGTCAGTCTGCCGAGAAATTATACAAGTTGAAGGAAACACAGTTTAACATATGGACTGGTCTAACCCTTGAGGTGGGTAGCCAGTGGTAAAACCCTACAGTGGATTGTACATTTATAGGGGCTGGCAAGTTGGAAGTGGGTCAGACCCTAAAATGTCTAGTTAGGCCCACCCGAGTTAGGAATGGATGCAGCAGGGTGGGAAAGAATTTTTGGAGGTATGTTCAAATGTGAGGCGGCAGGGCAGACTGGCAGGGATTCCATATATAACATAAAGGAGATTTTGTGGTTTTATTGTTGTTCATTTTAACACAGTTTTTTAATGCGCAATTGTTTGATTTGTATAGCTGTAACAGAATTGTTCAATAAAGCTGTGTCCAGTGTCATCCAATACGGTGGTTTGTGCTTCTTCATTTGGGGAAATTGTTACCGATGAAGGAATTCTGGGGAAGGACTGTAATATGGAGGATGTGTTGGGTTGGGTGGTATAGGGATAAGCAAAGGGAGTCGGGCCTTAACAGGGTCAAGATAATATCAAAGTCTTTTATGCAGAGAATAGAATGAATATTATTATATTGGTCGAAAATAATGTCACAGAAACTGTCACATTCATATAATAACTGTGCTATTCCCCTATGCAACAGTATTAAGTCTGTACCACCCCCTTTCCCACCTCCACATGGACTCATCTCCTACACTAATATACTGACTGTGGAGGAGTACAGGAGGAAGAAGGGGGGACAGTGCAAAATGGATTCTTTCCAGGCAGTTTTTATCACATTATTACATAAACCCTTTTGGTGAACTACTGACTATAACCAGGAACATATTCTGTACACTGTTCACCATAGGTAGAGATTACAGGGCCGTACAAGATATTCTGTATACAGTTCACCATAGGTAGAGATTACAGGGCCGTACAAGATATTCTGTACACAGTTCACCATAGGTAGAGATTACAGGGCCGTAAAAGATATTCTGTACACAGTTCACCATAGGTAGAGATTACAGGGCTGTACAAGATATTCTGTACACTCAGTTCACCATAGGTAGAGATTACAGGGCCGTACAAGATATTCTGTACACAGTTCACCATAGGTAGAGATTAAAGGGCCGTACAAGATATTCTGTACACTGTTCACCATAGGTAGAGATTACAGGGCCGTACAAGATATTGTGTAGACAGTTCACCATGGGTAGAGATTACAGGGCCGTACAAGATATTCTGTACACTGTTCACCATAGGTAGAGATTACAGGGCCGTACAAGATGTTCTGTACACTGTTCACCATAGGTAGAGATTACAGGGCCGTACAAGATATTCTGTACACTGTTCACCATGGGTAGAGAGTACAGGGCCGTTACAAGAGATTCTGTACACTGTTCACATGGTAGAGATTAAGGGCCGTACAAGATATCTGTACAAGTCACATAGGGTAGAGATTAGGGCCGTACAAAGATATTCGTACACGTTCACCATGGGTAGAGATTACAGGGCCGTACAAGATATTCTGTACACTGTTCACCATGGGTAGAGATTACAGGGCGTACAAGATATTCTGGACACAGTTCACCATGGGGAGATACAGAGCCGTCAAGATATTCTGTACACAGTTTACCATAGGTAGGATTACAGGGCCGTACAAGATATTCTGTTACACTGTTACCATAGGTAGAGATTACGGGCCGTACAAGATATTCTGTACACGTTTCACCATAGGTAGAGATTAAAGGGCCGTACAAGATATTTGTACACGTTCACCATAGGGTAGAGATTACGGGGCCGTACAAGATATTCTGTACAATGTCACCATGGGTAGAGATTACAGGGCCGTACAGATATCGTACACAGTTCACCATAGGTAGAGATTACAGGGCGTACAAGAATTCCGTACAAGTTCACCATGGTAGAGATTACAGGACCTACAAGATATTCTGTACACGTTCACCATGGTAGAAGTTACAGGGCCGTACAAGATATTCTGTACACTGTTCACCATAGATAGAGATTACAGGGCCGTACAAGATATTCTGTACACTGTTCACCATAGTAGAGGACAGGGCCGTACAAGATATTTGTACACTGTTCACCATTGGGTAGAGATTACAGGGCCGTACAAGATATTCGTACACTGTTCACCATAGATAGAGATTACAGGGCGTACAAGATATTCTGTACACTGTTCACCAAAGATAGAGATTACAGGGCCGTACAAGATATTCTGTACACTTTCACCATAGTAGAGATACAGGGCCGTACAAGATATCTGTACACTGTTCACCATAGGTAGAGATTACAGGGCCGTACAAGATATTTGTACACAGTACCATGGTAGAGATTACAGGGCGTACAAGATATTCTGTACACTGTCACCATGGGTAGAGATACAGGCCGTACAAGATATTCTGTACACTGTCACCATAGGAGAATTACAGGGCCGTAAAAGTATTCTGTACATGTTCACCATGGGTAGAGATTACCGGGCCGTACAAGATATTCTGTAACACAGTTACCAGGTTGAGATTACAGGGCCGTACAAGATATTGTCACAGTTAAATAGGTGAGGATTACAGGGCGTACAAGATATTCTGTACACAGTTCACCATAGATAGAGATTACAGGGCCGTACAAATATTCTGTACACTGTTCACTAGAGGTAGAGTTACAGGGCCGTACAAGATATTCTGTACACTGTTCCTATAGGTAGAGATTACAGGGCCGTACAAGATATTCTGTAACTGTTCACCAGAGGGAGAGATACAGGGCCGTACAAGATATTCTGTACACTGTTCACATGGTAGAGATTACAGGGCGCGTACAAGATATTATGTACACTGTTCACCACAGATAGAGATTAAAGGGCCGTCAAGATATTCTGTACACAGTTCACCATGGTAGAGATTACAGGGCCGTACAAGATATTCTGTACACTGTCACCATAGGTAGAGATTACAGGGAAGTAACAAGATATTGTACAATGTTCCAATGGGTAGAGATTACAGGGCCGTACAAGATATTGTTGAACACAGTTCACCATGGGTAGAGATTACAGGGCCGTACAAGATATTTCTGTACACTGTTCACCATAGATATAGAGTTACCAGGGCCGTACAAGATATTCTGTACACAGTTCACCATGGGTAGAGATTACAGGGCCGTACAAGATATTCTGTACACAGTTCACCATGGATAGAGATTACAGGGCGTACAAGATATTGTACACTGTTCACCATGGTAGAGATTACAAGGGCCGTACAAGATATTTGTACCAGTTCACCATAGTAGAGATTACAGGGCCGTACAGATATTCTGTACACAGTTCAACATGATAGAGATTACAGGGCCTACAAAGATATTTGTACACGTTCACATAGGTAGAGATACAGGGCCGTAAGAAGTATTTGTACACAGTTCACCATGGTAGAGATTACAGGGCCGTACAAGATATTCTGTACACAGTTCACATGGAGGTAGGATTACAGGGCCGTCAAGATATTCTGTACACAGTTCAACCATAGGTAGAGATTACAGGGCCGTACAAGATATTCTGTACACAGTTCACCATGAGGTAGAGATTACAGGGCCGTACACGATATTCTGTCAACAGTTCACCATAGGGAGAGATTACAGGGCCGTACAAGATATTCTGTACACACTGTCATCATAGGTAGAGATTACAGGGCGTACAAGATATTCTGTACACAGGTAACCATGATAGGATTACAGGGCCGTACAAGATTTCTGTACACAGTTAACCATAGATAGTGATTACAGGGCCGTACAAGATATTCGTACACAGTTCACCATAGGTAGAGATTACAGGGCCGTACAAGATATTCGTACACAGTTCACCATAGTAGAGATTACAGGGCGTACAAGATATTCGTACACAGTTCACCATAGGTAGGATTACAGGGCCGTACAAGATATTCTGTACACAGTTCACATAGGTAGAGATTACAGGGCCGTACAAGATATTCTGTACACAGTTCACCATAGGTAGAGATTACAGGGCCTACAAGATATTCTGTAACATGTTCACCTATGGGTAGAGATTACAGGGCCGTACAAGATATTCTGTACACAGTTCACCATGGGAGAATTCAGGGCCTTACAAGATATTCTGTACAATGTTCACCAAGGAAGGATTCAGTGGCCGTCACAAAGATATTCTGTACCACTGTTCAACCATAGGTAGAGATTACAGGGCCGTACAAGATATTCTGTACATTGTTCACCATAGGTAGAGATTACAGGGCCGTACAAGATATTCTGTACACTGTTCACCATACCTATAATATAAGTGTCCCACAAAGAAACTATAATATAAGTGCCCGCCCCACACAGATAACTATAATATAAGTGTCCCCACAGATAACTATAAATAAGTGTCCACAAAGATACATAAATATAAGTGCCCAACACAGATTAACTGATAAATTAAGTGTCCCACACAGATAATAATAATAATATAAGTGCCCACCCACAGATAACTATATATAAGTGTCCCACACAGATAACTATATAATAATTGCCCCACACAGATAATTATAATATGTGTCCCACAAAAATAATAATATATAAGTGCCCCCACATAATAACTATAATATAATTGCCCCACACCAAAATAATTATAATATGTGTCCCCACAAAAATAACAATAATATAAGTGTCCCACATAACCATAATTAGTGTCCAACACCATAACTATAATATAATTGCCCCACACAGATAACTATAAATCATTGCCCAACACAGATAACTTAATAATATGTTTCCCACAAAATAATAATAATATAATGCCACCACACAGATAACTTATAATATAAGTGTCCAACACAGATAACTATAATATAAGTGTCCCACACGATAACTATAATATATATGTCCCACACAGATACTTAAATATAGTGTCCAACACAGATAACTAAAGTGTCCTACACAGATACCAATAATATAAGTGCCCCACACAGATAACTATAATATAAGTGTCCCACCAGCATAACTAAATATATAGTGCCCCACACAGATAACTATAATATAAGTGCCCCCACACAGATAACTATATAAGTATCCCACACAATAACTATAATATAAGTCCAACACAGAAACTATAATTGTCCTACACATATAACTATATAAGTGTCCCAACACAGATAACTATAATATAATGTCCCACACAGATACTATAATAAAGTGCCACACAGATAACTATAATATAAGTGTCCAACACAGAGTAACTATAATATAAGTGTCCAACACAGATAACAATAATATAAGTGTCCCACACAGATAACTATAATATAATTTGCCCCACACAGATAATATAATATGTGTCCCACAAAATAATAATATATAATGTCCCACACAGATAACTATAATACAAGTGCCACACAATAACTATAAATAAGTGTCCCACACAGATAACTTTAATATAATATGTCCCACCACAGATAACATAATATATAAGTGCCCCACACAATAACTATAATATAACTGTCCCACCACAGCTACACTATAAATAACTGCCCACACAGATAACTATAATATAGACTGCCCACACAGATAACTTAATATAACTGCCCACACAGATATAATAATATACTGCCCCACACAGATACCTATAATATAACTGCCCCACCAGATAACTCTATATAAGTGTCCCACACAGATAACTATAATTAACTGCCCCACACATATACCATAATATAAGTGCAGATAACTATAATATAACTGCCCCCACACATATAACCATAATATCACACAGATAACCATAATATAACTATGCGCCCACACATATAACCATAATATAAGTGTCCACACAGATCACCATAATATAATGCCCACACAGATACTATAATATAACTGCCCCACACAGATACCTAATATAATCAACGATAAACCATAATAATCCCACACGATAACTAATAAGAATAACTGCCCCACACAGATAACCATAATATAAGTGTCCCACACAGATAACCATAATATAACTGCCCCACACAGATAACTATAATATAACTGCCCCTACCACAAGAATAACATATCATATACTGCCCCACACAGATAACCATAATATAACTGCCCCACACAGATAACCATACTATAAGTCCCACACAATACTAAATATAGTGTCCCACACAGATAACTATAATATAAGTTGTCCAACAAACAGATACTAAAGTATTCCACCACAGATAACTATAATATAAGTGTCCCCACACAGATAACTATAATATAAGTGTCCCACACAGATAACTATAATATAAGTGCCCACACAGATCACTATAATATAAGTGCCCCCACACAGATAACTATAATATAAGTGTCCCCACAGATAACTATAATATAAGTGTCCAACACAGATAACTATAAGTGTCCACACGATAACATAATATGTGTCCCACACAGATAACTATAATATAAGTGTCCCACACAGATCTATAATACAGTGCCACACAGATAACTATAATATAGTGTCCCACACAGATACTATAATATAAGTGTCCAACCAGATAAACAATAATTAAGTGTCCTCCACACAATAACTATAAATCTGCCATTCCCACACAGATAATACTATGTTCCCAAAAATAATAATAATATAAGTGTCCCACACAGATAACTATAATACAAGTGCCACACAGATAACTATAATATAAAGTGTCCACACAGATAACTTAAATATAAGTGTCCCACACAGATACTATAATATATGTCCCACTATAATATATAATATATGTGTCCCACACAGATAACTATAATATAAGTGTCCCCACACAGATAACCTATAATATAAGTGTCCCACACAGATAACTATAATATAAGTGTCCCACACGATAACTAAATATAATGTCCCACACAGATAACTATAATATAAGTGTCCCACACAGATAACTATAATATTGTCCCACACAGATAACAATAATAAATGTCCCACACAGATAACTATAATAAAGTGTCCCACACAGATAACTTATATAGTGTCACACACAGATAACTATAATATAAGTGTCCCCACACAGATACTATAATATAACTGCTCACACATATAACCATAGTATATAATGCAGATAACTATAATATATCTCCCCACACAGATAAACCCTAATTAAAAAATTCCACACAGAAACCATAATATAACTGCCCCACACTATACCCATAATATAAGTGTCCCCACACATAATACCCATATATATGCCCCACACAGATAACTATAATATAACTGCCCCACACAGATAACCATAATATAAACTGCCCACACAGATACCCATAATATAAGTGCCCCACCATATACTATAAATACGCCCACACAGATAACCATATATAAGTGTCCACACCGATCACATAATATAACTGCCCCACAAACTGCCAACTGCCCCACACAGATAACTATAATATAACTTAATCTGCCCACACAGATAAATATATATAACTGCCCCACACAGATAACCATAATATATGGCCCACCAGATAACATATATAAGTGTCCCACACAGTAACTATAATATACTGCCCCCACACATAACTATAATATAACTGCCCCACCCAGATAACATAATATAACTGTGCCCCACACGATAAACTAATTAACTGCCCCACACAGATAACCATAATATAAGTGTCCCACACAGATAACCATAATATAACATGCCCCCACAGATAACTATAATATAACTGCCCCACACAGATACTATATATAACTGCCCCACACAGATACTATAATATAAGTGTCCCACACAGATAACATAATATAAGTGCCCCCACAGATAACTTAATATAACTTGCGTGCCCCCCACAGAATAACCAAATATAACTGCCCCCACACAGATAACCATAATATACGCCCACACAGATAACCATAATAAACTGCCCCACACAGATAACATAATATAAGTGCCCCACACAGATAACTATAATATAACTGCCCCACACAGATAACCATAATATAACTGCCCCACACAGATAACCATATATAAGTGCCCCACACAGATAAACATAATATAAACTGCCCCCACACACTAACCATAATATAACTGCCCCACACAGATAACCATAATATAACTAAACTGCCCCCCACACAGATAACCATATAATAAGTGTCCACACAGATAACCATAATATAACTGCCCCACACAGATACTATAATACTGCCCCACACAGATAACTATAATATAACTGCCCACACAGATAACCATAATATAAGGCCCCAAGATAACTATAAATAACTGCCCCACACAGATAACTATAATATAAGTGTCCCACAGATAACTATAATATAATGCCCCCCACAGATAACTATATATGGTCCACACATATAACCATATATAGTGCAATAATATAATATAAATGCCCACACATAACATAATATAAGTGTCCCACACAGATAACTATATATAACTGGCCCCACACAGATCATAATATATGCCCCCACATACCATAATATAACTGCCCCACATATAACCATAATATAAGTGTCCACACAGATAACTTAATATAAGTTCCCACACCAGATAACTATAATATAAGTGTCCACACACAGATAACTATAATATAAGTGTCACACACAGTAACCATAATATAAGTGTTCCCACACACGATAACCATAAATATAACTCCCACACTATAACCTAATATAATGTCCCACACGATAACCATAATATAAGTTTCCCACAAAATAACCATAATATAAGTTTCTCCCACACAGATAACCTAATATAAGTGTCCCACACAGATACACCATAATATAGTGTCCTCACACAGATAACATAATATAATGTCCCAACACAGATAACCATAATATAATTTTCCCACACAGATAACCATAAATAACTGCCCCACACAGATAACCATAATATATAACTGCCCACACAGATAACCATAATATAAGCTTCCCACACAGATAACCATATATAACTGCCCCACGACTATCCTAATATAACCCACACAGATAACCATAATATAAGTGTCCCACACACGATAACTATAATATAAGTGTCCCACACAGATAACTATAATATAAGTGTCCCACAACCGATAACTATAATATAAGTGTCCCACACGATAACTATATATAAGTTTCCCACACAGATAACTGTAATATAAGTGTCCCACACAAAAATAATAATATAAGTGTCCCACACAGATAAACATATATAAGTGTCCCCACGATAACTGTAATGCCCACACAATAATGTAAGTGTCCCCCACACAGATACTGTAAGTGTCCCCAAGACTAACTTAAGTTCCCACAGTAACTGTAATGGCCACACAGATAACTATAATTAAGTGTCCCACCCAGTAACTATAATATAAGTGTCCCACACAGATACTTTAATTAAGTGTCCCACAGATAACTTAAATATAAGGGTCCCACACAGATACTATAATATAAGTGTCCCACACAGATAACTATAATATATTGCCACACAGATAACTATAATATAAGTCCACACGATACTTAATATAAGTGTCCCACAAGATAACTTTAATTATAGTGTCCCACACAGATACTATAATATAGTGCCCCACACAGATAACTATAATATAAGGTCCCACACAGATAACTATAATAAAAATAAAGTGTCCCACACAGATAACTATAATATAATATGCCCCCACAGATAACTATAATATAGTGTCCCACACAGATAACTTAATATAGTGTCCCCACACAGATAACTTTAATATAAGTGTCCCACCAGATAACTATAATATAAGTGTCCACACAGATAACTAAATATAAGTGTCACACAACACAGATAACTATAATAGTGTCCCACACGATAAATAATATAAGTGTCCACACAGATAACTATAATATAAGTTGTCCCACACAGATAGATAATACATAAGTGTCCCCACCAGATACAATAATATAAGTGTCCCACACCGATACTAACTATAATATAAGTGTCCCACACAGATAACTAAATATAGGTCACACACATATAACTATAATATAAGTGTCCCACACAGATATATCTAATAATCTAAGTGCCATATAAGTGCCCACACAGATAACTATAAGTGTCACCATATACTAAATTAGTGTCCCCACACAGATAACAATAATATAAGTGTCCCACACAATAACTGTAAGTGTCCCACACAGATAACGTAAGTGTACCCACAACAGTCCGTAATATAAGTGTCTCCACACAGTAACTATAAAAGGTCCCCACAATATATAACTGTAAGTGTCCACACAACCACCACGATAACTTTAAAGATGTCCCACACACAGATATAAAAAACCTAATAGTGTCCACACAGATAACGTAAGAAGTGTCCCCACACAGAATAACTATAATAGTCCCCACTAGATAACTGTAGTGTCCCACACATATAACTTACATGTGTCCACACAGATACCATAATTAAGTGTCCCCCACATAACTATAATTAGAGTCCCACACGATAACTCTAATATAAGTGTCCCACACAGATAACTTATAATTCAGTGTCCCACACAGATAACTTTTAAAGTAAAATTGGTCCCACACAGATAACTAATATATGTTCCCCCAATATGTCCCACCACAGATAACTATATATTAAGTGTCACACAACAACAAAGATAACTATAATATAAGTGTCCCAACACACAGATAAATAACTATAATATATGTGTCCCACACACGATAACTATAAATATAAGTGTCCCCCACAGATAATATAATATAAGTGTCCCACTAACTAGTAATACTAAATAGAAAGTGTCCCCCACAGATATACTTAATATAGTGTCCCACACAGAACTTAATATAAGTGTCCCACACAAGATAAAACTATAATATAATGTCCCACACAGATAACTATAATATAGAAGTGTCCCACACAGAAAACTATAATATAAGTGTCCAACACAGATAATAATATAAGTGTCCCACACAGATATAATAATACTATAAATAAGGTGTCCCCCACACAGATAACTTAAATGGTCCCAATGTGTCCCCACAATACTATAATATTAGTGTCCAACACAGATAAACATATAATATAAGAATGTAATGTCCCACACATATAACTATCTAAGTGTACACGTAATAACTCGTCCCACAAGATAAGCTGTAAGTGTGCCCACACCAGATCCTGTAAGTGTCCCACACAGATCCTGATAAAGTGTCCCACACATAGATAACTATAATTGTCCCCACAAGAAGATTAACTAGTCACACTAACAAGTCATTCTAATGGAGAGCAGGGCTACATTTATAGATTATCTAGTCACCTATACTGAACGGTGTCATCTAATGATAGAATGGACATTTTAGATTAACATGATCATACGATGTTTACCTGCACACACGACTGTGTCATTCTTAATGTGGAGATAATGGCGACCACATCTTATAACGATAATTAAACTATCATCCCATCCTACTGAGTGTCCATCTCTATCATGGAGATGAAGCGGCATATTATATAGGATTAACTCTAGTCACATATACGTGCCTCATTCTACATGGAACCACAAAGAAGGGATCACGTATAGATTAACTCAGTCACAATTGGTGCTGCATTTACTGGAGAGAATGCGCATTTATAATTACTAGTCCAAATATCGGGGTCGTTCTATATGCGCTGAGCAAGTGCGACATTTATAGAATTATCTAGTCACATATACGGTTTCAAGTTTCTTAATCAGAGAAGCGGACATTACTACGATTATCTAAGTCCAACCATATACAGGTGTCTTCTACATGGAGAGAAGGGACATTTTAGCATTCAAAAAAACTAGTCACTATAGAATCGGTGATCATTACTAATTCGGAAGGTGAGATACAAGGCGACCTTTTAGACATCCACCCCGTAAGTCTACAACATATAGAGTAAGTTCTTACTAATGGGCGTAGAAGGTCACATTTATCGACAGTGAACTACAACTAGTCACCAATCATACAACGGAGTCTTCTAATGGCGAGAAGGGACTTTTAGATTACCTGAGCTCACATACATACGTGTCTAGTCACATTCTAACTTGGAAGAGAACGGGACATTTTATACAAGATCAACTGTCCCATAAGTACTGGGTTCTCATCTCATGGAGAGAAGGCGACATTTATAGACTCAACCTAGTCACACTAGTGTCCCCCATATCGGTGTCCATCTACCTCAATTGAGAGAAGATAGTACTTTTAACATAGAAGTACCTTAATGTCCACATATAAAGTCTGGTTCGCTCATTCTATACTCTCAGAGAGAAGGGTACATATTACTACAGAGATTAACTAATGCTCACATATCATCCTGTGTAACTGAGTGTCATTCTAATAGGGATGGCATTGACGGGACTTTCACAAAGATTTATGACTAGTCTCACACTATAGCGAAGTCATTCTAATGGAGTAGACGGAACTTTCACAGCTTACAGATTAACTAGTCCCACATATACGGATTCATTCTAATGGAGACGGATAACAAGGGACATTTATAGATTAACTACAGTCACTATAACTGGAGATCATTCTAATGGAGAGGAATACATGTTACTAGATTCAACTATCCATATAACGGGAGTCCGGTCTAATGTCACCTCGTCGGGAAGGACATCTATGAATTAACAGATTTCAAGTCACTCTATATACGAGTGCTCACTACATAATGGAAGAGAAGGAGAACACTTTATATAGTTAACTAGTCACATATCTGTGTCAATTCTAAATCGGATGACAGAAGGGACTTTATAGATTCAACTAGATTCACACATATACGGTGGGGTCACTGCTATTGCATTCGTACGCGGGCACCATGTATTCACGATAACTAAGTCTGCATAGTATACGCGTGTCACTTCTAAACTTGAGTGAGGCCACGGCTGCACACATTAGTAATATAACGTACATGTACACTATCCATATACGGTAGTCATTCTAATGGAGAGAAGGGCTTTATAGAATTATACTAGTCACCTACCCGTGTGTGTCTCAATACTAAATGGAGAGAAGGGCCATTTAATCAATATCAAAGCATATAGTTCCACATTAACGGTAGTCATTCTATAAATGGAGGAAGGACTTTAATATGATCAACATTAGTCCTATACGGTGTCATACTAGTTGGGAGATAGGTATCACTTCTAGATCAACTAGTCCAATATCGGTTGTCTTCTAATGAGCGAGAGGACATTTATAGATTCTTCACCATAGTTGACGGTAGTCCTGCTATCCTGGCTAGGTAGGTGATCACTTACTAAGATTAACTCATCACAATAATACGGACCGTCTCATCTCCTAAGGCTAGAGATTAGGACATTTATAGATTAACTAGTGTCATATATACGGCTGTCCGTTCCTAATGGAGATGTACGCGGACATTTATCCAGATCAACTATCACATCTACGGTGGTCGTTCTACACTTGTGGTAGAGAAGGGACTTTATAGATTAACTATTCACTATACGGTAGTCATTACCTATGGAGAGAAGGGACATTTAATATAGATCACTATCTCCATATACGGAAGTCTTCTTAACATGGAGAGAGGGACATTTATAGAGTGGAAGAGTCACTATCGGAGTCTATGTCTAATGGACAGAAGGACATTTAGAGCTCCTCAATTCTAGTCAACCAGAGATACGAGAGTCCCAATATCCAGAAAATGGTGCGAGAGGGACACTCTATAAGTTAACTATCACATATTACGATGTTCAATCACTCTAAGGGTGTAGAGGGAGACTTTTTAAGAATATGAACTACGTCACACTATCACGGAGTCTTCTAATAGAGGTCTGGCAAGGGACATCTTATAGATTAACTCCACATATACGAGTCGTCTAATGGAGAGAGGGACATTTTACTAGCATGTAACTTACAACATAATGTACGTAAGTGCCTCATTCTAATAGAGAGAAGGTACATTTATCGTATTAATAACGTGTGCTTCACATATACGGATGGTCTCTCTAATGACGAAGTCGGGAATGTATCGATTACTACCACATATACGTGTCCGTCTACAAATGGAGAGAAGGGATCACATTTATGAAGCAAACTAGTCACATAGTACGGATGCTCGTCTCTACCAAGGAGAGAGGGACATTTATGATTAACTAGTCACATATACGAGAGTCATTCTAATTGAGAGAAAAAAAACAATAATAGTGTGTGCTCGGACATTTCAAGACCTCTAACACTACAGCAGTCAACATATACGTAGAGTCATTCTAATAGCGTAAGAGTGACATTTACTTTAAATTAACTAGTCTACATATGAGTGGTGGGGGGAGGATCCGGAGTCACCTATTCTACACATCGAGACGTAAAGGAGCATTTCTAGATAACTTACAACATAGTTATCACATAATACGGTGTACATCTAATGGAGAGAAGGGACATTTAGACTGATCACAACTAGGCATGTCATTACCGGAGTCCGTTACATGTGTACTGGAGAGACGGGACATTTATAGATTAACTAGTCACATAATACGGAGTCCTTCTATTGATTCGGAGGACATGGACACTCTATATGCTATGCATCCAACTAGTCACAATATACGGCAGTCATTCTAATGGAGAGAAGGACATTTATACGATTAACCTACGGATCAACATATTACGGAGTCATATCTACTATGAGATAGAGACAGGGATCATTATATAATTACTATTCATGATAGTGACGGGTGGTCAATTCTATAGGGGAGCAAGGGACATTATATAACTGATTGAACTAGTCCACATATACGGTGTCACTCTAATGGAGAGAAGGGCACACGTTTGGTATAGGATTTAACTAGGCACCCATGATATCGGAGTCGATTTTTTCCTCACATCCCCCTAGATGTAGAGAGGGACTATTTTATACGATTCTGTCCAAATATAACGAGAGTCATCTAATGGAGATAAAGGGAACATTATATAGATTAAATATACGTGTCCTCCCACTATTCACATATACGCGTGCGTCTTTCTAATGGAGTGCAGGGCGCCACCTTTATAGATCTCAAACCTAGTCTCACATATACGTGTCGTTCTAATGGAGAGAAGGACATTCATATCAGATACATTCAACTAGTCCATATACGGTTTCGGTTCTTACGTGTCCCATGGAGAGAAGTGCCACTTTACTAGATTACACTAGATCACATATACACGAGTGTCATTCTAATGGAGAGAAGGACTTTATAGATTAAATAGTCACATATCGCTGCCCGTCCTCAAAACATAGAGAGAAGGGACTTTATAGATCAACTATCACCTATAACGCGTGTCTTTCTAATGGAGAGAAGGACATTTTATAGATTAACCTAGTCACCATAGAATACGGAGAATCTTTCTAAAGGGTGAGAGAAGGGTACATTTATAAGATTAACTAAGAGGCACATATATCAGCTCGCTGTCATTCTAACATGGTAATTAGAAGGGACAATTTTATAGGATTTTCCTAGCTCACCTATACAGGAGCAACACTTCCTATGAGAGAAGGGAGCATTTCGATAACTAGTCATCATATACGCGCTGCTCCCCTACACTCTAACTAGTGTGTAAGAAAGGGAATATACTAGATTAACTAGTCACATTCTATGGTGTCCATTCGTATTAGCGAGATGTGCGCACATCTTATATCACGATTACTAGTCACCCATATACGGTGTCATTCTAATGGGAGAAGGACCTTTATAGATTAACTAGTCACATATACGGGGGTCGTTCTAATGTGAGAGAAGGTACATTTTATAGATAACTAGTCCACTATACGGTGTCATTCCTAAATAGAGAAAGCAGGCCATTTTATAATTAACTAGTCAGCAACTATTGATGTGTACAAGTTGGTCACTCGGCTAGCAGAAGGACAGATAGGACATATCTATAGATATTACTAGTAACTAGTTGTCCCCCACTATACCGCGTGTCAATTCTAATGGAGAGAAGGGAAATGCTATACAATGCAATCTAGTCACAAACTATAATGTCCCACATATACGGTGTCATATCTTAATCGAGAAGAAGGGAACATTACATCGATTAAACTAGTCACATATACAGGAACGCTCATTCTAAGGACAGAGAGGTACATTTAATAGATTAACTAAGATCTCATATACCGGGTGTCGTTATCTAAAAACGATGTGAGACGCAAAGGGACATACTTACTCATGATCTCAGCTCGTTCCACACCTAATCACGGTGTCACCTCTATGAAGAGAAGGTCAACATTTATCCATAGATTTATCCTAAACTTCACCATAACTGATGCTGCGGGTGTTCGTTCTAATGAGAGCAGGGACCTCTATACCCGATTCAAACTGTCACTATACGGTTCCGTTTCCTCATCTGAGAGAGCTGACAACTTTAATAGATTAACTAGTCACATATACGGTGTGCACTCTAATGTGCAGAAGGGACATGTAATATGGAACTTTAAAACCTATGCACACATATACGGTGTCAATTCTAATAACTGTAGATAAAGGGCATTTATATAGAGTGACTGTCAGTCCATCTATACCAGTGGTTTGTTCTACATGGAGAGCAAGACATTCAGCATAGCATTATACTATCACATATACGGTAGTTCATTCTAATAGGAGAGAAGGGACCTTTTATAAGATTACACTTAATAGTCCATCACTGAGTAGATCATTCATCTGGTAGAGACTACGGACCATTTATAGATAACTATCCATATACGAGTACATCTAAGCGGAGAGAGGGACATCTTATAGATTAACTAAGTCCACATAGAACGTGTCCATCTCTAATGGAGAGAGGTACCATTTCCTAGATCACCTAGTCCACATATAACGAGTGTCATTCTAAGGGGAAGGAAGTGTGTTATTTATAAAGACTTCAACTAGTCACATATACGTGTCATTCTAATGGAGATGGACAATGGGACCTTTATAGATTATAGTCACATCTACGGTGTCATTTTCTAATGCGAGAGAAGGGACATTTATAGGATTAACTAGTCACACACATAACGGTGTCATTCTATAATGGAGAGAAAGGGCATATTATAGTTAACTAGTCACTAACGGTGTCACTCTAATCTGAGAATGACAAGGGACTGTATACATAGATTATACTCACAGTCTAACAAATCTGGTGTCCTTCTTAGTATGGCAGACAGGGACATTTATGTCCCAAGATGTACATACGTCCAAATTACGGATGTACTTAATGGTGACGAGAAGGACTTTCAGGAGTTAGCATAACGAGTCACATTAATACGGTGTACTCGTTCGAATGGTAGAGGAAGGGACATTTGATAGATTATGACCAATCCAGATACCCTGTCCCGTTCTAATGGAGAGATCGGAGATCATTTTATCTCCACACAGATAACAGATTAACTCGTCACATATACGGTGTCATATCAATGGAGAGAAGGCAGTTATAGATCAACTGCTAGTCCCATAAGTGCTCTTCTACTGAAGAGGGACTTTATAGCTCGAACTAGTCCCGGACGGTGGCATTCCTAAGTTGGAGAGAAGGGGTACATTTTATGGATCAACCTAGTCCAGCCCATATAACCGGTGTCATCTAACTTAGACAGGAGAGACAGGGACATTATATAGCCTTAACTAGATCACATCATACGGAGTTCTATTTAATGGTGAGAGAAAAGGGGGGGGGGGGGGACTTATCTAAGATTAACTAGTCACTATACGGAAGTCATTACTAATGGAAGGCAGGGCATAACTATAATTATGTAGTAACTATTTCACATATACGGAGCACTTCTAATGCAGAGAAGAGGACCATCTCACTTAGATTAACTAGGTCAACATATACTCCGGGAGTACATGTCTAAACTATAATGGAGATAGAAGGGACATTTACTAGTTAACTAGTCACATATACGGATGTCAATATCTATTCTAATGGAGAGAAAGACATTTAACATAAGAATTATACTAGGTCTCCATATACGACGTCATTCTAGATGGGAGAGAAAGGGACAGGTATGATATTATACTAGTCACCCTAGAGCGCTATTCCATTTCTAATGGCGAGAAGGGGGTACATCGGTAGTGGATTAACTACTCACATATACGCGAGCCTGCCACTTCTACAACTGGCGAGGCAGGTGACGACACTGATATTGATTAACATATAGTCACATATACGGCTTGTACTCATTCTAAGGGAGAGAACGGGAACTTTATAGATTAAACGTAGTCACTTACTGGTGTATCCATTCTACACACAGATAAAATCTAGGATGAGAAAGGGACAGTTAATAACATTAACTAAGTAGCTCGATCCCTGTCATTCTAATGAAGAAGGGACATTTATTATAGAATTAACTAGTACTATATCGGGTCGTTCTAAGGGAGTAGCGGCCATTCTCAAGAATAACCTAGTCACATTACGGTGTCATTCTAATGGAAGAAGGGACATTTATAGATTTAACTAGTCACATATACAGATGATCATTATCAATGAGTATCAACAGGGACATATTTTTTCCTATTGGACACTGATTTCATCTAGTCCATATACGGTCTCATCATTCTAATGGGAGAGAAGAGGGAACCATTAGCAATAGAGAACTAGTCACATATACTGTGTCCATTCTAATGGGAGAGTAAGGGACATTTATAGATTATACTAGTACAACTATACGGTGGGTCATTCTAAATGGGAGAGAGGGACATTTATAAATTACTAGTCACATACTACGGTGTCATTACTAATGGAGAGAATGAGGACATTTATATAATTAACTCTTCACCTATCGGTGCTCGTTCTAATGATGAGAGAAGGGACATTCTTATAGATAACTAGTCCATATATTACGGTGTCTTCTCTACTGGAGAGCTAAGGTGACACATCATTGTCGTAGATTACTTCTAATCCCATATACGATGTGTCATTCTATGAGAGAAGGACTTTATAGAATTAACTAGTCACATACTAACGTCGTCATTCCTGAATGGAGAGAAGGGACCTTTCATAGATTAACGAGTCCCCTATACGTGGTCTTCTAATGGTGAGAGGAAGGGACATTTATAGCTTACTGATCACTAGTCACATACATACTGTAGGTCATCTAATGAGAAGAAGGGCCATTTATAGATCACCTAGTCAACATATACTGTGTCATTCTAAGAGAGAAGGGACTTTATAAGATCACTCGTCCATATACACGTTGTTATTCTACTGGATGAGAAGGGACATTTATGATTAACTAGTCACAATCTATACGGTGTCATTCTAATCGGAGAAAGGACCATCTATAGATTGACTAGTCACATATTACTCGCGTGTCACTCTACTAAATGGAGCGAAGGGACATTTATAGATTAACTAGTCACATATACGTGTCATCTCTACGAAATGGAGAGAAGGGACATTTATAGATCTAACTAGTCACATATAACGGTGTCACTCTAATGAGAGAAGGACCATTTATAGATTAACTAGTCACATATCGGTTCGTCTAATGGACTCAGAAGGGAATTTAATAGAATTAACTAATCACATAATAGGTGTCGTTCTAACATGGAGAGAGGGACATTTATAGATAACTAGTCACATATACGGTGTCGTTCTAATGGAAGAAGGACATTTATAAATTAACTAGTCACATATACGAGTGTCGTTCTAATGGAGAAAGAATGGACATTTATAATCAACTAGTCCATATACGGTGGTCATTCTAATGGAGCAAAGGGTCACATTTATTAGATCACACTCAGTCACATATACCCGGTGTGCTCATCTATGGAGAGAAGGGACATTTATAGAGTTAACTGTCACATATACGGAGTCATTCTAATGGGAGAGCAAAAGGACATTTATGATTCGAGTCACATATACGGGTCATTCTACATGGAGAAGAAGGGACATTTATTATGATTAAACTGTCACTATCCGGAGTCAGTTCACTAAAGCGGTGGAGAGAAAGGGATACATTTAATGCAGATAACGTAGTCCAGATAATACGAGTCATTCTATGAGAGAAGGGACATTTCATAGATTATCAACTAGTCCATAATACGGAGTATTCTAATGGAGAGAAAGGGACATTTAGAGATTACTAGATCAACATAATAGGCGTCGAGGTCATCTAAATGGGAGAAGGGACATTATAGATTACAGCGTGGTCACGCATAACCGGAGTCTCATATCTAAGTCTGAGCAGAAGGGACAATTTATAGACGTTACACTGGTCCATATAACGGAGTCATTCTAATGAGAGAAGGGACATTTAGTGATATAACAGTCCATATACGGAGTCATTCTAATGAGAGAAGGTCGGACTTTATAGATTAACTATCACATACTACCAGAATTCCATATCACTATATGCGTGCAGAGGCGGCCAGGAACAATTTATATATAGAATTAAGAAACTATCCCAAAAACAATAATATACTAGTGTCGTTCTAAATGGAAGAGACGAGGAAGCACATTAGCTATGCTCTATAATTAGATTAACTAGTCACATATACGGGAGATCGTTCTAATGGAGGGAGAAGGGCTCTTATAGATTACTAAGTAGTCACATTCGGGTGTCGTTCAATGGAGAGGAAGGGACTTTCTAGATCAACTAGTCACCATATCAAAAACGGTGTCGTCTAATGGAGATGAAGGGACATTTATAGAGCAACTAGTCAACTATATCGACGGTGTCCGTTCTAATGGAAAGAAGGGACATTTATAGATCAACTAGTCCATATACTGAGTCATTCTAATGGAGGAAGGGACTTTATATATTAACTCGTCACATTACGGAGTCATTCTATGGAGAGAAGGGACTTTATAGATTACATCTATCACATATAGTACGGACGTCATTCTAAATGGAGAGGAAGAGGAATGTCACATAGAATTCAACAGTCACCGTACAGCCGGACGCCATCCTCTATGGACGAAGAAGAGGAACATTTATTAGATTACTAATCACTATACCGAGTCATTCTTCATAATAGGAGAGAAGGTGGCATATTTAAAAGTGATTAAAACTAGTGCCCGGTATACGGATGCTCCAGTCTATATTCGGCACAAGAAGGGGTCCCACCGTATAACAGATTAGCACTTCACTACAGTTCACCATATCGTGGGTACATTCCTCTGGAGAGAACGGGACCTTTTATAGATCACTGGTCAACTATTGTCATCGGCCGATCATTCCCTAATGGAGAGAAGGGACATTTACTATGATTAACTACCCCTGGATAACAATACTCTCACGTGTCACTCATAATTAGGAGAATTAAGGGACCTCAAGTGAGCAGTATTAACTAGTCCCCATATACGACGCCTCATTCAGTAATAATGAGCTCAAATGATGGACTTTATTAGACATTATAACTAGTTCAACATATCAGGTGTCCCACCTCTCTAACTCGGATACGAGAAGCGGACATCCTTCTATAACCTTACTAATCCCACTATACCGGCCTGTCAGTTGCTAATGGACAGAAATGGACTTTACTAATTACTCTATGTATCACATATACACACAACTTTTCCATGGTCTAACTGGAGTGATCGTAAGGGACATTTATAGAATTGATCTAGCTCACTATACGGTGTATTCTAGATAGGAGACGAATGGACATTATATATAGATATAACAGAGTCACGAATATAACGGTGTCTTCTAATGGAGAAAAGGGACATTATCGTATTCCACTACTCACATATACGGTGTTCCGTCATTACTTTTAACCGTGGGATGTGCGCACAGGGACAGTTGTAGTGAGCATGCAATTAACATGTCACCAATATACGAGGTGGTCCGTCTACACATTCGGAGCAACAGGGGTAGATTATAAGGATCGAACAGTTTCTATTAACTAGTCCATATACGGTGGTCATTCATATATAGGCAAGAGAAGCGGAAAACATTTAATAATTATCTTACAGCATCCATTAACGGATGTCATCCTCTCACACGTGCTGGAGAAGTGTACATAATATAATAGATTTTAACAATATACAAAGTACTAGACAGTGGTACCCTTATACATATTCGGCACAGAAGGACATTTTTTGGAGTGATTAACTATTGTTGCGCTATGCTGCGTGGTGTCGCATTTTCTTACCGGGCCTGGTGAGGAGAATAGGATCATTTATACAGAGTTGAACTAGTCACATATTACGGCGTGTCATTCTATAATGGAGAGACAAGGGACCTTTATACGACACTATTAACAGATACTCTCGACATATCGTAAAGCACAGTCAATTCTAATCTGGGTAGTAGAGGGCTATGATATATCATATCACTCTTTATGTCACAGTACGACGGAGTCCAGTCGGTAAACGGAGAGAAGGGGCACAAGCTAGTAGCATTTCCGCTCTAGTCACAGATGAGCGTGGAGTACCATTTCTAATCGGAGAGAGGGACATACTTAGACTGTAAACTATGCACGTATATTTATAAACGGAGGTTCTAACTCATAAGTTTGAGAGGAGGTAGTGGGGACATTTATCGTAGATTCACTAGTCCCAATATACGTGTTCATTCTAAGGGAGAGAATGGACCATTTTTATATCATTCAACTAGTCCATATAGACGTGTGTCAAATGTCTAAATGGAGAGGAGGGACATTTATGATTAACGAGTCATATATATGGAGTCATGGTCCTACATGGAGAGACACTGGACTTTTTAGATCAACTAGGTCACATATCGGTGTCATTCTAACTGGAGAGAAGGGACATTATAGATCCTAGTCACATATACCGAGTGTCATTCTAATGGAGCAGAAGGCATTTTAGATCAACTAGTCCCACTATAAACGGTCACTTCTAATGAGCAGACAGGAAATAAGGACAGGTTATAAATCAATCATAGTCCACATATACGGATGATCATTACTATGGAGAGAAGGGACATTTAATGTAGATTAACGAGTCACATATACGGTGTCAACTCTATGGAGAGTCAAAAGGGCTGCATTTATATTATTTAACTTAGCCATAAGAAGGTGTCACTCATGAAGGAGAGAAGGACATTTTAGATTAAAACTATCACATATACGTGTTCATCCTAATGGAGTAGAATTGGACATTTACTAATAGACATTAACTAGTTACACTTATAACAGAGAATCATTCTTATGGAGTCGAGCGGACCTTTATTGATTGAGATATATCACAACTATAAGACGGTGTCATTCTAAGGGAGAGAAGGGATACATGTATAGCACTTAACTAGTCCCAGCTACGTGTTCATGTGCTTAATTAGGAGCAAGAAGGGGTCATTTATCATTAGATAACTGCTCAGATCACATATATACTGTTTCCTTCTAATGGCAGTAGAAGAGTTCTACATTTATTGGGATTCACTACTGTCAGCGATATACGGAGTCATTATCTTATGGAGAGAAGGGACAATTTATAGATTAACTAGTCCATAAACATATATGGTGGTTCCCCTCTAAACAATGTTGAGAGAAGGGCACATTTATTAGATTAACTATCACATAATACGTGTGATACGATTATGCTACAAAAAGATGTAGAAGGGACATTATAGATTACTAGTCCACATTACGGTGTTCATATCTAATTGGAGCGTAAGGGACATTTATCGATTTCAATCGTGGTCATGCGGTAGTTAGCTGTGCATTCTAAATCAGGTAGACAGAGGAAGGGACATTTATAGATTAACTAGTCACATATACGGTGTCAATTCCTAAATGGAGAGAAGGGACATTTATTAGATTAACTGTCACATATAGAGAGTCATTCTAATTGGAGAGAAGGGACACCTCTTATAGATCCTAGTTCATCATATACGTGAGTCATTCTAATGGAGAGAAGGGACATTTATAGCTTAACCTAGTCCCATATACGGTGATTCATTCTAATGGAGCGAAGGTGACTTTATAGCATTCAACTAGTCCATATCCGGTGTCTTCGAATGTGCGAGAAGCGGACATTTATTAGATCACATCCAATTGCGGTGTCATTCTACCCTGAGAGAAGGGACTTTATAGATTAACTAGTCACATATACGGTGTCCTTCTAATGGAGCGAAGGGGACATTATAGATTACTAGTCACAACATATACGGTGTCATTCTAATGGAAAGAGAAGGGACATTTATAGATTAACTCACCACATTAGAGAGTCCTTCTATGGAGAGAAGGGAACATTTAATAGATCTAACTAGTCACATAATCGGATTCAATTCTAATTCTACATGGGAGAGAAGGGCATTTTAGATACTAGTCACTATACGGAGTCATTTCTCATTGGAGAGAAGGGGACATTTATTAATAATCACAATGAACTAAGTCACATATACGGTAGTGCGTTCTATACATTGGAGACTGAAGGGGACTATTGTATATAGATTATCTAGTCACATAATAGCGGTGTCACTCTAATGGAGAGAAGGACTTTTATAGATTAACTTAGTCACATATACGGTTGTCCATTTCTAATGGAGAGTCAAGATCCTGACCTTAATAGATTCTAAATGTCCATATACGGTGTCACACGCTCTTGGAGAAAAGGGACATATGTGTATAATGATCTAAACATAGTACACATATATCGGTCTCATTCTATGGAGAAAAAGGGACATTTTATACGATGAACTAATCAATATACGGTGTCCATTCTAATGGAGAGAGGGACCATGTAATGTAGATTAACTAGCACATATAAACGGTGTCCATTCTTAAATTGGCGAGAAGGGACTTTTGCTATGACACTAGTCACAATACTCACGGAGTCATATCTAAACTGGAGAGAAGGAGGACTTTTAATATATCGCAATAACATAGTCACATTATACGGTCGTCCTTCGAATGAAGAGAACGTACATTTATAGATCAACTTAGTCACATATACGGTGTAATCTAATGTGAGACGAACGGACATCTTATATGATTAACTAGTCACATATATCGGAGTGCCTCTCTAACTTGGAGGAAGGGACAATTTATTAGATTAACCAGTCAATTACGGATCATTCTAATGGAGAGAGGGACATTTAAGTTAGAACTTAACCAGTCACATAATACGTGTTCGTTGCGAATGGAGAGAAGGGATGCATTTAAGAATCACTAGTCCATATGACGGGTTGCGTTCTATGGAGAGAAGACATTTAAGTAGGATCTGTTAAACTAGTCACATATAATGTCATTCTCAATGGAGAACAAGAAGGGACTTTATACGATAACTACGTTCACCTATACAGGAAGCTCATTCTAATGGAGAAAAGGGACATTTTATAGATTAACTAGTCACACTATCAGCGGAGTCATCTAATGGGAAGAGATAAGGGACACTTATTATTATCTAGTCACATAGACGGAGTCCATTCAATATGAGTGGACCGAAGGTACATTTATAATGTGTTGGGTTCACCATAGGTAGAGATTACAGGGCCGTACAAGATATTCTGTACATTGTTCACCATAGGTAGAGATTACAGGGCCGTACAAGATATTCTGTACACTGTTCACCATACCAGAGCTCGCAAAGAACGTTATTAAGGAGGTTACTTGGGAATGGGGTCCGGTTCAGGGAAACCTGTTCCCAACCGATGTTTCTTCGCCTTGCTATCGACAAAGGAACCTGGAAATTCCATCAGGCAAGTTCGCAACCTTCAATGACCCCCTAAAGGTTCATAATGGAATAAGACAAGGGTTAGCTTCGATTTTCGGTTGGTAGCCCCATGTTTATGGTACCTACTACGATATTGAACGCGGTTGTCAGTGACAGCTGTAAACCTGTCATACCGTGGGTTGCTATTCAGGCTGTGGGGCTGGGGAATTTCCCCAAAGGCCGGTTCTGGTGAAGCAGCGTTGAGGGTTTTTAAGCTGGAGACTAGACGTTGGGATACCAGGCCCATCACCTTCCCAATAACGGACGATTGTGCTTGGTTCCTGTGAACTGACTACTTCCGCCTTTGAGTGCTCCTTTTCAACATCTGGCCTTTTCCCTGGCTTTTTATGAGCTTTCGGATATCAAATGGTCAGTGGGCAGTGACTTGCGAAATAGAGGGTTACAAACACAGGACATCCAATGCATTCTGAATCGTCGTGGTTCTTGTTGTTCGGAACCCCAAGCAATGGAAAAAAAGGTTCACTGTCTGTTTACAAACCAGATAACAGGTATATCAACTTGCCCAGTACAATCCTAACGCAAAAGTACCTTCCAGATCAGGCCGCCATCTCAGGGCTCCTTCCTAATTCCATCAAATTGAGGATTCCACTTTACAGCTCTCTTAAAAAAAGCTTTGAATGCGATTAGTGCCTAGGACAAGTAAATCCTCAGCAGTCCTTATTGCGCATTGGGGCACAACTTGAGGCAGCTATATGGGGCCGGTGGGGAGAATTTTAATAAGTGGTTGCAGGTAGGATCCGTCCGTTAGCAGGCCATATGTACTCCCAGAAGGGACGTTGGTGTTGCCTTTGTTGTCATCATGTTTTTTTTCCATTTTTCATTGTGTTTGACTTTTTAGTTGTGTAATACTGGCCCGGGAGCATTGTTCCTTCTCACAGGGTCTGCATTGGTATCCGGCCATTGGGGTGCTGGGACACTCATTACATTGTTTCCTTCTCGCAGGTCCTCATTGGTATCGGCATGGGTGTCTGGGACACTCATATGGCATTGTTCCTTCGCACAGGGCTGCATTGGTACCCTGGTCATGGGTTGCTGTGGAGCAACTCTTATGGGCATTGTTTCCTTCTCACAGGGTCTCATTGGTTATCGGCAATGGGTTGCTGGAGCACTCTATGCATTGTTCCTTCTCACGAGGGCCTGCATTGGTACCTGGGTCATTGGTGCTTAGACACTCATATGGTCATTGTTTTCCTTCTCGCACGGGTCCTGCATTGGTACCGGGGGGCATGGTGGTGCTGGACACTCATATGGCATTGTTTCCTATCTCACCGGGTCTGCGTTGGTACCGGTGCCCATGGGGTGCGTGTGGACAACTCATATGGGCATGGTTCCTTCTCATAGGGTCTGCATTGGTATCGACATGTGGGTGCTGGGACACTCCGTAGGGCATTGTGTTTCTTCTCACAGGGTTCTGCATTGGTATCGTCATGGGTGCGGGACACCGATGGCATTGTTTTCCCTCCTCCACGGGGAAGGGGGTCTGCATTGGTATCGGCATGGGTGCCCAGGACGTCGTATGGCATTGTTCCTTCTCACATGTGTCGCTTTGGTAATCTGCATGGGGGCTGGGGACACTCGTATGGCCGGTGTTTTTCCTTCTCACATGTCTGCGTTGGTATCTGCGGCATGGGTGCTTTGACACTCGTATGCATTGTTCCTTCCACAGGGTCGTGCAATTGGTAATCGGCATTGGGTGCTGGGACACTCTTATGGCTCTTGTTCCTTCGTCAAAGGTATCTGCATTGGTCTCAGCATGGGTGCTGGGACAGTGCTCATATGGCATTTGTTCCTTCTCACAGGGTCTGCATTGGTATCGGAATGGGTGCTGGACACTCGTATGTATTGTTCCTTCTCCAGGGTCTGCATTGCTTACCCCGGCATGGTGCTGGGACACTCATATGGCCGTGTTCCCTTCTCACAGGTCTGCATTGGTATCATCATGGTGCTGGGGCCACTTAATGGATTTTTCCTTCTTCACGGGTTCTGCATGGGTATCGTCATGGGTGCTGGGACCTCGTATGTCATTGGGTTCCTTCTCACAGGGTCCTGCATTGGTATCCGCTTGGTGCTGGGGACACTCATATGGCATTGTCCTGGTCTCACAGGGTCTGCATTTGGTATCGGGCATGGGTGCTGGGACACTCATATGGCATTGGTTCCCTTCTCACAGGGTCCTGCATTGGTATCGGCCATGGGTGCTGGGACACTCTTATGGCATTGTTCCTTCAGGCTCACAGGGTCGCAATTGGTATCAGGGCGTCATGTTGCGTGGGACACTCATATGGCATTGTTCCTTCTCACATGGTCTGCATGGTATCGGCAGTGGGTGCTGGGACCTCAATGCATTGTTCCTTCTCACAGGGTCTGCATTGGTATCGGCAATGGTGCTTGACACTCCTTATGGCATTGTTCCTTCTCCACAGGGTCTTGCATTGGTATCGCATGGTGCTTGGACACTCGTATGGCATTGTTCCTTCTCACAGGGTCTGCGTGGTACCGGGGCAATGGTGTCTGGGACACTCATATGGGGCATTGTTCCTCCCTTCTCAAAGGGTGCCTGCGTTGGTACCAGGGGGGGGGGGGGGGCATGGGGGGGGGGCTTGTACCACTCATCTGGCATTGTTCCTTCTCACAGGGTCCTGCGTTGGGATCGGCATGGTGCGTGGTACACTCGTAATGGCATTGTTATTGTTGTTTGGGTTGGTTTTGGTGTTATTTTTGTGTTTGTGTTTTTGTTTGGTTGTTTTAGGGGGTTTTGGGTTGTTTTTGTTTGTTTTGTTGTATAGGTTCTAATTGTTATTGTCGTGTTTTGCTTCCTTCTCCACAGGGTCTGCGTTGGTACCTGGCATGGTGCTGTTGGGACAGCTCATATGGCATTGTTGTCCTGGTCTCATGGGTCTGGCATTGGTTCAGTAGGGATCATGGTTCTGGGACACTCATATAGCATTGTGTCCTTCTCAAGGGTTCTGCATTGGTATCGGCCATTGGGTGCTGGACACGCATATGGGCATTGTTCCTACATCTCACGGGTCGCATTGTATCGGTGGGGTGCTGGGAGACTCTTATGGCATTGTTCTTCTCACAGGGTCCTGCATTGGTAATGCGGGCATGGGTGCTGGTCGACACTCTGTATGCATTGTTCCTGGGGGAGGTTGGGGGGGGGCTATGGCATTTTCCTTCTCACAGGGTCTGCTTGGTACCGGGCATGGTGCTTGGGACACTCGTATGGCATGTGGTTTCTTCTCACAGGTGGGGGCTGCACTGGTATCGCGATGGGTCTGGGACACTCATATGGCATTGTTCCTTTCTCACAGCTGTCCTACATTGGTACGCCGCATGGGTGCTGGGACAACTCATATGGCAATTTTCCTCTCTCACAGTGGTGCTGGTCATTTGTATCGGGGTCCGGCATGGGTGCTTGGACACTCGTATGCATTGGTTTCCTTCTCACAGGTCTGCATTGGTATCGGCATTGGGTGCTGGGACACACTCATATGGCATTGTTCCTTCCTCACGAGGGTCGCATTGGTATCGGCATGGTGCTGGGACACTCTATGGCATTGTTCCTTCTCAAGGTCTGGCATTGGTATCGGCATGGGTGCGGGACACTCGTATGCATTGTTTCCTTCCTCCAGGGTCTGCATTGGTACCGGCAATGGGTTGCTGGGACCTCGTATGGCATGTTTCCTTCTCAACGGTCTGCATTGTATCCGGCCATGGGTGCTGGGAACCTCGTATTGGCATTGGTTCCTTCCACAGGGTCTGCGTTGGTACGGCAATGGGTGCGGGACACAGCTATATGGAATTGTCCTATCTCTACGGGGGTCTGCGTGTGGTATCGGCATGGGTGCTGGACACTCGTATTAGGCAATTGTTTCCTTCTCACAGGTCCTGATTGTTACGGCTGGGTGCTGGACCTCATAGGCATTGTTCCTTCTCACAGGTCTTCGGTGGTATCACGCATTGGGTGCTGGGACACTCATTAGCAGTGTTCTCTAGTCTCAAGGGATGCTGTTGGTAGCTATGTTGATATGCCTGGGTTGATGGACACTCTATGGCATTGTTGTTCCGTTCTCACAGGGTCGCATGTGGTATCGAATTGGGTGCTGGGACACTTTCTGTATGGCTTGTCCTTCTCACAGGTTGCTGCATTGTGTACATCAGCATGGTTGGCTGGGACCACTCTTATGGCATGTTCCGTCTCACAGGGTCTGCGTTGTACAGGCATGGTGCTGGTGACACTCTTAGTTATGGCATTGGTTCCCCCCTTCTCACAGGTGGTCTGCGTTGCTACCCCAGGCATGGGTGCTGGACATCATTATGGCATTTTCCTTTCCACAAGGGTCTGCATTGGTACGGCATGGGTGCTGGGGACCACTCTATGGCATTGTTTCCTTTCTCAACAGGGTCGTGCTTGGTATCGGCATTGGTGCTGGGACACATTATGGCATTGTTCCTTCTCCACAGTGGTCTGACGTTGGTACGCCAATGGGTGCTGCGACACTCTATGGCATTTCCTTCTCACAGGGTCTGCGTTGGTACGCGTTGGTGCTTGGACACTCTATGGATGTTTCCTTCTCACAGGGTCTGCATTGGGATTCGGCATGGGTGATCTGGGACACTACTTATGGCATTGGTTCCTCTACAGGGTCTGCATTGGTATCGGCATGTGACTGGGACACTCCATCTCATTTTTTCGGGTCGACCGATGGTGTGGACTCGTGCATTCCTTCCTCCAGGGTTGCATTGGTATCGGGCATGGGTGCTGGGACACTCTTATGCGATTGTTGCCTTCTAACAGGGTCTTCATTGGTATCGAATGCGGTGCTGGGACACTCTATGGCATTGTTCCTTCTCAGCAGGGTCTGCATTGGTACCGGCAAGGGTGCGGGGACAACTCTTATGGCATTTGTTCCTTCTAACAGGGTTCGTTGGTACGGCATGGGTGCTGGACACTCGTATGGAATTGTTCATTCTCACCGTGTCTGCAATTGGTTACCGGCATGGGTGCTGGGACACTCTATGGCATTGTTCCTTACTCACAGGGTATGGCATGGTATCCTGGGCAATGGTGTGCTGGGACACCGTATGCATATGTTCCTTCTCACTAGGTCTGCATTGGTATCGCATGGGGGTGTGTACACTCCATATGGCATTGTTCCTTCCATATGGTCTGCTGCATTGGTGATCGATCATGGGTGCTGGGACACTGTATGGCATTGTGTTCTTCTCACAGGGTCTGATTGGTATCCGGCATGGGTGGCTGGGACACTCGTATGGCTTGTTCTCGTCTCACCGAGGTCATGCATTGGTATCGGCAAGGGTGGCTTGGGACACTCTATATGCATTGTTCCTTCCAATAGGGTCTGCATTTGGTATCGGCTTTGGTGGCTGGGACACTCATATGGCATTGTTTTCTTCTCACAGGGTCTGCATTGGTATACGCTATGGGTGCGGGACATCGTATGGGCATTGTCCTTCTCACAGGGTCTGCATTGGTATCGGCATTGGGTGGCTGGGACACTCGATTTGCATTTGTCTTCTCACACCGAGGTCGCATTGGTATCTGGGGCCATTGGTGATGGGACACTCGTATGGTCATTGTTCCTCGCAAGGGGGGGGGTCTGCCATTTGTATCGGCCACTGGGTGCTGGGACACTCGTATGGAATTGTTCCTTTCTACAAGGGTCTGCTTGGTATCGGCAGGTTGCTGGGCACACTCATATGGCATGTTGCCTCTCAGCAGTCGCAGTTCGAATGAGGGCTGTTCACATTTCATATCAGTGATCGGCTTCTACTAGGGTCGATAGTCTTGGCACGAGTGTTTTTTCGGCGACGTGTACATTAGGGCACACGATACCTGGCATTAAGTACCGTTTACGAAAGAGGCTCTTAAAGCGTCTGTACGACATGGGTACTGTCCTATGAATGGCATTCGTATGCCTTTCTTCGGAGTCATGAACTGGTATGCCGATGTTTGGACATACCGTACTGGACCAACGTGTGCTCTCTGCTCAGAGGGTCTGACAGGGTAATTCAGCATGTGCTGTGAGCACTCAGATGCATCTGAGTTCACTTCTGAACGAAGCAGTAGCTGAACATGTGGTGAAACTGGACCTTGTGCAGTGGTTTGGTCCGAACTCTATAATTTCATACTTTCACTGTTCCCTTTGCAGGGTCTGCTATATCGCTGGGTGTGGACCTTTCATGTCCTGTCAGGGTCTGTTGGTACCGAGGTGGCATCTATAGGCATGTCCTCACGTGTGGCCCTTTAAGAGGTGGGTTTGGATTTGTTTTACATGGTTGGAGTGAGGTGATGGAGACAAGCTTAGGATGTGGGGGCACCATGAATGGGTTGAGGCGTCAACCTTGGAGGTGTTTTGGGGTGTCCTCTGTCAGTCTGCGGCCGAGAAGTATACAAGTGAAGGAAACACGTTTAACAATGGACTGTTCTAACCCTTGATGTGGGTAGCCAGTGGTAAAACCCTACAGTGGATTGTACTTTATAGCACTAGGGGCTGGGCAAGTTGGAAGTGGGTCAGACCCTAAAATGTCTTAAGTTTGGCCCTCCAGAGTTGGATGGATGCACAGGGTGGGAACGAATTTTTGGAGGTATGTTCAAATGTGAGGCGCAGGCAAGACTGGGGCATGGGATTCCATATATGAACATAAAGAGATTTGTGGTTTTATTGTTTTCATTTTAACACAGTTTTTTTGCGCAATTGTTTGATTGTGTATAGCTGTAACAGAATGTTCATAAAGTGTGTCCAGTGTCATCCACTACGGTGTTTGTGCTTCTTCATTGGGGAAAATTGTTACCGATGAAGGAATTCTTGGGAGGACTGTATATGGAGGATGTGTTGGGATTGGGTGGTATAGGCATCAGCAAAGGGATTTCGGGCATTGAACAGGGTCAAGATAATCAAGTCTTTTATGCAGAGAATAGAATGATATTATTATAGTTTGTGGTCCGAAATAATGTCACAGAACTGGTCACATTCATATAATAACTGTGCTATTCCCTATGCAACGTATTTAAGTCTGTACCACACCCCTTTCCCCACCTCACGACATTGGGACTCACTCCTAACACTAATATACTGACTGTGGAGGAGACAAGGAAGGAAGAAGGGGGAACCGTGCAAAATGGATTCTTTCCAGGCAGTTTTGATCACATTATTACATAACACCTTTGGGACTACTGACTATAACCAGGCATATCTGACAGCAAAGGTAGGATTACCCTACAAGATATTCTGTATCAGTTCACATAGGTAGAGTCAGCCTACATATCGTCACAGTCACAAGGAGAGATACAGGGCCTAAACGAATTCTGTACCGTCCCATAGTTAGAGATTACAGGGCTGTACAAATATTCTGTACACTAGTTCCCATAGTAGAGAGGTCGATATCTAACAGTTGGTAGAACGTGGTACTATTCTGAACCAGTTCACCATAGGTAGAGATTACAGCCGTACAAGACTGTACACAGTTTACATAGGTAGTTACCAGGGCCTGTAGAAATATCTGTACATTATGGGGTAGATTTACAGGCCGACAAAGATATTCTGGTACACGTTCACCTGGGTTGAGATGTACAGGGCCGGCAAGATTTGTGTACGACAGTATCACCATAAGGTAGAGATTACAGGCCGTCAGATATTCTGTACACTGTTCACCATAGGTAGATACAGGGCCGTACAAGATTCTGTACACTGTTTCACCATAGTAGAGATTACGGGCCGTACAATATATTCTGTACATGTTCACCATGGGTGAGATTACAGGGCCGTACAAGATATTCTGTACCAGTTCACACATGGTTAGAATTACGGCCGTACAGATATTTGTAACCTGCACTAGGTAGAGATTAACAGGCGCTACAAATATTCTTACACTGTTCACCATGGTAGAGATTACAGGCCGTACAAGATATCTGTACACTGTTCACCATTAGATGAGATACAGGGGCCGTACAAGATTTCACCAGTTTCACCATGGGTAATTACAGCCGTAAGATATTCGTACACGTTCACCATAGGTAGAGATTCAGGGCCTAAGATATCTGTCACACTGTTTACCATAGGTAGAGATTACAGGGCCGTACAAGATATTCTGTACACTGTTCACCATAGGTAAGAGATTAAGGGGGCCGTACAAGATATTCTGTACACTGTTCACCATAGGTAGAGATTACGGGCCGTACAAGATATTCTGTACAAGTCACAATGGGTTAGAGATTACAGGCGTACCAGATATTCGTACACATTCACATGGTAGAGATTACAGGGGCCGTACAAGATATTCGTACACTGTTCACCATGGTAGAATTACAGGGCCGTAACAAGATATTCTGACACTGTCACCATGGGTAGAGATTACAGGCCGTACAAGATATTCTGTAACAGTGTTCACCATGATAGCAGATTACAAGGGCCGTACAAGATATTCTGTACACTGTTCACCATAGGATAGAGATACAGGGCCGTACAAGATATTCTGTACACTGTTCCCATAGGTAGAGATACAGGGCTACAAGATTTCTGTACACTGTTCACCATATAGAGATTACAGGGCCGTACAAGATATTCTGTAACTGTTCACCAATAGAGATTACAGGGCCGTACAGATATTCTGTACACGTTCACATAGGTGGAGAGTTCCACGGCCCGTACAAGATATTCTTGTACACTGTTCACCATGGTGAGATTACAGGGCGTACACAGATATCTGTACACTAGTATACCATGAGTAGAGATTACAGGGCCGATTACAAGATATTCCTGTTACACATGTTTCACCAATGGGTACGAGATTACAGGGCCGTACAAGATATTCTTGTACCTGTT
Source organism: Hymenochirus boettgeri (assembly GCA_019447015.1). Taxonomy (NCBI): domain Eukaryota; kingdom Metazoa; phylum Chordata; class Amphibia; order Anura; family Pipidae; genus Hymenochirus; species Hymenochirus boettgeri. Next base: position 292,026,802 of record CM033473.1, read on the forward strand.
CACCATAGGTAGAATTACAGGGCCGTACAAGATATTCTGTACACGTTCACCATGGGTAGAGATTACAGGGCCGTACAAGATATTCTGTACACTTTCACCATAGGTAGAGATTCAGGGCCGTACAAGATATTCTGTTACACGTTCACCATGAGGTAGAGATTACAGGGCCGTACAAGATATTCTGTACACAGTTCACCATAGTAGAGATTACAGGCCGTACAAGATATTCTGTACACTTTTCACGATAGTGAAGAAGATTACAGGGCCCGAAAGCTATTCTGTACACTGTTCCATAATAGTGAGATTACAGGGCCGTACAAGATTTGTAACGGTTCACCATAGACTGAGGATTACAGGGACGTACAAATATTCTGTATCACTGTTCACCATGGGTAGAGATTACAGGGCCGTACAATATTCTGTACACTGTTCACCACAGAGATAAGATTAACAGGGCCGTCAAGATATTCTGTACACTTTCACCATGGGTAGAGATTACAGGGCGTCAGCAAAGATATTCTGTACACTGTTACTGTCACCATAAGATATGAGAGTCAGGGCGTACAAGATAGACATGTCATGGGATTGGATGTACAAATATTGTACACTGTCACCAGGTAGAGATTACAGGGCCGTACAGATATTCTGTACACAGTTCACATGGGTAGAGATTACAGGGCCGTACAAGATATTCTGTACACTGTTCCCATAGATATTACAGGGCCGTACAAGATATTCGTACACATGTCACCATGGGTAGAGATTACAGGGCCGTACAAGATATTCTTGAACACAGTTCACCATGGTAGAGATTACAGGGCGATACAAGATATTCGTACACTGTTCCCATGGTAGAGATTAAAGGCCGTACAAGATATTCTGTACACAGTTCACCATAGATAGATTACAGGGCGTACAAGTATTCTGTACACTTTCAACATAATAGGAGATTACAGGGCCATACACGATATTCGTTACACAGTTCCCATAGGGTAGAGATTAAAGGGCCGTAAAGATATTTCTTACACAGTTCACCATAGTAGAGATTACAGGGCCGTACAGATATTCTGTAACAGTTTCACCATAGATAGAGATTACAGGGTCCCGTAGAAAGATATCTGTTACACAGTTAACCTAGGTAGAGATACAGGCCGTACAAGATTATTCTGTACACAGTTCACCATAGGTAGAGATTACAGGGCCGTACAAGATTTCTGAAAAAAAAACACAGTTCACCATAGGTAGAGATTACAGGGCCGTACAAGATATTCTGTCACACTGTTCATCATAGGTAGAGATTACAGGGCCGTACAGAGATTCTGTACACAGTTAACCATAATAGATGATTACAGGGCCGTACAAATATTCTGTAAACAGTTCAACCATGGATAGTGATTACAGGGCACTACAAGATATTCTGTACACAGTCTAACCATAGTAAGAGTTACAAGGGCCGTACAGATATTCTGTACACAGTTACCATATGTAAGATTACAGGGCCGGTACAAGATATTCTGTACACAGTTCACACATAGAGTAGAGATTACAGGGCCGTCCAAATATTCTGTACAACGTTCACCATAGGTAGAGATACGGGCCCGTACAAGATATTCTGTACACTGTTCACCATAGGTAGAGATTACAGGGCGTACAAGATATTCTGTACACGTTCACATCATGGGTAGAGATTACAGGGCGTACAAGATATTCTGTACACAGTTCAACCATGGGTAGAGATTACAGGGCCTTAAAGATTTCTGTACCTGTTCCCCATAGGTAGAGATTACAGGGCCGTACAAGATATTCTGTACCTGTTCACCATAGGTAGAGATTACGGGCCGTACAAGATATTCTGTACATTGTTCACCAAGGTAGAGATTACAGGGCCGTACAGATATTCTGTACACTGTTCACCAGGGTAGAGATTACAGGGCCGTACAAGATATTCTGTACACAGTTCACCATGGGTAGAGATTACAGGGCCGTACAAGATATCTGTACACAGTTCACCATGGTGAAGTTACAGGCCGTACAAGATATTCTGACACTGTCACCATGTAGAGATTACAGGGCCGTACAAGATATTCGTACACTGATTCACCATGGGTAGAGATTACACGGGCAGTCCAAGATATATCTGTACACGTCACCATGGGTATAGATACATACAGTCCTACAAGATATTCTGTACACGTTCACCATGAGATAGAGATTACAGGGCGTACAAGAATTCTGTACCAGTTCACCATGGGTAAAGATTACAGGGCCGTACAAGTATTCTGTACACAGTTCACCTGGTTAGAGATACAGGGCCGTAAGATATTCTGTACACAGTTCACATGGGTAGAGATTACAGGGCAGTACAAATATTCTGTACACTGTTACCATGGTAGAGATTACAGGGCCGTACAAGATATTCTGTACACAGTTCACCATAGTAGAGATTACAGGGCACGTACAAGATATTCTGTACACTGTTCACCCTAGGTAGAGATACAGGGCCGTACAAGATATTCTGTACACAGTTCACCATAGATAGAGATTACAGGGCCGTACAAGATATTCTGTACACAGTTCACCATAGGTAGAGATTACAGGGCCGTACAAGATATTCTGTACACAGTTCACCATAGGTAGAGATTACAGGGCCGTACAAGATATTCTGTACACGTTCACCATAGATAGAGATTACAGGCGTACAAGATATTCTGTACCAGTTCACCATAGGTAGATTACAGGGCCGTACAAGATATTCTGTACACAGTTCACCATAGGTAGATTACAGGGCCGTACAAGATATTCTGTACACAGTTCACCATAGATAGAGATTACAGGGCCGTACAAGATATTCTGTACACTGTTTCACCATGGGTAGAGATTACAGGGCCTACAAGATATTCTGTACACAGTTTCACCATAGGTAAGATTAACAGGGCCGTACAAGATATTCTGTACACAGTTCACCATGGTAGAGATTACAGGGCCGTACAAGATATCTGTACACAGTTCACCATAGGTTAAGGATTACAGGGCTTACAAGATATTGTACATGTTCACCATGGGTAGAGATTACGGGCCATAGAAGATATTCTTATACTAATCACCAAAGGAAGATTACCGGACGTAAAAGATTTGGTACACTGTAACCAAAAAAAATAGCTAAAAGGGGGGAGAAAATTCCTTTTTGTGACTCCAAATGCCAATCGGAAAGTATCCCTGGATAAAACCAACTACAGTATATGTATTAATACCAGTAATTGTCATATTATATATTATCCCTGTACCAACCAGAACTACAGTATAGTATTAATACCAGTTAGTTCTCAATATATATAGTAATCCTGTACGACCAGAAACTACAGTATATGTATTATTACCAGTAATTATCAATATTATTAGTATTACAGTACCAACCAGAACTACAGTATATGTTTTTATACCAGTAATTACCAGAACTACAGTATATGTATTAATACCAGTAATTCTCAATACTATAGTATCCCTGTACCAACCAGAACTACAGTATAGTGTTTTAATACTGGTATTCTCAATATTATATGTATCCCTGTACCAACCAGAACATACAGAATATGTATTAATACCAGTCATTCTTAATTTATATAGTATCCCCCTACCAAACAGAACTACAGTATGTTTATTAATATCCAGTATTCTCAATACTTTAGTATCCGTACCAACCAGAACTACAGTATATGTATTAATACCAGTAATTCTCAATATTATAATAGTATCCCTGTACCAACCAGAAACTACAGAATATGTATTAATACCAGTCATTCTTAATATTATATAGTATCCTCCCGTACCAAACTGAACTACAGTATTGGTATTAATACCAGTAATTCTCAATTCTTTAGTATCCCGTACCAACCAGAACTACAGTATATGTATTAATACCAGTAATTCTCAATATTATATATATCCCTGTACCACCAGAACTGACAGTATATGTATCAATACCAGTAATTCTCAATATTATTAGTATTACCGTACCAACCAGAACTGCAGTATATGTATTATTACAGTAATTCTAAATATTATAGTACCCTCGTACCACAACTACGGTATAGTATTAATACCAGTATTCTCATATTATATAGTATCCCCATACCAACTAGATCTACATATATGTATTAATACCAGTAATTCTCAATATTTATAGTAATCCCTGTACCAACCAGATCTACAGTATATGTATTAATACCAGTATTCTCAATATTATATAGTATCCCTGTACCAACCAGAACTCAGTATATGTATCAATACCAGTAATTCTCAATATTATATATATTACCGTACCAACCAGAACGCAGTATATGTATTATTACCAGTAATTCTTAATATTATATATTATCCCTGTACCAACCAGAACTACAGTATATGTATTAATACCAGTATTCTCAATATTAAATAGTACCCTCGTACCAACCAGAACTACGGTATATGTATTAATACCAGTAATTCTCAATATTATATGGTATCCCTGTACCAACCGATCTACAGTATATGTATTAATATCCAGTAGTTCTCAATATTATATAATCCCTGTAAGAACCAGAACTACAGTATGTATTAATACCAGTAATTCTGAATATTATATAGTACCCTCGTACCAACCAGAACTACGTATATGTATAATACACCGTATTCTCAATATTATAGTATTCCTGTACCAACCAGAACTACAGTATATGTATTATTACCAGTAATTATCAATATTATATAGTATTTACCGTACCAAGCAGAACTACAGTATATGTTTTTATACCAGTAATTACCAAACTACAGTATATGTATTATAACATGTAATTCTCAATACTATAGTATCCCTGTACCAACCAGAACTACAGTATATTTTTTAATACTGGTAATTCTCAATATTATTAGTATCCCTGTACCCAACCAGAACTACAGAATATGTAGTTAATACCAGTCATTCTTAATATTATATTGTATCCCCGTACCCACGAACTACAGTAGTATATTATTAATACCAGTAATTCTCAATATTAAATAGTACCCTCGTACCAACCAGAACTACAGTATATGTATTAATGCCAGTAATTCTCAATATTATATAGTATCCCTGTACCAACAGAAACTACAGTATATGTATAATACCAGTAATTCTCATATTTTATAGTATCCCTGTACCAACCAGAACTACAGTATATGTATTAATACCAGCAATTCTCAATATATATATATCCCTGTACCAACCAGAACAACAGTATATGTATTAATACCAAGTAATTCTCAATATTATATAGTATCCCTGTACCAACCAGAACTACAGTATATGTATAATACCAGTAATTCTCAATTATATATAGTACCCTGTACCAACCAGAACTACAGTATATGTATTAATACAGTTATTCTCATGTTATATAGTATCCCTGTACCAACAAGAACTACAGTAATATGTATTAATACCAGTAATTCTCAATATTATATAGTATCCCTGTACCAACCAAAACTACAGTATATGTATTAATACCAGTAATTCTCAATTTATAGTATCCCCTGTACCAACCAGAACTACAGTATATATATATTAATACCAGTAATTCTCAATATATATAATATCCCCGTACCAACCAGAACTACAGTATATGTATAATACCAGTAATTCTCAATATTATAGTATATTACCCTCGTACCAACCAGAACTACGGCATATGTATTAATACCAGAATTCTCAATATTATTAGTACACTCGTACCAACCAAAACTACAGTATATGTATATCCTGCAGTTATGCCCCTGTCCTAAAGGTATTAATTTAGAAATGTAATAGTTTAATACCATTTAAAAGCAGTCCTATCTGTATTTAACTAGAACAAATCCCCCAGTCTATGGGCAGGAGTGATTCCTGTTTAGCGAAGATTGTGTCTTTGCTATGTAAATCAATTTGACACTTGGATATTACAGAGGTAGGTAGTAAACGTAAAGGGTATGTCCACCCCCAAATATAATTTTATATGTATTATTTAATATGGATTTATATAACCGCCCATTTTCCGTTCATAACCTTAACCAGCCTGGGCACTTATTTTACAATTTTATTTGAAGGGAACTTATTTTAATCATTCTCTGTGTGGGCACTTATTTGTGAATAATGCACCCCAACTGTAATTATAAGATTTATAAGTCACAGAGGATTTCGTGACCATATAAAAGCACGAGGCCGCAGGCTGAGTCCTTTTATCAGGCACTGAACCCAAAACTCCAAGGATGGACTTCTAATATGGCCTTTAATTTCACAGTTGTGGGGGTGTATTATTTATTATATCTACCCCTTTGTGGCTTCTGGTTTTGTTCTCCTCCTGGAACTGTAAGATTATAAGGCTTATAATCTTACAGCTCCTCCCATGGAAATCCACACAGGGGTAGGTTATATTATTATGTATCTGTGTGGACACTTATATATAGTTATTCTGTGTGGGACACTTACCGTATATTCATTATTATATGTGTGGGACACTTATATTTAGTTATCTGTGTGGGGCCTTATTTATTATGATCTAGTGGACACTTATATGATAGTTATCTGTGTGGGACACTTATATTATAGTTATCTGTGTGGACCTTATAGTTATCTGGTGGGACACTTATATATAGTTATCTGTGTAGGACACTTATAGTTATCTGTTGTGGGACACTTATATTAGTTATCTGTGTGGGACACATATTATTTATATCTGTGTGGTACACTTATATTAATATTTATCTGTGTGGGACACTTATATTATTATTATCTGTGTGGACACTTATAGTTTCTATGTGTGGGACACTATAGTTATCTGGTGTGGGACACTTACAGTTATCTGTGTGGGACATTACAGTTCTTGTATCTAATTTATCTGTGTGGGACACTTTTATCTGTGTGGGACACTTAGTTATCTGTGTGGACACTTAATTGTTATCTGTGTGGGACACTTATATTTTACTGTGTGGGACACTTATATTTTATTATCTGTGTTGGGACACTTAATATTATAGTTATCTGTGTGGGGCACTTATTTATTATTATTATTATCTGGGTGGGACACTCTTATCTTATAGTTATCTGTGTGGGACACTTAATATTATAGTTATCTGTGTGGGACACGTATAGTTATCTGTTGGGACACTTATGTTATCTGTGTGGGACACTTATAGTTATCTTTGTAGGAACTTATAGTTCTGTGTGGGACACTTATATTATAGTTATCTGTGTGGGACACTTATATTATATTATCTGTGGTGGGACACTTATTATAGTTATTGTGTGGGCACTTATATTATGTTATCTGTGTGGGACACTTATAGTTATCTATGTGGGACACTTATAGTTATCTGTGTGGGACACTTACAGTTATCTGTGTGGGACACTTACAGTTATCTGGGTGGGACACTTACAGTTATCTGTGTGGGACACTTATATTATGTTTCTCTGTGTGGACACTAATTATAGTTATCTGTGTGGGACACATATAGTTATCTGTGTGGGGCACTTTATATTATTATATTATTATCTGTGTGGGACACTTATATATGTTTATCTGTGTGTACACTTATATTATAGTTTATCTGTGTGGGACACTTATATTATAGTTATCTGTGTGGGACACTTATATATATAGTTGTGACCTTAGTTCTGTGGGACACTTATATTAAAGTTATCTGTGGGGACACTTATATTATAGTTATCTGTGTGGGACACTTATATTATATTATCTGTGTGGGACACTATATATAGTTATCTGTGTGGACACTTATATTATAGTTACTGTGTGGGACACTTATATTATAGTTATCTGTGTGTGACACTTATATTATAGTTATCTGTGTGACACTTATATTATAGTTTATCTGTGTGGGACACTTATATATAAGTATCTGTGTGGGACACTTATATTAAAGTTATCTGTGTGGGACACTTATATTTAGTTATTCTGTGTGGGGCACTTATATTATAGTTATCTGTGTGGACACTTAATTATGGTTATCTGTGTGGGACACTTACAGTTATCTGTGTGGGACACTTACAGTTATTATGTGTACATTATGTTTATCTGTGTGGACACTACAGTTATATCTGTGTGGTACACTTACGTTATCTGTGTGGGACCTTACAGTTTAATCTGTGTGGGACACTTATATTATGTTATCTGTGGGGACACTAATTTTATAGTTTACTGTGTGGGCCACTTATAGTTATCTGTGTGGGGCACTTATATTATTATTATTATTATCTGTGTGGGCACTTATATTATAGTTATCTGTGTGTGACACTTATATTTAGTATCTGTGTGGGACCTTATATTATAGTTATCTGTGTGGACACTTATATTATAGTTTCTGTGTGGACACTTATGTTATTATTATCTGTGTGGGACACTTATATTATAGTTATCTGTGGGTTACACTTATTTATAGTTATCTGTGTGTGACACTTATATTATAGTTATCTGTGTGGGACTTTATATTATAGTTATCTTTGGGACACTTATTATAGTATCTGTGGGACACTTATATTAAAGTTTATCTGTGTGGGACACTTATATTAAGTTATCTGTGTGGGACACTTATATTATAGTTATCTGTGTGGGGCACTATATTATAGTTCTTTATCTGTGTGGGACACTTATATTATAGTTATCTGTGGGGCATTATATTGATAGTTATCTGTGGGGGGCACTTATATTATAGTATCTGGTGGGACACTTATATTAAGTTATCTGTGTGGGACACTTATATTAAGTTATCTGTGTGGGACACTTATATTATAGTTATCTGTGTGTGACACTATATTATAGTTATCTGTTGGGCCTTATATTATAGTTATCTGTGTGGACACTTATATTAGTTATCTGTGTGGACCTTTATTAAAGTTATCTGTGTGGGACACTTATATTATAGTTATCTGTGGGGGCACTTATATTATATTTATCTGTGTGGGACACTTAGTTATCTGTGGGAACTTACTTACTTGTGGGACTTACAGTTATCTGTGTGGGACACTTACAGTTATCTGTGTGGGACTTACAGTTTCTGTTGGGACACTAATATATTGTTTACTGTGTGGGACCTTATATTATTATTTTTCTGTGTGGACCTTATATTACAGTTATCTGTGTGGGAAACTTATATTATAGTTATCGGTGTGGGACACTTATATTATAGTTATCGGTGTGGGACACTTATATTATAGTTATCTGTGTGGGACACTTATATTATAGTTATCGGTGTGGGACACTTATATTATGGTTTATCTGTGTGGCAGTTATATTATGGTTATATGTGTGGGGCAGTTATATTATGGTTATCTGTGTGGGGAAGTTATATTATGGTTATCTGTGTGGGGCAGTTATATTATGGTTATCTGTGTGGGGCAGTTATATTATGGTTATCTGTGTGGGAAACTTATATTATGGTTATCTGTGTGGGACACTTATATTATAGTTATCTGTGTAGGACACTTATATTATGGTTATCTGTGTGGGACACTTATATTATGGTTATCTGTGTGGGAAACTTATATTATGGTTATCTGTGTGGGAAACTTATATTATGGTTATCTGTGTGGGACACTTATATTATGGTTATATGTGTGGGGGCGTTATATTATGGTTATCGTGTGGGACACTTATATTGGTTATCTGTGTGTGACACTTTTTATAGTTATCTGTGTGTGACACTATATTATAGTTATCTGTGTGGGAAACTTATATTATATTATCTGTGTGGACACTATTTGTTATATGTTGGGGAGTTATATTATGGTTATCTGTGTGGGGCACTTATATTATGGTTACTGTGTGGGGGCAGTTATATTATAGTATTCTGGTGGGACACTTATATTATGGTTATATGTGTGGGCAGTTATATTATATTATCTGCACTTATATTATGGTTATATGTGTGGGGCACGTTATATTATGGTTATCTGTGTGGGGCAGTTATATATAGTTATCTTGTGGGGACACTTATATTATAGTTATCTGTGGGGCAGTTTATTATAGTTATCTGTGTGGGGCACTTATATTATGGTTATCTGTGTGGGGCAGTTATATTATAGTTATCTGTGTGGGCACTTATATTATAGTTATCTGTGTGGGGCAGTTTTAATTATATGGTTATCTGTGTGGACACGTTATATTATGGTTATCTGTGTGGGCAGTATATTATGGTTATCTGTGTGGGGCAGTTATTGATGGTTATTGTTGGGGCAGTTATATTATGTTATCTGTGTGGGGCACTTATATTGGTTATCTGTGTGGGGATTATATTATGGTTATCTTTGTGGGCATTATATTATAGTTATCTGTGTGGGGCACTTATATTAATGGTTATCTGTGTGGGGCAGTTATATTATGGTTCTGTGTGGGGCAGTTTATATTATGGTTATCTGTGTGGGGGCAGTTATATTATGGTATCTTGTGTGGGCAGTTATATTATAGTTATCTGTGTGGGCACTTATATTATGTTTATCTGTGTGGGCACTTATATTATAGTTATCTGTGTGGGGCAGTTATATTATAGTTTCTGTGTGGGGCAGTATATTATAGTTATCTGTGTGGGCAGTTTATATTATGGTTATCTGTGGGACACTTATATTATGGTTATCTGTGTGGGGCAGTTATATTATGTTTATCTGTGTGGGGCAGTTATATTATGTTTATCTGTGTGGGGCAGTTATATTATAGTTATCTGTGTGGGGCAGTTATATTATAGTTATCTGTGTGGGACACTTATAGTATGGTTATCTGTGTGGGGCAGTTTATTTATGGTTATCTGTGTGGGGCAGTTATATTATAGTTATCTGTGTGGGGCAGTTATATTATAGTTATCTGTGGGGGCAGTTATATATGGTTATCTGTGTTGGACACTTATATTATGGTTATCTGTGTGGGGCAGTTTATTATAGTTATCTGTTGGGCACTTATATTATGGTTATCTGTGTGGGCATTTATATTATGGTTATCTGTTGGGCTTATTATAGTTATCGTGTGGGGCAGTTTATATGTTATCTGTGTGGGGACAACTTATTTATGGTTATATGTTGTGGGGAGTTATATTTGTTATCTGTGTGATATTATGGTTATCTGTGTGGGCAGTTATATTATAGTTATCTGCCCTTATATATGGTTATATGTGTGAGCATTAATTATAGTTATTGTGTGGGACACTTATATTATAGTTATCTGTGTGTGACACTTATATTATAGTTATCTGTGTGGGACACTTATATTATAGTTATCTGTGGGGACACTTATATTATGTTATCTGTGTGGGCACTTATATTATAGTTATCTGTGTGGGACACTTATATATAGTTATCTGTGTGGGACACTTTATTTATAGTTATCTGTGTGGGACACTTATATTATGAGTTATCTGTGTGGGACACTATTTATAGTTATCTGTGTGGGACACTTATTATAGTTATCTGTGGGGGACACTATTAATATTATCTGTGTGGGCATTTATTATGTTCTGTGTGGACACTTATTAAAGTTATCTGTGTGGGACACTTATATTATAGTTTACTGTGTGGCACTTGTATTATAGTTATCTGTGTGGGACACTTATATTATTATTATTGTTGTGGGACACATATTATATTTCTGTGTGGGGCAATTATATTATAGTTATCTGTGTGGGACACTATATTATTGTTATCTGTGTTGGACACTTATATTATAGTTTCTGTGTTGGACACTTAATTATAGTTATCTGTGTGGCACTGTATTATAGTTATCGTGTGGGACATTATTATAGTTATCTGTGTTGGACACTTATATTATTTATCTGTGTAGGACACTTATAGTTATCTGTGTGGACACTTTAGTTATATCTGGGGGACACTTATATTATAGTTATCTGTGTGGGGCACTTATATTATATGTTATCTGTGTGGGCACTTATATTATGTTATCTGTTGGGACTTATATTATAGTTATCTGTGTGGGGCACTTATATTATAGTTATCTGTGGAGGACACTTATAGTTATCTGTGTTGGACACTTATATTATAGTTATCTGTGTGGGACACTTATATTATAGTTATCTGTGTGGGACACTTATAGTATGGTTATCTGTGTGGGGCAGTTATATTATGGTTATCTGTGTGGGGCAGTTATATTATAGTTATCTGGGTGGGGCAGTTATATTATAGTTATCTGTGTGGGGCAGTTATATTATGGTTATCTGTGTGGACACTTATATTATGGTTATCTGTGTGGGGCAGTTATATTATAGTTATCTGTGTGGGGCACTTATATTATGGTTATCTGTGTGGGGCAGTTATATTATGGTTATCTGTGTGGGGCAGTTATATTATAGTTATCTGTGTGGGGCAGTTATATTATGGTTATCTGTGTGGACACTTATATTATGGTTATATGTGTGGGGCAGTTATATTATGGTTATCTGTGTGATATGATGTTATCTGTGTGGGGCAGTTATATTATAGTTATCTGCACTTATATTAGGTTATATGTGTGGGGCAGTTATATTATAGTTATCTGTGTGGGACACTTATATTATAGTTATCTGTGTGGGGCAGTTATATTATAGTTATCTGTGTGGGGCAGTTATATTATAGTTATCTGTGTGGGGCAGTTATATTATAGTTATCTGTGTGGGGCAGTTATATTATAGTTATCTGTGTGGGGCAGTTATATTATAGTTAGCTGTGTGGGACAGTTATATTATAGTTATCTGTGTGGGGCACTTATATATAGTTATCTGTGTGGGACACTATATTAAAGTTATCTGTGTGGGACACTTATATTATAGTTTCTTGTGTGCACTTGTATTATAGTTATCTGTGGACACTTATTTATTATTATTTTGTGGGACACATATTATAATTATCTGTGTGGGGCAATTATATTATAGTTATCTGTGTGGGACACTTATATTATTGTTATCTGTGTTGGACACTTATATTATAGTTATCTGTGTTGGACACTTATATTATAGTTATCTGTGTGGCACTTGTATTATAGTTATCTGTGTGGGACACTTATATTATAGTTATCTGTGTTGGACACTTATATTATAGTTATCTGTGTAGGACACTTATAGTTATCTGTGTTGGACACTTATATTATAGTTATCTGTGTGGGATACTTATATTATAGTTATCTGTGTGGGGCACTTTATTATAGTTATCTGTGTGGGGCACTTATATATAGTTATCTGTGTGGGACACTTATATTATAGTTATCTGTGTGGGCACTTATATTATTGTTCTGTGTAGGACACTTATGTTACTGTGTTGGACACTTATTTATAGTTATCTGTGTGGGACACTTATATTATAGTTATCTGTGTGGGACACTTATATTATAGTTTATCTTGTTGGACACTTATATTATATTTATCTGTGTGGGGCATTATATATTATATTTTTGTGGGAAACATATTATAATTACTGTGGGCAATATCTTATAGTTATCTGTGTGGGGCAATTATATTATGTTTCTGTGTTGGCACTTATATTTAGTTATCTGTGGGCACTTATATTATTGTTATTTTTGTGGACACATATTATAATTATCTGTGTGTGGGGCAATTATATTATATTATCTGTGTGGGCACTTATATTATTATTTTTTGTGGACACTATTATAATTACTGTGTGGGGCAATTAATTTATTATCTGTGTGGACACTTATTATAGTTATCTGTGTTGGCACTTTATTATTATTATTATCTGTGTGGGACACTTATATTATAGTTATCTGTGTTGGGCACTTATTTATAGTTTATCTTTGTGGGACACTTATATTATAGTATCTGTGTGGACACTTATAGTCTAGTTATAGCTGTGTGGGGCACTTATATTATAGTTATCTTTTGTGGGACACTTATATTATAGTTATCTGTGTGGGACACTTTAATTATAGTATCTGTGTGGGACACTTATATTATATTACTGTGTAGGACACTTATAGTTGATCGTGTGGGACACTTTTTTCTTATATTATAGTTATCTGTGTGGGATCTTATATTATAATACTTGTGGGGCAATTATATTATAGTTATCTGTGTGGGACACTTATATTATAGTTATCTGTGTTGGGCACTTATATTATTATTATTATCTGTGTGGGACACTTAATTATAGTTATCTGTGTTGGGGCACTTATATTATTATTATTATCTTTGTGGGACCTTATATATAGTATCTGTGTGGACACTATATATAGTTATCTGTGTGGGACACTTATATTATAGTTATCTGTGTGGGAACCTTATATTTAGTTATCTTTGTGGGACACTTATTATAGTTATCTGTGTGGGACACTTATATTATAGTTTTGTGGTTGGGCACTTTATTATAGTTATCTGTGTTGGGCACTTATTTATTATTATTATCTGTGTGGGACACTTATATTATAGTTATCTGTGTGGGGCACTTATATTTAGTTATCTTGTGGGGACACTTATATTATAGTTATCTGTGTGGGACACTTATATTTAGTTATCTGTGTGGGACACTTAATTATAGTTATCTGTGTGGGACACTTATATTTAGTTATCGTGTGGGACACTTATATTATAGTTATCTGTGTGGGACACTTATATTATAGTTATCTGTGTGGGAACTTATATTATAGTTTCTGTGTGACACTTTATTATAGTTACTGTGTGGGCACTTATATTATTATTAGTTCTGTTTGGGACACTTATATTTATAGTTATCTGTGTGGGCACTTATATTATAGTTATCCTGTGTGGGACACTTATAGTTATCTGTGTGGGACACTTATATTATAGTTGTTATCTGTGTGGGACACTTATATTTAGTTATCTGTGTGGGACCTTATATTATAGTATCTGTGTGGGACACTTATATATAGTTATCTGTGTGGGGCACTTATATTATAGTTATCTGTTTGGGACACTTATATTATAGTTTCTGTGTGGGACCTTATATTATAGTTATCTGTGTGGGACACTTATATTATAGTTTATCTGTGTGGGACACTTATATTATAGTTATCTGTGGGGACACTTATATTATAGTTATCTGTGTGGGACACTTATTATTATTTATCTGTGTGGGGCACTTATATTATAGTTATCTGTGTTGGGCACTTATATTATAGTTATCTTGTGGGGCACTTATATTATGGAGACTGTGTGGGACACTTATATTATTGTTATCTGTGGGGGGCAGTTTCTATTCACTGCCCCACACAGATAACAATAATATAAGTGTCCCACACAGATAACCATAATATAAGTGCCCCACACAGATAACTATAATATAAGTGCCCAACACAGATAACTATACCATAATATAGTGTCCCACACAGATTAACTATAATATAAGTGTCCCCACACAGATAACTATATATAAAGTGTCCCACACAGATAACTATAATATAAGTGTCCCACACAGATAACTATAATTAAGTGTCCTCACACAGATACATAATATAAGTGTCCCACACAGATAACGTATAATATAAGTGCCCCCACAGATAACTATAGACTAAGTGTCCCACACAGATAACTATAATATAAGTGTCCCACACAGGATAACTATAATATAGTGTCCCACACAGATAACTATAATATAAGTGTCCCACACAGATCTAACTATAAGTGTCCCACACAGATAACTATAATATAATGCCCAACACAGATAACTATAGATATAAGTGTCCCACACAGATAATAATAATAATATAAGTGCCCACACAGAAACATAATATAGTTGTCCACACAGATAACTATAAAAAGTGTCCCACACAGATTAACTTAATATAAGTGTCCCACACAGATAACTATAATATAAGTGTCCCACACAGATAACATAATATAAGTGTCCCACACAGATAACTATAATTCAGTGTCCCACACAGATAACTATAATATAAGTGTCCCACACAGATAACTATAATATAAGTGTCCCACAACAGAATAACTAAATATAAGTGCCCCACACAGATAACTATATATAAGTGTCCCACACAGATAATAATAATAATATAAGTGCCCAACACAGATAACTAATAAGTGCCCAACACAGATAACTATAATATAAGTGTCCCCAACAGATACTATAATATAAAGTGTCCCACACAGATAACTATATATAATGTCCCACACAGATAACTATAAATATAAGTGTCCCACACAAGATAACTATAATATAAGTGTCCCACACAGATAACTATAATATAAGTCCCACAAAGATAATAATAATATATTAAGTGCCCAACACAGATAACTATAATTAAGTGTCCCACACAGATAATAATAATAATAAGTGCCCCAACACAGATAACTATAATATAAGTGTCCCACACAGATAACTATAATATATTGCCCCACACAGATATTATAATTAAGTACCCACAGATACTATAATATAAGTGTCCAACACAGATAACTTATAAGTGTCCACACAGATAACTATAATATAATGGTCCCACACAGATAACTATAATATAAGTGTCCCACACAGATACCTATAATATAAGTGTCCCACAAAGATAACTATAATATAAGTGCCCCCCACACAGATAACTATAATATAAGTGTCCCCACAGATAACTATAATAAGTGTCCACAAAGATAACTATAATATAAGTGCCCAACACAGATAACTATAATATAAGTGTCCCACACAGATAATAATAATAATATAAGTGCCCAACACAGATAACTATAATATAAGTGTCCCACACAGATAACTATAATATAATTGCCCCACACAGATAATTATAATATGTGTCCCACAAAAATAATAATAATATAAGTGCCCCACACAGATAACTATAATATAATTGCCCCACACAGATAATTATAATATGTGTCCCACAAAAATAACAATAATATAAGTGTCCACACGATAACTATAATATAAGTGTCCAACACGAAACTATAATATAATTGCCCCACAACAGATAACTTATAAATTCCAATTGCCCAACACAGATAATTAATAATATGTTTCCCACAAAAATAATAATAATATAAGTGCCCCACACAGATAACTATAATATAAGTGTCCAACACAGATAACTATAATTAAGGTCCCACACGATAACTATAATATATGTCCCACACAGATAACTAAATAAGTGTCCAACACAGATAACTAAAGTGTCCTACACAGATACCAATAATATAAGTGCCCCACACAGATAACTATAATATAAGTGTCCCACCAGTAACTAAATATATAAGTGCCCCACACAGATAACTATAATATAAGTGCCCCCACACAGATAACTATATAAAGTATCCCACAACAATACTATAATATAATGTCCAACACAGAAACTATAATTGTCCTACACATATAACATATATAAGTTGTCCCAACACAGATAACTATAATATAATTGTCCCACACAGATACTATAATACAAGTGCCACACAGATAACTATAATATAAGTGTCCAACACAGAGACTATAATATAAGGTCCAACACAGATAACAATAATATAAGTGTCCCACACAGATAACTATAATATAATTGCCCCACACAGATAATTATAATATGTGTCCCACAAAATAATAATAATAATAATTGTCCCACACGATAACTATAATACAAGTCCACACAATAACTATAATAGTTCCCACACAGATAACTTTAATATAATGTCCCACACAGATACTAATATATAAGTGCCCCACACAGATAACTATAATATAACTGTCCCACCACAGCTACCTATAAGATACTGCCCACACAGATAACTATAATATAGACTGCCCCACACAGATAACTATAATATAACTGCCCACACAGATATAATAATATCACTGCCCCACACAGATCACTATAATATAACTGCCCACAGTAACTATATAAGTTCCCCACAGATAACTATAATAACTGCCCCACACATATACCATAATATAAGTGCAGATAACTATAATATAACTGCCCCACACAATAACCATAAATCACACAGATAACCATAATATAATTGCCCCCACACATATAACCATAATATAAGTGTCCACACAGATACCATAATATACTGCCCACACAGATACTATAATATAACTGCCCCACACAGATCACCTAATATAACTCCCACACATAAACCATAATAAAGTGCCCACACGATAACTAATAAAATAACTGCCCCACACAGATAACCATAATATAAGTGTCCCACACAGATAACATAATATAACTGCCCCACACAGATAACTATAATATAACTGCCCCATCCACAGATAACTATATATACTGCCCCACACAGATAACCATAAATATAACTGCCCCACACAGATAACCATACATAATTCCCACACAATACCTAATAAGTGTCCCACACAGATAACTATAATATAAGTGTCCAACAAACAGATACTATAAGTATATCCTACCACAGATAACTATAATATAAGTGTCCCCACACAGATAACTATAATATAAGTGTCCCACACAGATAACTATAATATAAGTGCCCACACAGATAACTATAATATAAGTGCCCCCACACAGATAACTATAATATAAGTGTCCCACACAGATAACTATAATATAAGTGTCCAACACAGATAACTATAAGTGTCCACAGATAACATAATAGTGTCCCAACACAGATAACTATAATATAAGTGTCCCACACAGATAACTATAATACAGTGCCACACAGATAACTATAATATAGTGTCCCACGATACTATAATATAGTGTCCAACCAGATAAACATAATAAGTGTCCCACACAATAACTATAATATTGCCCATCCACACAGATAATTATATAGTGTCCCACAAAATAATAATAATATAGTGTCCCACACAGATAACTATAATACAAGTGCCACACAGATAACTATAATATAAAGTGTCCCACACAGATAACTATAAATATAAGTGTCCCACACAGATACTATAAATATATGTCCCACCTATAATATAATTATGTGTCCCACACAGATAACTATAATATAAGTGTCCCCACACAGATACTATAATATAAGTGTCCCACACAGATAACTATAATATAAGTGTCCCACACGATAACTAAATATAATGTCCCACACAGATAACTATAATATAAGTGTCCCACACAGATAACTATAATATTGTCCCACACAGATAACAATAATAATGTCCCACACAGATAACTATATATAAAGTGTCCCACACAGATAACTATATATAGTGTCACACACAGATAACTATAATATAAGTGTCCCCACAAGATAACTATAATATAACTGCTCACACATATAACCATAGATAATGCAGATAACTATAATATAATACTCCCCACACAGATAAACCTAATTAAATTCCACACAGATAACCATAATATAACTGCCCCACACTATACACCATAATATAAGTGTCCCCACACATAATACATATATATGCCCCACACAATAACTATAATATAACTGCCCCACAGATAACCATAATATAACTGCCCACACAGATAACCCATAAATAAGTGCCCCACCCATATACTATAAATAACGCCCACACAGATAACCATATATAAGTGCCACACCGATCACATAATATAACTGCCCCACAAACTGCCAACTGCCCCACACAGATAACTATAATATAACTTAACTGCCCACACAGATAACATATATATAACTGCCCCACACGATACATATAACTGCCCACCAGATAACCATACTATAAGTGTCCCACACAGTAACTATAATATAACTGCCCCCACATAACTATAATTAACTGCCCCACCCAGATAACATAATATAACTGGCCCCACACAGATAAACAATATTAACTGCCCCACCAGATAACCATAATATAAGTGTCCCACACGATAACCATAATATAACTTGCCCACACAGATAACTATAATATAACTGCCCCACACAGATACTATATATAACTGCCCCACACAGATACCTATATATAAGTGCCCACCAGATAACATAATATAAGTGCCCCCACAGATAACTTAATTAACTCGGTCCCCCCACAGATAACCAAATATAACTGCCCCCACACAGATAACCATAATATACCCCCACACAGATAACCATAATATAACTGCCCCACACAGATAACCATAATATAAGTGCCCCACACAGATAACTGATAATATAACTGCCCCACAACAGATAACCATAATATAACTGCCCCACACAGATAACCATATATAAGTGCCCCACACAGATAAACATAATATAACTGCCCCCACAGCATCAACCATAATATAACTGCCCCACCAGATAACCATAATATAACTATGCCCCCCACAAGATAACCATATAATAAGTGTCCACACAGATAACCATAATATAACTGCCCCACCAGATCACTATAACTGCCCCACACAGATAACTATAATATAACTGCCCACACAGATAACCATAATATAAGGCCCCAAGATAACATAAATACTGCCCCACACAGATAACTATAATATAAGTGTCCCACACGATAACTATAATATAACTGCCCCCCACAGATAAACTATATACTGCCCCACACATATAACCATACTATAGTGCAGATAACTATAATAAAACTGCCCACACATATAACCATAATATAAGTGTCCCACACAGATAACTATATATAACTGCCCCACACAGATAACCATAATATATGCCCCCACACGATAACCATAATATAACTGCCCCACACATATAACCATAATATAAGTGTCCACACAGATAACCTAATATAAGTTTCCCACCCAATAACTATAATATAAGTGTCCACACACAGATAACTATAATATAAGTGTCACACACAGTAACCATAATATAAGTGTCCCACACCGATAACCATAATATAACTCCCACACGTATAACCTAATATAATGTCCACACAGATAACCATAATATAAGTTTCCCACAGAATAACCATAATATAAGTTTCCCACACAGATAACCATAATATAAGTGTCCCACACAGATACACCATAATATAGTGTCCTCACACAGATAACCATAATATAATGGTCCCAACACAGATAACCATAATATAAGTTTTCCCACACAGATAACCATAAATAACTGCCCCACACAGATAACCATAATATAACTGCCCACACAGATAACCATAATATAAGCTTCCCACACAGATAACCATATATAACTGCCCCACAACTATAACCTAATATAACGCCACACAGATAACCATAATATAAGTGTCCCACACACGATAACTATAATATAAGTGTCCCACACAGATAACTATAATATAAGTGTCCCACACCGATAACTATAATATAAGTGTCCCACACCGATAACTATAATATAAGTTTCCCACACAGATAACTGTAATATAAGTGTCCCACACAGAAAAATAATAATATAAGTGTCCCACACAGATAACAATATATAAGTGTCCCCACGATAACTGTAATGCCCACACAATAACTGTAAGTGTCCCACACAGATACTGTAAGTGTCCCACACTAGACTAACTTAAGTGTCCCACAGTAACTGTAATGCCACACAGATAATATAATTAAGTGTCCCACACAGTAACTATAATATAAGTGTCCCACACAGATAACTTAATATAAGTGTCCCCACAGATAACTTAAATATAAGGTCCCACAACAGATACTAATAATATAAGTGTCCCACACAGATAACTATAATATATGTCCACACAGATAACTATAATATAAGTCCACACAGATACTTAATATAAGTGTCCCCACAGATAACTGTTAATTATAGTGTCCCACACAGATACTATAATATAGTGTCCCACACAGATAACTATAATATAAGTGTCCCACACAGATACCTATAATAATAAAAGTGTCCCACACAGATAACTATAATATATTGCCCCCACAGATAACTATAATATAGTGTCCCACACAGAATAACTTAATATAGTGTCCCACACAGATAACTTAATATAAGTGTCCCACCAGATAACTATAATATAAGTGTCCACACAGATAACTAAATATAAGTGTCACACAAGCACAGATAACTATAATAAGGTCCACACACGATAATAATATAAGTGTCACACACAGATAACTATAATATAAGTGTTCCCCACAGATAATAATACATAAGTGTCCCCACCCAGAATACAATAATATAAAAGTGTCCCACACAGATAACTTATATATAATATAAGTGTCCCACACAGATAACTAAATATAGTGTCACACACATATAACTATAATATAAGTGTCCCCACACAGATATAATATAATAATAATATAAAGTGCCCACACAGATACTATAAGTGTCCCACCATATACTAAAAATTAGTGTCCCCACACAGATAACAATAATATAAGTGTCCCACACAATAACTGTAAGTGTCCCACCACAACAGATAACGTAAGTGTACCCACAAACAGTCCGTATTAAGTGTCGTCCAACACAGATAACTTATAAAAGTGTCCCCACAATATATAACTGTAAGTGTCCACACAATCCACCACGATAACTATTAAAGTGTCCCACACACAGATAATATAAAAACCTATATTAGTGTCCACACAGCATAAACAGTTGCAAGAAGTGTCCCCCACAGAATAACTATAATAAGTCCCACACTAGATAACTAGTAAGTTGTCCCACACAGTAATACACTGTACATAAAGTGTCCACACAGATAATAATCTTAAGTGTCCCCCACATAACTATAATATAAGGTCCCCAACAAGATAACTATAATATAAGTGTCCCACACAGATAACTTATAATACTACAGTGTCCCACACAGATAACTTTTAAAGTAGAAATTAAGGTCCCACACAGATAAACTAATATAGTGTTCCCCAATTGTCCCACACAGATATATATATTAAGTGTCACACAGACAACCAACCAGATAACTATAGATATAAGTGTCCCAACACACAGATAAACTATAATATAGTGTCCCACACAGATAACTATAATATAAGTGTCCACCCACAGATAACTATAATATAAGTGTCCCCAACTAGATAATACTAATATAAGTGTCCCACACAGATATAACTTAATATAGTGTCCCACACAGAACTTAATATAAGTGTCCCACAAAGATAATAACTATAATATAATGTCCCACACAGATAACTATAATATAGAAGTGTCCCACACAGAAAACTATAATATAAGTGTCCACACAGATAACATAATATAGTGTCCCACACAGATAAATAATATACTATAAATAAGTGTCCCCCCAACACAGATAACTTAAATAGTGTCCCGAATGGTCCCCACATATACTAAATAAGTGTCCAAACACAGATAAACATATAATGATCAAGATGTAATGTCCCACACAGTATAACTTTAAGGTGTTCTCCGTCCCACAAGTAACTGTACAGTGTGCCCACACCAGATCCCTGTAAGTGTCCCACACAGATCTGATAAGTGTCCCACACAGATAACTATAATGTCCCACAAGAAGATTAACTAGTCACACTAACAAGTCATTCTAATGGAGAGCAGGGCTACATTTATAGATTATCTAGTCACCTATACTGAACGGTGTCATCTAATGATAGAATGGACATTTTAGATTAACATGATCATACGATGTTTACCTGCACACACGACTGTGTCATTCTTAATGTGGAGATAATGGCGACCACATCTTATAACGATAATTAAACTATCATCCCATCCTACTGAGTGTCCATCTCTATCATGGAGATGAAGCGGCATATTATATAGGATTAACTCTAGTCACATATACGTGCCTCATTCTACATGGAACCACAAAGAAGGGATCACGTATAGATTAACTCAGTCACAATTGGTGCTGCATTTACTGGAGAGAATGCGCATTTATAATTACTAGTCCAAATATCGGGGTCGTTCTATATGCGCTGAGCAAGTGCGACATTTATAGAATTATCTAGTCACATATACGGTTTCAAGTTTCTTAATCAGAGAAGCGGACATTACTACGATTATCTAAGTCCAACCATATACAGGTGTCTTCTACATGGAGAGAAGGGACATTTTAGCATTCAAAAAAACTAGTCACTATAGAATCGGTGATCATTACTAATTCGGAAGGTGAGATACAAGGCGACCTTTTAGACATCCACCCCGTAAGTCTACAACATATAGAGTAAGTTCTTACTAATGGGCGTAGAAGGTCACATTTATCGACAGTGAACTACAACTAGTCACCAATCATACAACGGAGTCTTCTAATGGCGAGAAGGGACTTTTAGATTACCTGAGCTCACATACATACGTGTCTAGTCACATTCTAACTTGGAAGAGAACGGGACATTTTATACAAGATCAACTGTCCCATAAGTACTGGGTTCTCATCTCATGGAGAGAAGGCGACATTTATAGACTCAACCTAGTCACACTAGTGTCCCCCATATCGGTGTCCATCTACCTCAATTGAGAGAAGATAGTACTTTTAACATAGAAGTACCTTAATGTCCACATATAAAGTCTGGTTCGCTCATTCTATACTCTCAGAGAGAAGGGTACATATTACTACAGAGATTAACTAATGCTCACATATCATCCTGTGTAACTGAGTGTCATTCTAATAGGGATGGCATTGACGGGACTTTCACAAAGATTTATGACTAGTCTCACACTATAGCGAAGTCATTCTAATGGAGTAGACGGAACTTTCACAGCTTACAGATTAACTAGTCCCACATATACGGATTCATTCTAATGGAGACGGATAACAAGGGACATTTATAGATTAACTACAGTCACTATAACTGGAGATCATTCTAATGGAGAGGAATACATGTTACTAGATTCAACTATCCATATAACGGGAGTCCGGTCTAATGTCACCTCGTCGGGAAGGACATCTATGAATTAACAGATTTCAAGTCACTCTATATACGAGTGCTCACTACATAATGGAAGAGAAGGAGAACACTTTATATAGTTAACTAGTCACATATCTGTGTCAATTCTAAATCGGATGACAGAAGGGACTTTATAGATTCAACTAGATTCACACATATACGGTGGGGTCACTGCTATTGCATTCGTACGCGGGCACCATGTATTCACGATAACTAAGTCTGCATAGTATACGCGTGTCACTTCTAAACTTGAGTGAGGCCACGGCTGCACACATTAGTAATATAACGTACATGTACACTATCCATATACGGTAGTCATTCTAATGGAGAGAAGGGCTTTATAGAATTATACTAGTCACCTACCCGTGTGTGTCTCAATACTAAATGGAGAGAAGGGCCATTTAATCAATATCAAAGCATATAGTTCCACATTAACGGTAGTCATTCTATAAATGGAGGAAGGACTTTAATATGATCAACATTAGTCCTATACGGTGTCATACTAGTTGGGAGATAGGTATCACTTCTAGATCAACTAGTCCAATATCGGTTGTCTTCTAATGAGCGAGAGGACATTTATAGATTCTTCACCATAGTTGACGGTAGTCCTGCTATCCTGGCTAGGTAGGTGATCACTTACTAAGATTAACTCATCACAATAATACGGACCGTCTCATCTCCTAAGGCTAGAGATTAGGACATTTATAGATTAACTAGTGTCATATATACGGCTGTCCGTTCCTAATGGAGATGTACGCGGACATTTATCCAGATCAACTATCACATCTACGGTGGTCGTTCTACACTTGTGGTAGAGAAGGGACTTTATAGATTAACTATTCACTATACGGTAGTCATTACCTATGGAGAGAAGGGACATTTAATATAGATCACTATCTCCATATACGGAAGTCTTCTTAACATGGAGAGAGGGACATTTATAGAGTGGAAGAGTCACTATCGGAGTCTATGTCTAATGGACAGAAGGACATTTAGAGCTCCTCAATTCTAGTCAACCAGAGATACGAGAGTCCCAATATCCAGAAAATGGTGCGAGAGGGACACTCTATAAGTTAACTATCACATATTACGATGTTCAATCACTCTAAGGGTGTAGAGGGAGACTTTTTAAGAATATGAACTACGTCACACTATCACGGAGTCTTCTAATAGAGGTCTGGCAAGGGACATCTTATAGATTAACTCCACATATACGAGTCGTCTAATGGAGAGAGGGACATTTTACTAGCATGTAACTTACAACATAATGTACGTAAGTGCCTCATTCTAATAGAGAGAAGGTACATTTATCGTATTAATAACGTGTGCTTCACATATACGGATGGTCTCTCTAATGACGAAGTCGGGAATGTATCGATTACTACCACATATACGTGTCCGTCTACAAATGGAGAGAAGGGATCACATTTATGAAGCAAACTAGTCACATAGTACGGATGCTCGTCTCTACCAAGGAGAGAGGGACATTTATGATTAACTAGTCACATATACGAGAGTCATTCTAATTGAGAGAAAAAAAACAATAATAGTGTGTGCTCGGACATTTCAAGACCTCTAACACTACAGCAGTCAACATATACGTAGAGTCATTCTAATAGCGTAAGAGTGACATTTACTTTAAATTAACTAGTCTACATATGAGTGGTGGGGGGAGGATCCGGAGTCACCTATTCTACACATCGAGACGTAAAGGAGCATTTCTAGATAACTTACAACATAGTTATCACATAATACGGTGTACATCTAATGGAGAGAAGGGACATTTAGACTGATCACAACTAGGCATGTCATTACCGGAGTCCGTTACATGTGTACTGGAGAGACGGGACATTTATAGATTAACTAGTCACATAATACGGAGTCCTTCTATTGATTCGGAGGACATGGACACTCTATATGCTATGCATCCAACTAGTCACAATATACGGCAGTCATTCTAATGGAGAGAAGGACATTTATACGATTAACCTACGGATCAACATATTACGGAGTCATATCTACTATGAGATAGAGACAGGGATCATTATATAATTACTATTCATGATAGTGACGGGTGGTCAATTCTATAGGGGAGCAAGGGACATTATATAACTGATTGAACTAGTCCACATATACGGTGTCACTCTAATGGAGAGAAGGGCACACGTTTGGTATAGGATTTAACTAGGCACCCATGATATCGGAGTCGATTTTTTCCTCACATCCCCCTAGATGTAGAGAGGGACTATTTTATACGATTCTGTCCAAATATAACGAGAGTCATCTAATGGAGATAAAGGGAACATTATATAGATTAAATATACGTGTCCTCCCACTATTCACATATACGCGTGCGTCTTTCTAATGGAGTGCAGGGCGCCACCTTTATAGATCTCAAACCTAGTCTCACATATACGTGTCGTTCTAATGGAGAGAAGGACATTCATATCAGATACATTCAACTAGTCCATATACGGTTTCGGTTCTTACGTGTCCCATGGAGAGAAGTGCCACTTTACTAGATTACACTAGATCACATATACACGAGTGTCATTCTAATGGAGAGAAGGACTTTATAGATTAAATAGTCACATATCGCTGCCCGTCCTCAAAACATAGAGAGAAGGGACTTTATAGATCAACTATCACCTATAACGCGTGTCTTTCTAATGGAGAGAAGGACATTTTATAGATTAACCTAGTCACCATAGAATACGGAGAATCTTTCTAAAGGGTGAGAGAAGGGTACATTTATAAGATTAACTAAGAGGCACATATATCAGCTCGCTGTCATTCTAACATGGTAATTAGAAGGGACAATTTTATAGGATTTTCCTAGCTCACCTATACAGGAGCAACACTTCCTATGAGAGAAGGGAGCATTTCGATAACTAGTCATCATATACGCGCTGCTCCCCTACACTCTAACTAGTGTGTAAGAAAGGGAATATACTAGATTAACTAGTCACATTCTATGGTGTCCATTCGTATTAGCGAGATGTGCGCACATCTTATATCACGATTACTAGTCACCCATATACGGTGTCATTCTAATGGGAGAAGGACCTTTATAGATTAACTAGTCACATATACGGGGGTCGTTCTAATGTGAGAGAAGGTACATTTTATAGATAACTAGTCCACTATACGGTGTCATTCCTAAATAGAGAAAGCAGGCCATTTTATAATTAACTAGTCAGCAACTATTGATGTGTACAAGTTGGTCACTCGGCTAGCAGAAGGACAGATAGGACATATCTATAGATATTACTAGTAACTAGTTGTCCCCCACTATACCGCGTGTCAATTCTAATGGAGAGAAGGGAAATGCTATACAATGCAATCTAGTCACAAACTATAATGTCCCACATATACGGTGTCATATCTTAATCGAGAAGAAGGGAACATTACATCGATTAAACTAGTCACATATACAGGAACGCTCATTCTAAGGACAGAGAGGTACATTTAATAGATTAACTAAGATCTCATATACCGGGTGTCGTTATCTAAAAACGATGTGAGACGCAAAGGGACATACTTACTCATGATCTCAGCTCGTTCCACACCTAATCACGGTGTCACCTCTATGAAGAGAAGGTCAACATTTATCCATAGATTTATCCTAAACTTCACCATAACTGATGCTGCGGGTGTTCGTTCTAATGAGAGCAGGGACCTCTATACCCGATTCAAACTGTCACTATACGGTTCCGTTTCCTCATCTGAGAGAGCTGACAACTTTAATAGATTAACTAGTCACATATACGGTGTGCACTCTAATGTGCAGAAGGGACATGTAATATGGAACTTTAAAACCTATGCACACATATACGGTGTCAATTCTAATAACTGTAGATAAAGGGCATTTATATAGAGTGACTGTCAGTCCATCTATACCAGTGGTTTGTTCTACATGGAGAGCAAGACATTCAGCATAGCATTATACTATCACATATACGGTAGTTCATTCTAATAGGAGAGAAGGGACCTTTTATAAGATTACACTTAATAGTCCATCACTGAGTAGATCATTCATCTGGTAGAGACTACGGACCATTTATAGATAACTATCCATATACGAGTACATCTAAGCGGAGAGAGGGACATCTTATAGATTAACTAAGTCCACATAGAACGTGTCCATCTCTAATGGAGAGAGGTACCATTTCCTAGATCACCTAGTCCACATATAACGAGTGTCATTCTAAGGGGAAGGAAGTGTGTTATTTATAAAGACTTCAACTAGTCACATATACGTGTCATTCTAATGGAGATGGACAATGGGACCTTTATAGATTATAGTCACATCTACGGTGTCATTTTCTAATGCGAGAGAAGGGACATTTATAGGATTAACTAGTCACACACATAACGGTGTCATTCTATAATGGAGAGAAAGGGCATATTATAGTTAACTAGTCACTAACGGTGTCACTCTAATCTGAGAATGACAAGGGACTGTATACATAGATTATACTCACAGTCTAACAAATCTGGTGTCCTTCTTAGTATGGCAGACAGGGACATTTATGTCCCAAGATGTACATACGTCCAAATTACGGATGTACTTAATGGTGACGAGAAGGACTTTCAGGAGTTAGCATAACGAGTCACATTAATACGGTGTACTCGTTCGAATGGTAGAGGAAGGGACATTTGATAGATTATGACCAATCCAGATACCCTGTCCCGTTCTAATGGAGAGATCGGAGATCATTTTATCTCCACACAGATAACAGATTAACTCGTCACATATACGGTGTCATATCAATGGAGAGAAGGCAGTTATAGATCAACTGCTAGTCCCATAAGTGCTCTTCTACTGAAGAGGGACTTTATAGCTCGAACTAGTCCCGGACGGTGGCATTCCTAAGTTGGAGAGAAGGGGTACATTTTATGGATCAACCTAGTCCAGCCCATATAACCGGTGTCATCTAACTTAGACAGGAGAGACAGGGACATTATATAGCCTTAACTAGATCACATCATACGGAGTTCTATTTAATGGTGAGAGAAAAGGGGGGGGGGGGGGACTTATCTAAGATTAACTAGTCACTATACGGAAGTCATTACTAATGGAAGGCAGGGCATAACTATAATTATGTAGTAACTATTTCACATATACGGAGCACTTCTAATGCAGAGAAGAGGACCATCTCACTTAGATTAACTAGGTCAACATATACTCCGGGAGTACATGTCTAAACTATAATGGAGATAGAAGGGACATTTACTAGTTAACTAGTCACATATACGGATGTCAATATCTATTCTAATGGAGAGAAAGACATTTAACATAAGAATTATACTAGGTCTCCATATACGACGTCATTCTAGATGGGAGAGAAAGGGACAGGTATGATATTATACTAGTCACCCTAGAGCGCTATTCCATTTCTAATGGCGAGAAGGGGGTACATCGGTAGTGGATTAACTACTCACATATACGCGAGCCTGCCACTTCTACAACTGGCGAGGCAGGTGACGACACTGATATTGATTAACATATAGTCACATATACGGCTTGTACTCATTCTAAGGGAGAGAACGGGAACTTTATAGATTAAACGTAGTCACTTACTGGTGTATCCATTCTACACACAGATAAAATCTAGGATGAGAAAGGGACAGTTAATAACATTAACTAAGTAGCTCGATCCCTGTCATTCTAATGAAGAAGGGACATTTATTATAGAATTAACTAGTACTATATCGGGTCGTTCTAAGGGAGTAGCGGCCATTCTCAAGAATAACCTAGTCACATTACGGTGTCATTCTAATGGAAGAAGGGACATTTATAGATTTAACTAGTCACATATACAGATGATCATTATCAATGAGTATCAACAGGGACATATTTTTTCCTATTGGACACTGATTTCATCTAGTCCATATACGGTCTCATCATTCTAATGGGAGAGAAGAGGGAACCATTAGCAATAGAGAACTAGTCACATATACTGTGTCCATTCTAATGGGAGAGTAAGGGACATTTATAGATTATACTAGTACAACTATACGGTGGGTCATTCTAAATGGGAGAGAGGGACATTTATAAATTACTAGTCACATACTACGGTGTCATTACTAATGGAGAGAATGAGGACATTTATATAATTAACTCTTCACCTATCGGTGCTCGTTCTAATGATGAGAGAAGGGACATTCTTATAGATAACTAGTCCATATATTACGGTGTCTTCTCTACTGGAGAGCTAAGGTGACACATCATTGTCGTAGATTACTTCTAATCCCATATACGATGTGTCATTCTATGAGAGAAGGACTTTATAGAATTAACTAGTCACATACTAACGTCGTCATTCCTGAATGGAGAGAAGGGACCTTTCATAGATTAACGAGTCCCCTATACGTGGTCTTCTAATGGTGAGAGGAAGGGACATTTATAGCTTACTGATCACTAGTCACATACATACTGTAGGTCATCTAATGAGAAGAAGGGCCATTTATAGATCACCTAGTCAACATATACTGTGTCATTCTAAGAGAGAAGGGACTTTATAAGATCACTCGTCCATATACACGTTGTTATTCTACTGGATGAGAAGGGACATTTATGATTAACTAGTCACAATCTATACGGTGTCATTCTAATCGGAGAAAGGACCATCTATAGATTGACTAGTCACATATTACTCGCGTGTCACTCTACTAAATGGAGCGAAGGGACATTTATAGATTAACTAGTCACATATACGTGTCATCTCTACGAAATGGAGAGAAGGGACATTTATAGATCTAACTAGTCACATATAACGGTGTCACTCTAATGAGAGAAGGACCATTTATAGATTAACTAGTCACATATCGGTTCGTCTAATGGACTCAGAAGGGAATTTAATAGAATTAACTAATCACATAATAGGTGTCGTTCTAACATGGAGAGAGGGACATTTATAGATAACTAGTCACATATACGGTGTCGTTCTAATGGAAGAAGGACATTTATAAATTAACTAGTCACATATACGAGTGTCGTTCTAATGGAGAAAGAATGGACATTTATAATCAACTAGTCCATATACGGTGGTCATTCTAATGGAGCAAAGGGTCACATTTATTAGATCACACTCAGTCACATATACCCGGTGTGCTCATCTATGGAGAGAAGGGACATTTATAGAGTTAACTGTCACATATACGGAGTCATTCTAATGGGAGAGCAAAAGGACATTTATGATTCGAGTCACATATACGGGTCATTCTACATGGAGAAGAAGGGACATTTATTATGATTAAACTGTCACTATCCGGAGTCAGTTCACTAAAGCGGTGGAGAGAAAGGGATACATTTAATGCAGATAACGTAGTCCAGATAATACGAGTCATTCTATGAGAGAAGGGACATTTCATAGATTATCAACTAGTCCATAATACGGAGTATTCTAATGGAGAGAAAGGGACATTTAGAGATTACTAGATCAACATAATAGGCGTCGAGGTCATCTAAATGGGAGAAGGGACATTATAGATTACAGCGTGGTCACGCATAACCGGAGTCTCATATCTAAGTCTGAGCAGAAGGGACAATTTATAGACGTTACACTGGTCCATATAACGGAGTCATTCTAATGAGAGAAGGGACATTTAGTGATATAACAGTCCATATACGGAGTCATTCTAATGAGAGAAGGTCGGACTTTATAGATTAACTATCACATACTACCAGAATTCCATATCACTATATGCGTGCAGAGGCGGCCAGGAACAATTTATATATAGAATTAAGAAACTATCCCAAAAACAATAATATACTAGTGTCGTTCTAAATGGAAGAGACGAGGAAGCACATTAGCTATGCTCTATAATTAGATTAACTAGTCACATATACGGGAGATCGTTCTAATGGAGGGAGAAGGGCTCTTATAGATTACTAAGTAGTCACATTCGGGTGTCGTTCAATGGAGAGGAAGGGACTTTCTAGATCAACTAGTCACCATATCAAAAACGGTGTCGTCTAATGGAGATGAAGGGACATTTATAGAGCAACTAGTCAACTATATCGACGGTGTCCGTTCTAATGGAAAGAAGGGACATTTATAGATCAACTAGTCCATATACTGAGTCATTCTAATGGAGGAAGGGACTTTATATATTAACTCGTCACATTACGGAGTCATTCTATGGAGAGAAGGGACTTTATAGATTACATCTATCACATATAGTACGGACGTCATTCTAAATGGAGAGGAAGAGGAATGTCACATAGAATTCAACAGTCACCGTACAGCCGGACGCCATCCTCTATGGACGAAGAAGAGGAACATTTATTAGATTACTAATCACTATACCGAGTCATTCTTCATAATAGGAGAGAAGGTGGCATATTTAAAAGTGATTAAAACTAGTGCCCGGTATACGGATGCTCCAGTCTATATTCGGCACAAGAAGGGGTCCCACCGTATAACAGATTAGCACTTCACTACAGTTCACCATATCGTGGGTACATTCCTCTGGAGAGAACGGGACCTTTTATAGATCACTGGTCAACTATTGTCATCGGCCGATCATTCCCTAATGGAGAGAAGGGACATTTACTATGATTAACTACCCCTGGATAACAATACTCTCACGTGTCACTCATAATTAGGAGAATTAAGGGACCTCAAGTGAGCAGTATTAACTAGTCCCCATATACGACGCCTCATTCAGTAATAATGAGCTCAAATGATGGACTTTATTAGACATTATAACTAGTTCAACATATCAGGTGTCCCACCTCTCTAACTCGGATACGAGAAGCGGACATCCTTCTATAACCTTACTAATCCCACTATACCGGCCTGTCAGTTGCTAATGGACAGAAATGGACTTTACTAATTACTCTATGTATCACATATACACACAACTTTTCCATGGTCTAACTGGAGTGATCGTAAGGGACATTTATAGAATTGATCTAGCTCACTATACGGTGTATTCTAGATAGGAGACGAATGGACATTATATATAGATATAACAGAGTCACGAATATAACGGTGTCTTCTAATGGAGAAAAGGGACATTATCGTATTCCACTACTCACATATACGGTGTTCCGTCATTACTTTTAACCGTGGGATGTGCGCACAGGGACAGTTGTAGTGAGCATGCAATTAACATGTCACCAATATACGAGGTGGTCCGTCTACACATTCGGAGCAACAGGGGTAGATTATAAGGATCGAACAGTTTCTATTAACTAGTCCATATACGGTGGTCATTCATATATAGGCAAGAGAAGCGGAAAACATTTAATAATTATCTTACAGCATCCATTAACGGATGTCATCCTCTCACACGTGCTGGAGAAGTGTACATAATATAATAGATTTTAACAATATACAAAGTACTAGACAGTGGTACCCTTATACATATTCGGCACAGAAGGACATTTTTTGGAGTGATTAACTATTGTTGCGCTATGCTGCGTGGTGTCGCATTTTCTTACCGGGCCTGGTGAGGAGAATAGGATCATTTATACAGAGTTGAACTAGTCACATATTACGGCGTGTCATTCTATAATGGAGAGACAAGGGACCTTTATACGACACTATTAACAGATACTCTCGACATATCGTAAAGCACAGTCAATTCTAATCTGGGTAGTAGAGGGCTATGATATATCATATCACTCTTTATGTCACAGTACGACGGAGTCCAGTCGGTAAACGGAGAGAAGGGGCACAAGCTAGTAGCATTTCCGCTCTAGTCACAGATGAGCGTGGAGTACCATTTCTAATCGGAGAGAGGGACATACTTAGACTGTAAACTATGCACGTATATTTATAAACGGAGGTTCTAACTCATAAGTTTGAGAGGAGGTAGTGGGGACATTTATCGTAGATTCACTAGTCCCAATATACGTGTTCATTCTAAGGGAGAGAATGGACCATTTTTATATCATTCAACTAGTCCATATAGACGTGTGTCAAATGTCTAAATGGAGAGGAGGGACATTTATGATTAACGAGTCATATATATGGAGTCATGGTCCTACATGGAGAGACACTGGACTTTTTAGATCAACTAGGTCACATATCGGTGTCATTCTAACTGGAGAGAAGGGACATTATAGATCCTAGTCACATATACCGAGTGTCATTCTAATGGAGCAGAAGGCATTTTAGATCAACTAGTCCCACTATAAACGGTCACTTCTAATGAGCAGACAGGAAATAAGGACAGGTTATAAATCAATCATAGTCCACATATACGGATGATCATTACTATGGAGAGAAGGGACATTTAATGTAGATTAACGAGTCACATATACGGTGTCAACTCTATGGAGAGTCAAAAGGGCTGCATTTATATTATTTAACTTAGCCATAAGAAGGTGTCACTCATGAAGGAGAGAAGGACATTTTAGATTAAAACTATCACATATACGTGTTCATCCTAATGGAGTAGAATTGGACATTTACTAATAGACATTAACTAGTTACACTTATAACAGAGAATCATTCTTATGGAGTCGAGCGGACCTTTATTGATTGAGATATATCACAACTATAAGACGGTGTCATTCTAAGGGAGAGAAGGGATACATGTATAGCACTTAACTAGTCCCAGCTACGTGTTCATGTGCTTAATTAGGAGCAAGAAGGGGTCATTTATCATTAGATAACTGCTCAGATCACATATATACTGTTTCCTTCTAATGGCAGTAGAAGAGTTCTACATTTATTGGGATTCACTACTGTCAGCGATATACGGAGTCATTATCTTATGGAGAGAAGGGACAATTTATAGATTAACTAGTCCATAAACATATATGGTGGTTCCCCTCTAAACAATGTTGAGAGAAGGGCACATTTATTAGATTAACTATCACATAATACGTGTGATACGATTATGCTACAAAAAGATGTAGAAGGGACATTATAGATTACTAGTCCACATTACGGTGTTCATATCTAATTGGAGCGTAAGGGACATTTATCGATTTCAATCGTGGTCATGCGGTAGTTAGCTGTGCATTCTAAATCAGGTAGACAGAGGAAGGGACATTTATAGATTAACTAGTCACATATACGGTGTCAATTCCTAAATGGAGAGAAGGGACATTTATTAGATTAACTGTCACATATAGAGAGTCATTCTAATTGGAGAGAAGGGACACCTCTTATAGATCCTAGTTCATCATATACGTGAGTCATTCTAATGGAGAGAAGGGACATTTATAGCTTAACCTAGTCCCATATACGGTGATTCATTCTAATGGAGCGAAGGTGACTTTATAGCATTCAACTAGTCCATATCCGGTGTCTTCGAATGTGCGAGAAGCGGACATTTATTAGATCACATCCAATTGCGGTGTCATTCTACCCTGAGAGAAGGGACTTTATAGATTAACTAGTCACATATACGGTGTCCTTCTAATGGAGCGAAGGGGACATTATAGATTACTAGTCACAACATATACGGTGTCATTCTAATGGAAAGAGAAGGGACATTTATAGATTAACTCACCACATTAGAGAGTCCTTCTATGGAGAGAAGGGAACATTTAATAGATCTAACTAGTCACATAATCGGATTCAATTCTAATTCTACATGGGAGAGAAGGGCATTTTAGATACTAGTCACTATACGGAGTCATTTCTCATTGGAGAGAAGGGGACATTTATTAATAATCACAATGAACTAAGTCACATATACGGTAGTGCGTTCTATACATTGGAGACTGAAGGGGACTATTGTATATAGATTATCTAGTCACATAATAGCGGTGTCACTCTAATGGAGAGAAGGACTTTTATAGATTAACTTAGTCACATATACGGTTGTCCATTTCTAATGGAGAGTCAAGATCCTGACCTTAATAGATTCTAAATGTCCATATACGGTGTCACACGCTCTTGGAGAAAAGGGACATATGTGTATAATGATCTAAACATAGTACACATATATCGGTCTCATTCTATGGAGAAAAAGGGACATTTTATACGATGAACTAATCAATATACGGTGTCCATTCTAATGGAGAGAGGGACCATGTAATGTAGATTAACTAGCACATATAAACGGTGTCCATTCTTAAATTGGCGAGAAGGGACTTTTGCTATGACACTAGTCACAATACTCACGGAGTCATATCTAAACTGGAGAGAAGGAGGACTTTTAATATATCGCAATAACATAGTCACATTATACGGTCGTCCTTCGAATGAAGAGAACGTACATTTATAGATCAACTTAGTCACATATACGGTGTAATCTAATGTGAGACGAACGGACATCTTATATGATTAACTAGTCACATATATCGGAGTGCCTCTCTAACTTGGAGGAAGGGACAATTTATTAGATTAACCAGTCAATTACGGATCATTCTAATGGAGAGAGGGACATTTAAGTTAGAACTTAACCAGTCACATAATACGTGTTCGTTGCGAATGGAGAGAAGGGATGCATTTAAGAATCACTAGTCCATATGACGGGTTGCGTTCTATGGAGAGAAGACATTTAAGTAGGATCTGTTAAACTAGTCACATATAATGTCATTCTCAATGGAGAACAAGAAGGGACTTTATACGATAACTACGTTCACCTATACAGGAAGCTCATTCTAATGGAGAAAAGGGACATTTTATAGATTAACTAGTCACACTATCAGCGGAGTCATCTAATGGGAAGAGATAAGGGACACTTATTATTATCTAGTCACATAGACGGAGTCCATTCAATATGAGTGGACCGAAGGTACATTTATAATGTGTTGGTAGGGGTGACCTTTCCTTATCTAGAAGAATATTTTGTAAAGGCGGCCATTCTTTTGTGAAAAGATGTCAGTATGAGAGGGGAGTTGTTTCCAATTAAAGCTTTTAGAATTTGATTGGATAAGCTTGTGATATTTTGTTTGGTTTATTTTACCAAAAACACTAGTAAAAGACAATATGTAATTCAATGGCTTTATTGTACCCTGTAGACCCTGCTCCATGAGATGATACATGTGTATCTCATCGTTACCGGTAGACATGACTGCGACCATGGGCCGAATTTTCAACAGTGATGAGGGAAATAAATATTGCTACTGGAGCAAACATTAAGGTAGGTTGCTGTATTATAACCCATTATGTAAAATAAAACATACAGTAAATACCCATAAGAAAGGAATACATGAGGATGATATTCTGTATATTTTTTAGTATGTACTACATGGAACAATCCTTACTTTCATTTTGTCCAATAATCATTAGACCTCCGCAGATCTAAATAGAAGATGTTAAGAGGTCCTATTCCCCCACCATGGCAAGTGTAGGTGCAAGAACGTGTGACAAGATTGAACATAACCGCCCCACACACAATAGCGTAGCTGGGTCCAGCAACACGGGAAAGATGTGGTGGAGAGTTTATCAAGGTCCAGAGTCAGAAGGTCCTAAGCAGAAAGAAAACCACATGTCCATTATGTTTCTGAGTATTTAAATCGTCACACAGTGTGGGGGACCAACCCGTGATGCACCCGATGTTTGTAACGATTGACCATTTCAATTGGTTTCATGTGTTGAACATGAACATATCCTCCTCGGTCGGGCCCGTTGATAATCTGACCGGCGGATCACCAACCAGGCCCAACTAAACGGCAGTTGGAACATATTGGACTTGGTCCATTGTTGTTGTTGTACAGGGTTTAAAGAGAGTTTATAAAGTTCCATGTTGGTCCAGAGATTAGTCCGACTTCCACTAGGAGTCAGGAAGGATTTTTTTTCCCCTTCTGGAGCAAATTATCGCAGGCCTTAGATGGGTTTTTTTCTCTTTTGTGACCACGCTCTGTGGTACAATCTGGCCTTTGTTCTTTGTTGTTAGGATAGGGGATCCTCTCTGTGTTTGGCTGTTTTATCCAGAGTGAGGGACCTACTGAAGACTACCAGGTCCTCACCCCGGTAGTACAGAAGGTAGTTTGGATACTTGCCTCCTAGCTGCAGGTGCCACTCTTTTCGGCCGGTCCTGTCCCCACCCTCCTATGAATGGCCACGCCATGTTATGGGGACAGGGCCAGAGAGAGCGGCATCAGTAGCTAGTAGGTATGGTACAGGCCCCCACCTTCTGTATTATACATAGGTAAGGATCTAGAGTTTCTTAGGCACTCATATACTGCGTACAGCCAATGGAGGTGGATTTTTGTTTTACATGAATAATGTTCCTAGTTGCCAGGATTAGTCTATACTGCACACATGGAGGTTAGGAAGGATTTGTCCCCCCTCTGGCCCTTGTCTCAATGGGGCTTTTAGCCTTCCTCTGGGTCAACATAATAAAAAATAAAATATTTATATATTTAACATTGGTGCTTTGTTAATTTTATTCATTTCTCCTCTGGCTTTATATGTCACTTTTAAAACTATAAGGATCCGACTGTGATTGGAAAGGGATTATTTTCACTTTATAAGAGGGCATTGGGCGTACCCCAGCACTGTCACATTTATAAAGATACAGAGTTAAAAATAAGGGGATTGGTGTCTAATTTGTATATCAGATAGATAAGATAATAAAAACTAACAGACAAGGGGAAGTTTAGTATAAAAGTTTGAATTTTGTTTTTATAGGGACATTGGGTACACCCTGCACTGTACATTATACAGATAGAGGTATCAAATACAACAATAAAGGGGATAGTATCTTGATTGTTATTACATGTAGCACAGATTCAATACAAAACTGGATCATGGATAAGTTTGAGGTGTTTGGTACAAGTTCTTCGCTAGTCATCCGAACTGAGCATTTTCCATTCGTAAGGAATTGTACAAAAGCTGTGCAATTAGTACCTGGAAACTCCAAAATTAGCTCCATATCACACATCAGAGGTGAGGGT
This sequence comes from Hymenochirus boettgeri, assembly GCA_019447015.1. Classification (NCBI taxonomy): domain Eukaryota; kingdom Metazoa; phylum Chordata; class Amphibia; order Anura; family Pipidae; genus Hymenochirus; species Hymenochirus boettgeri. Next base: position 292,066,393 of record CM033473.1, read on the forward strand.
TCGTACTATTTGCATAGTGGGGGGCTAAGTGGTAGTTATAGTGAATGGCCCAGATGTAACCGTTGTCTAAAACAGCATTGTACATGGCAGACAGTTGGTTGATCCATTAATGAACTAAGGCCACAACAGCATAACTTCAATACTATGTGGCCCAACAGCCATAATCATAATATAAGTGTCCCACACAGATAAACTAGAATCAATAAAGTGCCAACACAGATAACTATAATACAAGTGCCACAACAGATCAACTAAACGTTTACGGTCCAACCACAGATAATAATAATATAAGTGCCCACCACAGATATATAATTACAAGATATAAGTGCCCACAACATAATAATAAAATATAAGTGTCCCAACACAGATACTAATAAATGTGTCCCACACAGATAACTATAATATAAGTGTCCCACACAGATAACTCTATAAAATACGTGTCTACCTAAACACACAGATAACTATAATATAAGTGTCACACAGATAACCATAAGTACCACTGCCCCACACATCTAACCCATAATATAAGCTGCCCCACACATATAACCACCTAATATTAATTGCCCCACACAGATAACTAAAAATAGTGTCCCACACCGATAACCATAATATAACTGCCCACAGATACAACTGTCACTAATAAATAAGTCCCCCCAACCGATAAACATAATATAACTGCCCCACCACAGATATAATTAACTATAGTGTCCCAACACAGATAACTATAATATAAGTGTGCCCAAACACAGATAATAATAATAATATAAGTGCCAACCACAGATAAACTTAATATAAGTGCCCAACACAGATAACTATATAGTCCAAAGATCTCATAATACGATAATATATATAAGTGCCCAAACACAGATAACTATAATATAAGTCCCACACAGATAACTATAATATAAGTGTCCCACACAGATAACTATAATATAAGTGTCCCACAGATAACTTATAATATAAGTGTCCCACAGATAACTATATATAAGGTCCACACACCGATAACTATAATATAAGTGTCCCAGCACCAGTAACTAAATATAAGTGTCCCACTACAGATAACTAAATATAAGTTGCCACCCACACAGATAACTATAATATAGGGTCCCACACAGATAACTATAATATAAGTGTCCACACAGATAACTATAATATAATCCACACAGATAACTATAATATAAGTGTCCCACAGATAGTAACTATAGTGTGCCCAACAAGATAACATATAGAATAAGTGCCCACACAGATAACTATAATAAGTGGTCCCACACAGTTATAACTACTAATATATAGTGCTCCCACCACAGATAACTATAATATAAGTGTCCCCACATAAAAAAAACCAACAGATAACTATAATATAAGTGTCCACACAGACTAACTATAATAAGTGTCCCACCAGATAACTATAATATAAGTGTCCCACACAGATAACTATAATATAAGTGTCCCAAGTACAGATAAGTAATATAAGTGCCCTCACAGAAACTATAATATAAGTGTCCCACACAGATAACGATAATATAAGTGCCCATACTATATATAAGTGTCCCCACACAGATAAACTATAATATAAGTGCCCCACACAGATAACATTAATCTAAGTGCCCAACAAGAAACCTTTAGTAAGAGTAAGTGTCCCACACAGAAATATAATATAAGTGTCCCACAGATACATTGCACTTAATATATATGCTCACCAAGGTATAACTATAATATATTGTCCCACACAGAGTAACATAATATAAGGTGTTCCAACCACACAGATAACTAATATAGAGTGTCCCACACAGATACATAATAATAATATAAGTGCCCAACACAGATAACTATAATTAGTGGTCTTATCCACACAGATAATATATAATATAAGTGCCAACACAGATAACTATAATATAAGTGTCCCACACGATAACTATAATAAAGTGCCCACACAGATAACTATATATAAGTTTCCACACAGATAACTATAATATAAGTGTCCACACAGAATAAGTCACACATAAAAATATAATGTGCCCACACAGATAACTATAATATAAGTGTCCCACCACAGATACTATAATATAAGTGTCCCACCAAAATAACGATAATATAAGTGCCCCACACAGATAAACTATATATAAGTGCCCACACAGAAATCTAATATAAGTGTCCCAAAGATAATATATAATATAAGTGCCCAACACAGATAAACTATAATTAAGTGTCCCACACAGATAATAATAACTAATATCTCCCAACACAAGAACTATATAGTGTCCACACAGAACTATAAATAATTGCCCCACACAGATAATTATATTATGTGTCCCACAAAAATAATATAATATAGTGCCCCCCACAGATAACGATAATATATGCCAACAGATAATTATAATATGTGTCCCCAAAAACATAATATAGTGTCCACACAGATAACTAAATATAAGTGTCCAAACACGATAACTATAATATAAATTGCAGCCACACAGATACTAAATATAATTGCCCCACACAGATAATTATAATATGTTCCCACAAAATAAATATAATATAAGTGCCCCACACAGATAACTATAATATAAGTGTCCAACACAGATAACTATAATATAAGTGTCCCACACGATATAACTATAATATAAGTTGCCACACAAGACTAAACTATAATATAGTGTCCAACACAGATAACTAAAGGTCCTCAAAGATAACAATAAATAAGTGCCCACACAGCATAACTATATAAAGTGTCCCCACAGAGAACTATAATATATGCCCCACACGATAACTATAAATAAGTGCCCCACACAGATAACTATAATATAAGTATCCCACACAGATACTATAATATAGTGTCCACACGATAACTATAGTGCCTACACAGATAACTATAATATAGTGTCACAACACAGATAACTATAATATAAGTGTCCCACACAGATAACTTATAATACAAGGCCACACAGATAACTATAATATAAGTGTCCAACCAGATAACTATAATATAAGTGTCCCAACACAGATAAATAATATAAGGTGTCCCACACAGATAACTATAATTAATTGCCCCACACAGAATAATTATAATTATGTGTCCCACACAAAATAATAATAATATAAGTGTCCACACAGATAATATAATACACGTGCCACACCAGATAACTATATATAGTGTCCCACACAGATAACTATAATCTACAGTGTCCCCACAAGATAACTATATATAAGTGCCCCCCACAACATAACTAATAACTCCCCACACAGCATAACTATAATACTGCCCCACACAGATAACATAATCTCTGCCCACACAGATAACTATAATAAACTGCCCCCCGCTCCCCTCTCTCTCCCTGCCCCCCCCCGCTCACCTCCTCTCATGCCCCCCCCCGATACCTCTCATCTACGCTGTCCCTCACCGCTCCCCCATCCTCAACGGCCCCCCCCTTCCCCCCATACTCTCCGTGCGCTCCCTCTCCTCCCCTGCCCCCCCCCCCCCCCCCGCTCCCCCTCCTCTCCCCCCCGCCCCCCTCCTCTCACTGCCCCCTTACCCCCTACTCTCCGTGTCCCCCCCCCCCCCCGCTCCCCCCTCTATCTCCTGCCCCCCCCCCAGCTCCCCTTTATCTTCTCCTGCCCCCCCCGCTCCCCCCCTCCTCTCCCTGCCCCCCCCCGCTCCCCCCTCCTCCCGTGCCCCCGCTCCCTCTCCTCTCCCTGCCCCCCCGTCCCCCCCCCCCCCCCCCCCCCCCCCCCCCCCCCCCCCCCCCCCCCCCCCCCCCCCCCCCCCCCCCCTTCCTCTCCGTGTCCCCCCCCGCCCCCCTCAATATCCCTGCCCCCCCCGCTCCCTATCCTCTCCCTGCCCCTCCACCGCGCCACTATCCTCTCACCTGCCCCCCCCCCGCTCACCCCTCCTATAACTGCCCCCCACCGACTAACCATCCTATAAGTGTCCCCCCAGCTAACTTCTTCCTATACGTGTCCCCCACCGATCACTATCTCTCCGAGTCCCCCACAGCTCCCTCAGGTCCTCCCCCCCGACCTTAATATCCGGCCCCCCCCGATCACTATACTCTCCGTGCCCACCCAGCTAACTATCTCTACGTGCCCCCCCCCGCTCCCTTTCCTATAAGTGCCCCCCAACAGATCCCTATCCTTAGTGTCCCCCCCCGATACCTCTAATATCGTTCCCCCCCCGTTCCCTCTCCGTGTCTCCCGATACCTCTCCTCTCCGTGTCCCCCCCAGCTCCCTCTAATCTAAGGTCCCACACAGATAACTATCCTCAAGGGAACCCGCCACTCTAATTCATTGTCCACCCCCCGATCACTCCTCTCAGTGTCCCACCCGATCCCATCATTCCGTGTCCCCATCCCCCGATCTCCCCTCTCCCTATTGCCCCCCCCCCGCTCCCTTATCATTGTGTCCCCCCCACCGATCCTCCTACCGTGTCCCCCCGCTCACTCTCCGTACCAGTGCCCCACGCTACCTATCCTCTACGTGTCCCCCACAGATAACTTTAAGATCAGGTCCCCCCCTCCCCCGCTCACTATACTCTCCGTGTCCCACCCCGCTAATTCTCATAGTGGCCCCCCCCGCTCCCTCTCCTCTCCGTGTCCCCCCCCAGTCCCTATAATATCCGGGTCCACACCGATAAACTATCATATAAGTGTCCCCCCACAGATAACCTCTACTCTCGGTCCCACCCGACACTCTACTATCACGTGTCCCCCCAGATAACTCTACTCTCCGTGTCCACCCGCTCCCCCTCCTATCCGTGTCCCACCGCTAATCTTCCTTCCGTGTCCCCCCCCCCCGATCCTATCCTCTCCGTGTCTACACACAGATAACTCTTCCTCTCGTGTCCCCCCCGCTCCCTCTCCTCTCAGCTCCCCCCTATCCCATCATCTAGTGCAGATCCCTATCTCTCCCTGCCCCCCACAGCTCACCCCTTCTTATTTTTATTCCCCCCAGCTCCCCATTCTATCCCTGCCCCCACCTCTCCCCATCTCTCCGTGTCCCACCCCGCTCCCCCTCCGCTGCCCCCCCCCCCCGCTCCCTCTCCCTCCCTGCCCCACAGCTCCCCTCATCTCTCAACTGCCCCACCCCGATTAACCCGACTCTAAGTGCCCCCCAAGCTACCTCTTCTTCCCTGCTCCCCGCTCCCCTCTCTCCGGTCCCACCCCGATCCCCCCTCATCTCCTGCCCCACCCAGCTCCCTCTCTCTCCCCTGCCCCCCCCCGCCTCCCATATCATCTCACTGCCCACCCCAGCTGAACATCTCTCCCTTGCCCACCCCGCTCCCCCTCCTCTCCGTGTCCCCCCCCGTACTCTTCCTATCCCACCTGCCCCCCACGACTCACTCTACTGCACTCCCCACCCGCTCCCCGAATCTCCCTGCCCCCCCCCCGCTCCCCCTCTCGCATGCCCCCCCCCCCCCCCGATCCCCCGCCTTTATCTCTAAGTGTCCCCCCCGATCCCCATCCTATAGCCGCCCCCCCCAGATCCCTTCCTATCCTGCCCCCCCCCCAGCGAATCCCTCTCATGCCCCCACGATAATTCCTCTCGTGTCCACACCGCTAAACAAATCCCGTGCCCCAACCGATAACTCTAACTATACCCTGCCCACCCCGTAACCCCCATAATTCTACCTGCCCCCCCCCCCCAGCTACCCCTCTCTCCCCTGCCCCCCCCGATAACCATACGCTAATGCCCCCCCCCGCTCCCCCTCCATATACCGTGCCCCCCCCGATCAATATCCTCCTGCCCCAGATCACCCCCTCCTGCTCCATGCCCCCCCCGCTAACCATACTATCCGTGCCCCCCCCCGCTCCCCATCCTCTACTGCCCCCCCCAGATTCCCCGTCCTCTCCCTGCCCCCACACCAGATCACCCTAATATACGCCCCCAAGCTGCCCATCCTATAAGTCCCCCCCGATAAACCCTATCTAACCTGCCCCCCCCACCGATCCCTCTCATATCCCTGCCCCCCCCGACATATCATATCACTGCCCCCCCCCGCAACATAATATCCGTGCCCCACCCCAGATCCCCTCTCCCTCCCTGCCCCCCCCGTAACGATCATCTCAGTGTCCCCCCCCGCTCCCTCTCCTTAACTGCCCCACACAGCTCCCCCTCCTATCCCGGCCCCCCCCACCCTCGCCCCCTCCGATCCGTGCCCGCTCCTCTCCTATCCGGCCCCCCTCCCCTCCCTCCTCTCCGTGTCCCCCCCCGCTCCTTCCTCTCACCTGCCCCCCCCCGCTCCACCCCCCCGCTCCGTGCCCACAGCTCCCCCCTCTATCACTGCCCCCCCCCCATTCCCCATCCTCTCCGTGTCCCCCCCGGCCCTATCTCTCTCCGTTCCCCCCCCCCTCTCCTCGCCGTGTCCCCCCCCAGCTCCCTCTTCGTCCGTGTCCCCCCCCCGCGCCCCATCCTCTCGGTCCCACGCGCCCCCTCTCTCCAGGCCCCCCCCTCCCTTCCGCTAGCGTGTCCCCCCCAGCTCCCCCACCTATCCGTCCCCCCCCCCCGCTCCCCCCCCTCCTCCGTTTCCCCCGTCCCCCTCCTCTCGTGTCCCCCCCGCTCCCCCTCCTCTCCGTGTCCTCACCGTCCCTCTCCCTCAGTGGCCCCCCCCGCTCCCCCCCTCCTCTCGCGTTCCCCCCCCCGCTCCCCCTCAGCTCCCTGACCCCCCCCCTCGATCCTCCTAATCTACCTGCCCCTCCCCCCCCCCCGACCCTCCTCTCCCTTCCCCCGATCCCCCCCCCTCCTTATAACTGCCCCCACCACTATCCCATAATCTCCTGCCCCCCCCCCCCCGCTCCCCCTCTCTCGTGTCCCCCCCCGCGCCTCCTCCGTCTCCGTGTCCCCCCCCGCTCCTCTCTCTTCGGTCCCCCCCCGATCACTCTCCTCTCCGTTGTCCCCCCCCGCTCCCCTCTAATCTACGTTGCCCCACAGATACTGTCCTCTCCGTGGCCCTTCCACCCCGACCCTCCTCCTCTCCGTGTCCCCCCCCCGCTCCCCCCTCCTATCCGTGTCCCCCCCACCCGATCCCTGGCCGTGTCCCCCCCCGCTTCCTGTGCAGTGGTTCCCCCCGCTCCTGTCGTTGCCCCCCCCCTAGATCTGTCCGTGTCCCCCCCTTCTGGTGCGGCTTTTCTCGTCTTCTCGTGTGGGCCCTCTCTCTTATAGTTCTTCCTGGGTGTGAATTCTTATCGTTATTGTGTGGGGCCCCTCTCTTATCGTTCTCTGTGTGTGTCCCCCTTCCTATTCTCGTTCTCTTGGTGGGGCCCCTTTCTGTCTTCTTATCTGGGGGGCCCTTCTCATTATCGTTATCTGTGTGTGGCCACTTATCTTCTCGTTCTCTGTGTGTGACCCTGCTCTCTCGTTTTGGTGTGCCATATCCTTAGAGTTATCGTGTGGGCCCCCTTCTCTTCTCGTTCCTTGTGTGGCCCCCCTTTCTCCCGGGATAGTGTGGCCATTCTCTTACCTGTACTGTTGTCGGGGCCACTTCTGATTATAGTTCTTGTGTGGGCCCTTCGCTTCTACGTTATCTGTGTGGGGCCCCCCCCCTCTCTTCCTCGTGATCGTGTGGGGACAGTTCACGTATGTATATTATAGTTATCTGTGGGGGGGGGGCCCTCTATTATAGTTCTCTGTGTGGGCCCCGTCTCTTCCCGTTCCTCTGTGTGGGCCCCTCTATTCAAGTATCCTGGTGTGGGAACCACTTATAGTCTCGTTCCTGTGTGTGCACCCCGTATCATAGTTAGTTATCTGTGTGGGGCCACTTCTATATGTTACTCTGTGTGGGACACTTATATACGTTTCTGTGTGGGCCCTTCTCTTCCCGTTCTTGTGGGGGCCACTTATCGTTCGTTATCTGCTCCCTGTGTGGGACACTCTCTTATCGTATCTGTGTGGGACCTTACAGGTCTGTGTGGGCCCTTAAAGTTCTCCTATGGTGGGACCACTCCAGTTATCTGGGTGGGCCCCTCCAGTATCGGTGTGGGGGGCCCCTTACAGTCTCTGTAGCGAACACTTATCCTATTGTTCTCTGCTGTGGGACCCTCTCTTTTCTTTTTGGTGGGACACTATCTCCCGTTCTCTCTTGTGTGGGAAACTTATATTATTAGTTTCGGTATGTGGGACACTCCATTCTCGGTATCGGTGTGGGACATAGCTTCTATATAGTTATCTGTGTGGGACCTATTATATTATCGTATCGGTGTGGGACACTCTATATTCGTGATCTGTGGCGGCAGTTATACGGAATGGTCCCCCCCCGAGACTATGTGTGGGGCAGTATATTTATGGTATTGTGTGGGGAAGTTATATGATGGTTATCAGGTGTGGGGCTCAGTTATATTTATGGTTATCTGGTGGGGCAGTATATTTAGGGTTATCTGGGTGGGAAAAACTTATCTGATGGTTATCTGTGTGGGACATTATATATATAGTCTATCTGTTGTAGGACTTATTTATGGTTATCGTGTGGGACATTATACGACAGGCGATGAGGTGGGGGAAACATATATGGTTATCTGTGTGGGAATTATAATATGGTTTCTGGGGGGCCCCTTATATTATGGTTCTATGTGTGGGCGTTCTCTTTGGTTTCTCGGTGTGGGACCCCGTATATTCTGGTTATCTGTGTGTGCCCTCCTTCTCGTAATCTGTGTTCCTGGACCACTCTATTATAGTCTCGGTGGGCCACCTTGGACACTTATCTCTGTTATCGGTGGGACCCCTTTTATTATGCGCTATGTGGTAGAGATTTGGCCGAGCTTATGTGTTCCTACCTTTTCTTCTGGTTCTCGGACATGTGGGGCCCTTCCGTGTGTCCCCCCTAGCCTGGAGTTGAGGAGTCTTAGCGATCGACGCTCGCGTCTGATTCTTCTATTTCGTACCGCGGTCCCACTTTGACTGCGTTGTCCCCCCTCTCTGTCTCCTTTAGTGGTGTATCTTCGTGCTCCCCCTTTGTGGTCTCGTCGCCGTGTGGTTCTCTCGTTTGGTTGCTTTGTTCTCTTCGCAGCTCTATGCAGCAGGACCGAGAGGTGGCATGTCCTCTCACACACACTCCTGTGTGTGGGGCTAGTTCTCTTATCTTGTTCTCCTTGTGTGGTGCTCCCCCCTGCACACTTCCTGTCGCCCCATGTCTCTCGCTGCTTATCTTATCGTTCTTGTGTGGGGCTTTATCTTCCGTCTCTGTGTGTGGCCCCTTGTCTCTTCTGTTCTTGTGGTGTGGGAGTTATATTCTCGTTCTCTGTGTGGGGAGTTCCTCTCGCGCACAGACACTCTCGTGTGGGGCCGTTATATTATGGTTATCTGTTGGGGCCACTTCTTTCTGGTTACTAGCTCTCTTTAGTGCGTCCGGGCTCCGTTTTTTATCTTTATGTTGTTCATCTTTTGGGGGGCCAGTCTACTCGGTATGGTCGTTCGTGTAGGCTGCTGTCCGTTTTTCGTTATCGGTGTTGGTTACGGTAGTCTGTCCAGCTTCCCAGTTACTTTGATGGTCGTGTTTTTTTGCCTTCCCCTCCTATTATCGCTATTTGGCGCCTTGATTTTCCTCGTGGGGTGCGTGTTCTACTTGCTGCCCCTGTTATCTTATACCGTGATCACCGTGTGATTGTGTGGCTTTTTTTGGCCCTTCTCCTAATATGAGGTCTTGTGTGGGTGCGTTCTCTTCTGGTTCTTGTGCTGCGGTTTTGGACAGTCACATTGTCTGGTTATTGTGTGGGTCAGTCTATATATGGCTAGTTCTGTGTGTATCGGCTTGTGCAGTTTCCTCTCTAGTTGTATCTGTGTGGGTGCCATCTTTCGCAGAGTATTGTACTGTTTCCTCTGCTTGCTGGGGGCCAGGTCCTCTCGTTCTCTGTGTGGGGCGATCTATGTGATCTCGTGTGGGGCCGTATCCATAGTATCTGTGGGCGTTATCTCTGGTATTTGTGGGGGATAATTCTATTGGGTATTGTGTGGGGCAGTTTATGTTTCTCTGGAGGGGGCAGTTATGGTTCTAATCTGCTGTGGGGGCAGTAATATTTATGTGTGGGGCCGCGTATATTTATAGTTACCTATGTGTGACCGATCTTAACCCGAGATACTCTAGTAGGTAATTAGTCAGTCGTGGGGCCCTGTTCATCTTTGGTTATTGGCTGGTTTTTTGTGTTTCGTTCGATATTTTACTAGTCTCTTCCCGTACCTGTGTTTCCCGCTTTCATAGGCACCCGCATATCGTCCCCCATTGTGTGGGGCCCGCTTCTACCGTATGGTTATCTGGCATACGGCCACTTCCCATTACTGGTATAAGCCTGTGGGGGCCCCTCCCCCATTCCCCCCCCCCCCCCCCCCCTTCCACTGCCCTTATCTGAGCATGCGGCACCCCTCTATATCCGGCCGCATTGTCGCCCTCGGGACAGTTATCCGTCTGCTTTACACGCAGGCTCCCTCGGAGACGTTTATCATCTCCCACCTTCGTTCTTGCGCCGTCCGGGGCAGCTTGATTCTCCGCCGTTTTGGGCTGCGTGACCAGCCCTCTTTTAGAGCTATGGTATACAGCAGCAGTGGCGGTCGCCGGTTATTATCGTTGAATCGTGTGAGATTATCGTTGTCGAGCAGTGCCCTCAGGGGGCCGCTATATTCTCGACAGACAACAGCAATTCCCTTCTGGTAGATGTGGGACGACAGCTTTTTATCTCCTCCCATAGTTATCTGCCTTTGTGGACCCTCCAGTCTACCCCCTATCAGTATATGCGCGGGGACACTTATATTATAGTTATCTGTGTGGGACACTTACCTCCCTATAGTTATCTGTTTGGGACACTTATATTATTGTATCTGTGTGGGACATTCAGATTATAGTTATCTGTGTGGGACACTTATATTATAGTTATATGGGGGGACACTCATATCTATTATGTATGTGTGGGAACTTATATTATCAGTTATCTGTGGGGCCACTCTTAAGTTATCTGTGTGGGACACTATATTATATGTTATATGGTGGGGACAATATTATAAATTATCTGCTGTGTCGGACACTTATATATGTTATCTGTGTGTGGACACTTAGATTAAAGCGATCGTGTGGGACACTTATATTATAGTTTGTCTGTGTGGGCAATTTGTTTATAGTTATCTGTGTGGGACAGTAAGTATATTATTTTTTGTGGGACACAATATAATTATCTGTGTGGGGCAATTTTATATTATAGTTATCTGTGTGGGGGACACTTAATTATTGTTATCTGTGTTGGACACTTATATCTATAGTATATTGTTGGGACACTTATATATAGTTATCTGTGTGGCACTTGTATATAGTTATCTGTGCTGGGACACTTATATATAGTTATCTGTGTGGGACCACTTATATTATAGTTTCTGTGTAGGGACCTTCACTGAAGCATCACTATCTGTGTTGGGACACCCCTATATTATTAGTTATCTGTCGTGGGACACTTTATGATAGTTATCTGTGTGGGGGCCATTATATTATGTTTCTGTGTGGGCACTTACTTATAGTTTTTATCTGTGGGACACTTATATTATAGTGATCTGTGTGGGGCACTATATTATAGTTATCTGTGTGTAGGACACTTATAGTATCTGTGTTGGACACTTATATTATAGTTATCTGTGTGGGGACACTTATATTATAGTTAGTTGTGTGGGACACTATAGTTATGGTTTATCTGTGTGGGGCAGTTATATTAGGGTTATCTGTGTGGGGCAAGTTATTATAGTTATCTGTGTAGGGCAGTGATATTATAGTTATCGTGGGGGGCAGTTAAGTAATTATGGTTATCTGTGTGGGACCTTATATTATGGTTATCTGTGTGGGGCAGTTATGGCAGTCTATTCTGTTACTGTGTGGGGCGCACTTAATTATGGTTATCTGTCGGGGGCAGTTGATATTATGGTTATATGTGTGGGGCAGTTATAGTATAGTTATCTGTGTGGGGCAGTTATATTATGGTTATATGTGTGGGACACTTTATAGGTTTATATGTGTGGGGCAGTTATATGCATGGTTATCTGTGTTTGATATTCTGGTTATCTGTGTGGGGCCAGTGATATTATAGTTATCTGCACTGTATATTATGGTTATACATGTGTGAGGGCAGTTAATTATAGGTATCTGTGTGGGACACTTAGATTATAGTTATCTGTGGGGGGCAGTTATATTATAGTTATCTGTGTGGGGCAGTTATATATAGTATTCTGTGGGGGGCAGTTATATTCTAGTTATTGTGTGGGGCAGTTATATTATAGGTATCTGTGTGGGCAGTTATATTAGTTCGCGGTGGGACGTTATATTATAGTTGTTTTTAACCATCTTTTGTTTTGGGGGGGGTGGGGCGCTTATATTATAGTTATCTGATGTGGGACACTTATATTAAGTCTATTGTTGGGACACTTATATTATAGTATTCGTGTGGGGACTTTATTATAGTATTGTGTGGGGACACTTATATTATTATTATTTTTGTGGGACACATTTATTAATTATCTGGTGGCGGGCCAATATATTATAGTATCTGTGGGGACACTATATGTGTTATCTGTGTTGGACATTATATTATAGTTATTGTGGTGGACACTTATATATAGTGATCGTGCTGTGGCACTTGCTATATAGTTAAATCTGTGTGGGACAACTTATTATAGTATCTGTGTTGGACACCTATATATAGTTAACTGTGTAGGACATTATAGTTCTCTGTGGGACATTAATTATAGTTATCTGTGGGGATAACTATATTTTGAGTTATCTGTGTGGGGCACTAGATTATAGTATTCTGTGTGGGGCACGTTAATGATAGGTATCCTGTGTGGGACACTTATATTATAGTTATCTGTGTGGGGGCACTTAATTAGTGTTATCTGGTAGGACACTTATGTTATCTGTGTTGACGACACTTAATTATAGTTATATGTGTTGGGACACTATATTATAGTATCTGTGTGGGAACATTAATTATAGTTATCTGTGTGGGACAATTATCATTATGTTATCTGTGTGGGGCACTTATATTATTATTATTTTTGTGGGGGGGGCGGGGGGGAAAAAACATATTATAATTATATGTGTGGGGCAATTATATGATAGTTATCTGTGTGGGGCAATTATATTATAGTTATCTGTGTTGGACACTTATTTATAGTTATCTGTGTGGGGACACTTATATTAGTGTTATTTTTGTGGGGACACCTATTATATTATTGTGGGGGCAAATTAATTATCAGTTATCTGGTGGGGCACTTATTTATTATTATTTTTGTGGGACCAAATTATAATATCTGTGTTGGGGCAAGTATATTATAGTATCTGTGGGGACACTTATATTATAGTTATCTGTGTTGCAACTTATAATTAGTATTATTATCTGGTGGAGACACTTATATTATGTTATCTGTGTGGGGCCATTATATTAGAGTTATCTTTGTGGGACACTGATATATAGTTATCTGTGGGGGACACTATATTTCGTTATCTGTGTGGGGACTTAATTATAGTTATCTTTGTGGGACACTTATATTATAGTTATCTGGGTGGGACACTTATATTATAGTTATCTGTGTGGGACCATTATTATTTAGTTATCTGTGTAGGACAATTATAGTTATCTGTGTTGGACACTTATATTATAGTTATCTGTCGGGCTAACTTATATTATAATTATCTGTGTGGGGCAATTATATTATAGTTATCTGTGTGGACATTATATTATAGTTATCGTGTGGGAAATATCTTCCCATTATTATTATCTGTGTGGGAACTTATATTAGAGGTATCTGTGTTGGGCACTTTATTATTCTTATTCTTGTGGGACACTGATATTATAGTTCTGTGTGGGACACTCTATTATAGTTATCTGTGTGGACACTA
>CM033473.1:292080389-292114463 GCA_019447015.1 Hymenochirus boettgeri
GTGTCTCTCTACCCATGGTGAACGTGTACAGAATATCTTGTACGGCCCTGTAATCTCTACTATGGTGAACTGTGTACAGAATATCTTGTACGGCCCTGTAATCTCTACCTATGGTGAACAGTGTGTACAGAATAACTGTACGGCCCTGTAATCTCTACTATGGTGAACGTGTACAGAATATCTTGTACGGCCCTGTAATCTCATCTATGGTGAAACGTGTACAGAATATCTTGTACGGCCCTGTAATCTACCTATGGTGAACGTGTACAGAATCTTGTAGGCCCTGTAATCTCTACCCATGGTGAACTGTGTCAGAATATCTGTACGGCCCTGTAATCTCTACCATGGTGAAAGCTTGTACAGAATATCTTGTACGGCCCGTAATCTCTCCTATGGTGAACGTGTACAGAATATCTTGTACGGCCCTGGATATCTCTACCCATGGTGAACAGTGTACAATATTCTTGTACGGCCCTGTAATCTCTACCCATGGTGAACTGTGTACAGAATATCTTGTACGCCCTGTAATCTCTACTATGGTGAACAGTGTACAAATATCTTGTACGGCCCTGTAATCTCTACCATGTGAACAGTGTACAGATATCTTGTACGGCCCTGTTAATCTCTATCTCATGGTGAACAGTGACAGAATATCTTGTACGGCCCTGTAATCTCCTAGTCTATGTGTAAACAGTGTACAGAATATCTTGTACGGCCCTGTAATCTCTACCCATGGTGAACAGTGTACGAATATCTTGTAGGCCCTGTAATCTCTACTATGGTGAACATGTGTACAGAATATCTTGTACAGGCCTGTAATCTCTATCTATGGTGAACAGTGTACAGAATACTTGTACGGCCCTGTAATCTCACCATGGTGAACTGTGTACAGAATATCTTGTATGGCCTGTAATCTCTACCATGGTGAACAGTGTACGAATATCTGTGTACGGCCCTGTAATCTCACCTATGGTGAACTGTGTACGGAATATCTTGTACGGCCCTGTAATCTCTACCATAGGTGAACTGTGTACAGAATATCTTGTACGGCCCTGTAATCTCTACCTATGGTGAACGTGTACAGTGTCAGAATATCTTGTACGGCCCTTATCTTCTACTATGGTGAACAGTGTACAGAATATTCTGTACGGCCCTGTATCTCCTACTTTGGTTAACATGTGTACAGATATCTTGTACGGCCGCTGTAATCTCTACCTATGGTGAACTGTGTACAGAATATCTTGTACGGCCCTGAATCTCTACCATGGTGAATGTGTACAGAATATCTTGTACGGCCCTGTATCTCTACCTATGGGTGAACGTGGACAGAATATACTTGTACGGCCCTGTAATCTCTACCCATGGAACGTGTACAGAATATCTTGTCACGGCCCTGTAATCTCTACCTGGTTATCTGTGTGATATTATGGTTATCTGTGTGGGGCAGTTATATTATAGTTATCTGCACTTATATTATGGTTATATGTGTGGGGCAGTTATATTATAGTTATCTGTGTGGGACACTTATATTATAGTTATCTGTGTGGGGCAGTTATATTATAGTTATCTGTGTGGGGCACTTATATTATAGTTATCTGTGTGGGACACTTATATTAAAGTTATCTGTGTGGGACACTTATATTATAGTTATCTGTGTGGCACTTGTATTATAGTTATCTGTGTGGGACACTTGTATTATTATTATTTTTGTGGGACACATATTATAATTATTTGTGTGGGGCAATTATATTATAGTTATCTGTGTGGGACACTTATATTATTGTTATCTGTGTTGGACACTTATATTATAGTTATCTGTGTTGGACACTTATATTATAGTTATCTGTGTGGCACTTGTATTATAGTTATCTGTGTGGGACACTTATATTATAGTTATCTGTGTTGGACACTTATATTATAGTTATCTGTGTAGGACACTTATAGTCCATCTAGTCCACCTTAGTACCCTACCCACTAAATGTCTGTATAACCGTTACATAGTAACATAGTATTGGAGGTTGTTATAAAGATATAGTCCATTTTCTAGTCCATCCTTTATACCCTACCCCATAATGTCTGTTCTAAACAGTTATATAGTAACATAGTATTGGAGTTGTATAAAGACATACGTCCATCTCGTCCAACCTTTATAACCCTACCCATAATGATCTGTCTAACGTTACATAATGGAAACATAGTATGGGAGGTTGTATAAAAAGAATACATCCAATCTAGGTCAAACTTTATACCGTACACATAAGATCTGCTATAGCAAGGTACATCTAGTAACATAGTATTGGAGGTTGTATAAAGACTTAGTCCATCTAATCAACCTTATTACCCTACATAATGTCTGTATAACAGTGACATAGTAACTAGTATGGAGGTTGTTAAAACATACGTCCATCTAGCCAACCTGTATACCCTCCACTGTAATACCTACCCATAATGTCTGATAACAGTACATAGTAAAATGAGATATGGAGGTTGTATAAAGACATTACGTCCATCTAGTCCAAGCTTTATACCCTACCCCATCATGTTGTATAACAGTTTACATAGTAACATAGTATTGGAAGGTGTTATAAAGGCATACGTCCATCTAGTCCAACCTTATAACTACCCATAATGTTGCCCTATAACGTTACATAGTAACATAGTATTGGAGGTTGTTATAAAAAAAAAACAAAAAAAAAACAAAAAAAAAAAAAATACATTCCATCTAGTCCAACCCTTCATACCCACATAATTCGTTTGTATAACAGTTACTAGTAACATAGTATTGGAGGTTGTAAAGACATACGCCATTAGTCAAAACCTTTTATACCCCTACCATAAATGTCTGGATAACAGTTACATAGTAACATAGTATGGAGGTTGTATAAAGACATAAGTCACTAGCTCCAACCTTTATACCCGACACCCATAATGTCTGTATAACAGTTACATAGTAACATAGTATTGGAGGTTGTATAAAGCCTTACGTCCATCTAGTCCAACCTTTATACCCTACCCTAATGTCTGTAGAACAGATTAACATATAACAGAGTATTGGGGTTGTATAAAGACATACGTCATTAGTTCCAAACCTAAGTACCTACCCAGAAGTATGGTATAACAGTTATAGTAACATAGTATTGGAGGTGGGATAAAGACATAGTCATCTAGTCAACCTTTAGTCCACCATAAGTTGTATTAACAGTTACATCGTAATAGTATTGGAGGTTTGTATAAAAGACATACGCCATCTAGTCCAACCTTTTATACCCTACCCATAATGTCGTATAACCGTAACATAGAACTAGTATTGGAGGTTGTTAAAGGACATACGTCCTCTCTGTCCAAACCTTATACCTCGCCATAATGTTGTCTAACGTTGGAAGGCAAAAAAAACCTGTATGAAAAGAGGAAGCTCTAACACAAAACCTCCCCTTACCTTCAATTAAAGCAGAGTAAGGGTGAGAACCGAAACTTCGGACCATTGGCCAGGTCAGACACAAGCCAGGAGACAGCTCGAGAACTGAGAAGACCTAGTATTGTTATGGCCGGGTTTAGAGGTTTAGAACCAGGGGTGCAGGATTCGGTTTGTTATGTTCTTTTGCGTTTTCATGCAACTTTTCGTCACTTTATAAATAGGAACGAACAACGAACAAGTATAAGGTAAATTACACTTGCCAATGGTGTGCCCTGTTTGGCGAATTAACTCTTTTAGATTATGCTCACTGCGGCCCATAGCATCTACATATAATTAAAATCTTTTATATGATCAACCCGCGTGTCCTAGTGATCACGGGACCGTTAAAGTGATTACATAATCACATGGACATGACATAAGTAAATGGACTCAGGACCACAACTGTACTGGTTTTAACCGACTGCGTATGATGTATAACTACATCTGCGTTGTACAGTGGAGTGAAGGAGAAGAGATTTCCAATTCTCGGACCGTCACACTTTCTTACTTACAGAAAAGTGGGCGTATGAGAAATACTGGGCCCCTATAATGGGGCCCCTCTTCCGTATTCTTGGGGCTATACAGTAAGAAGTTGGTAGTAGGTATACGTGCTTTATAGAAACCCGGACAAGGGTAAAGGAATTTCAAATGTCCATAAACATGGACCTCACACCTATATGAGGCTTACCCCATAACATAGACAGAGTGGGTTTATTGTCAGTCCTCCGGAGACAATTACGCTCTCTAATCCATAGCTCACGTTAGTGCCACGGATTTGGTAACCACGGTTTTCTGGGAGACGTTTCCTATGATAAGTCCATTACAGCTTCTCTCAGAGGCTCTCGACCACTCTCTCTTACTATGACAGATAGAAAAACCAACTCAATTCCGAGCTAGTTCCTGTCTATTGTTTCTGTTCTGCTTGAGAATTTCAGCCCCCTCTATTCTCTGGTAGGTGCATAAAATAGGAACAAGCACTTCTCTTCCCTTTATTTAAAAAAAAAACCACGGATTTGTGGCGTTTCGGGAGTGTACGCTCTATAAGTGCTTTGGGGGTGTTGGGTGGTAAGACATGGTTAAACTGTTGGCAGATCATAGACAGTGTGCTTTGCTTGGCTTGAATTCTGGGGATGAAGTGGTTAATGTAACCCCTCTTGTTGAAATCATCCTTCTGATGAAGTCTTTAAATAAGTATGGAATTGAAATGAAAATTACCTATTTGTCCACGAGGGACATTAAAACACGGAATTTGTCAAGTCCCATGGTTTTTAATGTCCCTACATTAAATGGCACTGTCAATTAATATCATTTAAAACAGTGCTTAGTGTGACCATCAGTATTATGCTGCTTAGTGATGTCATAGTTACTGAAAGGATTTAAAGGTAAAAATGCTTCACGATTACTACAAAAGTACTAGGCACCGTGGCCTCAAACTCATACTAATAAAAAAAAATGTAATGATGATTGGTTATTTCATGGACATAAATTTGGTGAGTTGGTTGCTGTAGTGACCATTGTATATGAATTAATAAATGCAGGTGGGGATGTCAATGTGATACAGTATCTGTAAGCTTAGCATATGTACTGTGTCCCATACGGACAGTGCAAAACTAAATTTTAACAGTGAGAATTGTATGCCAATCTGCACACACACCTACAATTCTGATTGCACTATCTTTATGGCAAGCTTAATACAGGAGCATAATATTGGGGTCAAACCTCATGAATAGAAAAACAGACTGGAATAAATTGCCCTGGAAGGGCTTTATATTAAACAATTCAGGTAAGACTGTATGTACATTGGAAAAAAAGATTGAAGAGTGCATGTACAGATTGTGTTGTTAGTGGTTTTCAGGAGCTGTAATGCACTGTATGATCTGGGTGTGATAGCAAAGGGTTAAATATGTGAAATAAATAATATTCTAACACAGCAAGAACCTTCCTCTTAGTACAGGAGAGAGCCCCTTCTCTCTCGCTTCCTGGGATTAGCAAACTGAGCATTTCTGAATCAGTGGCAAGGAGTAGGAGGAGTCTTCAGTGACTGAAGGACTTGATTTCACACAGGTGTATTTCTGTCTGAATTACTTGAATGTGCTGGAAATGTCATTTTTATTATCAGTTATTAATAAAAGGTGTATGAAAAATTGTTTTTTAGCTGAATTTCTCCTTAAGAACTGTAAGGGGCATACTTGTAAATTGCCAAAAAGTAAATGTTATATGAAAACAAGATGTGTGGCCATTAGTGTGGTCAAAATGACAAGGTCATAAAATGAGTGTACCTGTATAAGTATGATTCACAGGTTTATTTGCCCACACCAGAGCAAGTCTACAGTTTAGTTATACCTGACACCAGAGCATATGTTATCCTACAGGTTTATTAGCAACGCGCAAGAGCACATCCTACAGGTTATGAGCTAAACGGCAGAGCTCATCTTATAGGTTTATTAGCTGATAGCAGAGCACATCTACAAGATATGAGCCAATTGCAGAGCACATCCTACAGGTTTATTTGCCATGCAGACACATCCTAAGGATTTAGCCAATGGCAGAGCACATCTTTAAAGGTTTCCTGCGATAGCAGAGCACGTCCTACAGGTTTACTAGCGATTGAGAGCACGTCCTACAGGTTTACTAGCCGTTAGCAGAGCACATCCTACTAGGTTCTAGCCGATAGCTAGTAAAACAACACAGAAAATAACAGGCACTGCACGTTACATGTAGATATTTCTTGGAAAGACAAAGGAAAGTGAATATTCAGAGAAGGTAAATGTGGATAGAATAATCTCCACGTGGTAAGATCAGTCTGTCTGCAAGGCCATACCTGGAGCCTCATGTTTCCAAACCTTCGGTAAGTGTAAGTAAAATGAAATAAAATGTTTTCTTTCTTTACACTGAGTGTTGCTAATGTAGAACATACTTTATACTCCGGACTCTAAACTACAGGAAGATATTGATGAGCGAATGGCATCTATAAAAGCTTGCTACTCTGTAATCTATTGGTTCCTGTCCTAATTGTGGTTCTGCATCCCTTTCTCAGTGGTTTCAGAGAGAGGCCAAGGACAGGTAGTCAGTAAGGATTTGACAGCTTTAGGAAGGACCGTAAGATGGAGAGAGAGAATTCACTGACCATGTTCAGATAGATTCTCACTGGTAAAGTGTGACTCCTGCAAAGACTTGCAGTTCAGCACACATGACAGACATTCGGGTATAGGCTACATGGAGTTGGCCATCAGTACTTCACTCTTCTGTGTACCCAAGTGAGGTTGGACAGACATAGGTCACAGACTTTCCTTTCTTCTTAATATAAAATCCTAACATACTTTCCTTTTCTGTTTACTAAACATAATTATTATAGCTCTTATCACATTACCTGTAGGATTCACCAAATGAGCCATTTAGGGGAGGGGAGGTCTGTTTCAGTTCTCTCATATACTGAATACGTTTTCTCACCCAATTAACACACTGTCACCCCAGACGTCGTTCTGTATCACGGTTGTAAAATGACAAAATCTCATGTGACAGAGATGTTCCCCTTAATTCCCACATTTGGTTAATAATAGCTGCCATTGGTCGATATACTGTATATAGATATATTTCTAGATCTAGAGATTTTTCTAAATTCTATAGACCACCTTCTCTATAACTGTCTCTTTAATTTATTTTGCTCTTAGCAACGAGCCTAGATTCCAAATAGAGGAAGTGTTTGGTGACGCAAGTTATGCAAGAGCAGTTAAAGAGACCACTGCATGATCAGTGCCCACAATGAGATCCTTCCACGTGTATGAAAACAGACTAAAGTGCCAGCACTTTGCATTAGTATCCTGTTAGCAGTCCTGCTCCTTTAAGACCTGGAACTTCCTTAAGTTGATACATGTCTCCGCGGTTTAACTGACATAACCAATAAGCCTTGAGAAAATAGGAAAACAAAGATTGCGGATATTTGGATGCGGGGCACCCAGAATTCATTGCTGCCAGTTTAAGATCAAGTTGGGGTCTGATTCGGTCAAAAACGAATTTTGAACCCTCTATTGGAAACATTATAGGAAGTAGAATGTTCAAAAACAGGATGTTTCTGCAGATCCATTACATCCCCTACCCATGGCTCCTACCTACATAGAAAAGAACCTGAGATCATATATCACACCCATTAGGTGCGTACACATGGACTGGTATATCCTCCAGATCTATCAGAATTATCAGTGACTGACCTTTAATAGGACGTCTCGGTGTGTTTAGTGACCGCCTTCCCTGGTTTCCAATAGGCCTTGGAAAACTCCTGAGATCCGCACAAAACAGGGAAAACACACTGTAATCTGTACCATTCCCTCTCCCTGTATCTCCCTGTAAGTAAATAGTGAAACTCTGTGTGATTAGTCTACAATCTACCACGTTCATACAAATATTTGTACTTCAAGGACACAGTAGTTCCATCAGGGTGGGAAATTTCTTCCCCTTGAATTTCTCTGCAAAACATTCCTCCAACATTCCCCTTAAGGTAAAGCACCAAATGCATTTTCCACGCGCTTCCAAATGCAATTGTTATTCGTTTGCGAATGACAAATGCAGAGCAGTGATGTAGATGTGGGTGGCCACACCGCGTGCTCTGCTCTATGCTGCAAGTGTTTTCGGAGCACATGCCATCAATTTTTTTGTGGAATGGCATGTGCTCCGATTGCTTGCCGGCTTTAACGTGAGATAAAAGCATGTGAACAGGGTCTTTCTTGCATGTAGGTGGCCTCAGCCTAAATAAGTATTGAGCTCTGCGAAGACAGGTTGCTTCATTATCTTTCCCCTGCAGTCTGTACCATGTTGTTTCTTCAAAGCAAGACATACACAGACCAATCGTACAACCGGGATTGGTCTGATAAAAACATTTCCTTATCTGAAAATAAAGTGTCCATAATATAGGGGGAATGTGGGGTAAAATCCTTTCCCCCCACACCCTCTTTTCGTCACCTTCTTTTAAGACCCAAAAACACTATCTACATAGTGGACAGTGACAGGCTGGTCTGTGTTACAGTAGAAACATGATGCAGGCTGCACAGATTTCGTATAGCCATACAGCATTGCATTTCATAAACGTGTTGCTTATCTTTGCAGCATGTAGATTTAAATGTGAATGAACTTAAAGTGGCAACTAGGAAGCAGCACTGAGGGTAGAGCAAGACCTTGAACTGTAACAATAACTGAGAGTCACTCATCATTCCTGAATCTGTAATTCCCAGCCTGCATCTTCCAAACAGAATTACATTCCCACAACCCCTGACATCTGACAGTTTGCATAATGACTGTTATAAACAGAATGCTGGGAATTTCGTTTTACTATTTCCCTATATTCATGCAGTCGAGTTAAAACGAGTTAAAAAATGAAAGTCTGCGTGGTTTTATCCCTAGTTCAAAGCTTATAACATAGGATCTGCAATGAACTTTATAACCACAGAGGCAGCAAGTTTGATGTTCCTGTGATGGCAGCTGTGTAGGGTGGGGAAGGGTTCTAGGAATTAGCCCCTTGGCACACTGATAGTAGTAAATGGTAGTTACATGTTTGCACCATGATCTGCAGGATGGGAATCAGACCCAGAATCTAGTGAATTAGAAGAATATATACACAAGCTTGTTTGATTGCAGCGACCAATCAGATTTCATCTAATGTTTTCGAACAACAGTAGATCAGTATAAGTAGCATATGATTGGTTACTGAAAAATTAAAAGCATGGGCAAATTTTGCACCCGCTTTCCGTGTTCAATTTGGGGTCCAGGTGTTTAAAATTACACCTCCAGCATTCCTGTTCTAAATCTTAATCAGGATTTTATTTGATTGTGGCAAAAAAGAGATCCCAGTATTTGACCATGTAGCTATAGTATTATAGTCCATTCATAAAATGGTACAGAGATCCCAGTAATGGACATGTATAGTTATAGTCATTCAAAATGGAGAGAGATCCCACAATTGACATGTAGCTATAGTATTATAGTCCATTCATAAAATGGTACGAGGATCCCAGTAATTTACCATGTAGCTATAGTATATAGCCAATTCATAAAATGGTACAGGATCCCAGTATTACCATGTAGCTATAGTATTATATATAGTCCATTCATAAAATGGTACAGAGATCCCAGTATTTCACCATGTAGCTATTAGTATTATAGTCCATTCATAAAATGGTACAGAGATCCAGTAATTGACCATGTAACTATGTTATAGACCTATCGCATTGTAGCTATGGTATGACTGTACATGTAGCTATGGTATAGACTTACAATGGTAAGTATGTCAGTACTGTACAATGTGTAGCTATAATAGTAATGTACATAAGCTATGAATAGTACTGTAAATGTTGTAAGCTAGTGGTATAGTTTGTACAATGTGTAAGCTATGGTATAGTACTGTACAATGTGTAAGCTATGGTATAGTACTGTACAATGGTAAGCTGTGGTATAGTACGTCAATGTGTAAGCTATGGATAGTACTGTGCATGTAAGCTGTGGTATAGTACTGTACAATGTGTAAGCTATGTTATGTACTGTACAATGTGTAAAGCTGTGGTATAGTCTGTACAAGTGTAGTGGGAGCTGTACAATGTGTATAAGCTATGGTATAGTACTGTCAATGTGTAAGCTATGGTATAGTACTGTACATGGTAGCTTGGTATACGTACAATGTGTAAGCTATGGTTATGTTCTGTACAAATGTGTAAACTTGGTATAGTTCGTTACCCCCCAATGTGTAGCTATGGTATAGTCTGACAATGTGTAAGCTATGGTATAGTACTGCTAAATGGTAAGACTTATTATGTACAGTAAGTTTGTACCTAGGTACAATGTCTGTACAATGTACTGTAAGTATGGTATAGTACTGTGCAATGTGTAAGCTATGGTATTAGTTGTACAATGTGTAAGCTATGGTATAGTTCTGTAAATGTGTAAGCTATGGTATATCTTACAGCAAGGTGTAACCTCTGGTATAGTTGTACAATGTGTAACGATAGCTGTTTTATATTAGTTACAATTGTAAGCTATCGGTATAGTAGTGTACAATGTGTAAGCATTGGTATAGTTCTGTACAATGTGTAAGCTATGTATAGTACTTTGTAACCTAATTGTTCGGAGCGAAAGCTGGTTATAGTTGTGTTAACATGTGTGTAAGCTATGGTATAGTTTGAATCTGGCGTTGTATGCTATGGTATAGTCTGTACAATGTGTAAGCTTGGATATAGTAATGTACAATGTGTAAGCTATGGTATAGTACTGTTAACGTGGTAAGCTATGGTATAGTACTGACAATGTGTACATGCTGTGGTATAGTAC
Source organism: Hymenochirus boettgeri (assembly GCA_019447015.1). NCBI lineage: Eukaryota > Metazoa > Chordata > Amphibia > Anura > Pipidae > Hymenochirus > Hymenochirus boettgeri. The sequence continues at coordinate 292,091,155 of CM033473.1, forward strand.
ATGTAAAATGTGTAAGCTGTGGTATAGTACTGTACAAGTGTAAGACTTGGTATAGTACGAGCTAATTGTGAATGCTTATGGTATATAGTTACTGTACAATGTGTAAGCTATGGTATAGTACTGTACAATGGGGTAAGCTATGGTATAGTTCTGTACAATGTGTAAGTATGGATATAGTACTGTACAATGTGTAAGCTACTGGTATAGTACTGACAATGTGAAGCTATGGTATAGTACTGTACAATGGTAAGCTATGGTATAGTTCTGTACAATGTGTAAGCTATGGTATAGTACTGTACAATGTGTAAGCTATGGTATAGTATGTACAATGTGTAAGCTATGGTATAGTACTGTACAATGGGTAAGCTATGGTAAGTACTGTTACAAGTGTAAGCTATGTATTGTAAAGGGATCAGGCTTGGTGTAAGTGCCCCTGGGGCTGGATTACACTCATTCCATTGGGTTGTAATAAGAGGTTCTATTTGTTTATTGCATTGTTAGATTTCAGCAAAGAAAGTTGTGCTTTCAGCACATTTCCATTTCTATCTCCTTGGGATATGGGGGGGGAGGGAGGTGGCAGTAAGTGAAGACTGTGCAGGGCTTCTAGTAAAATATTTTACACACTGGAGTATCTAGAATTAGAATTAGAATGATTGAGAAAAACCTGAAGCAAAGAATGCTGGGAGTTCTGTAAGTGTAGCTGCAATTCCGTTTTTCCTCTATGTAGATGATACTCTCATGTGACACAACAAGGTATTCAATATGTATTAGAATGCATCTTCTAGGGCGTATAGGAAGACACATTTCTTGCAGGGCGCATCTTTTCATTGGCTAGGTCCTGGACTTAGGGAGGCGGTGGAGCTAGAACAGACCAGGGAGCTCTACTTTCTGTATTGTGGACGACATAAGGATCAGAGCTTAGCTGTAGGTCCTCCCCCGGGTACATTAAAAGGGAAGGGGTAGGTTGGGGGTTTAATTGTTTTTAACCCAGACATTAGCAGAACATTGGTGAATTGCCTGTTGTCATTTATATACGTATATATTTTTAAGGCCAAGTGATAAAACATTTGGAGAATTCCCCAACTCCCCCTCCCCAATGAAACAGCATTAAAAACAGTTGTTTGGGTGGGGGGTCAGCGTGAACAAGGGACACAGGGAATCCAGGCAGGTAATTCCATTCAATCCTGGATGGATTCAGAATTAAACAACAAACTCACAGACTGAAAAAATGAGATATCAAGAGCATGGCACAACATTGTATAATAAAGAGAGACAGGCAGACAGAGGGAGATAGACCGAGACAGACAGTAATAGAGAGATTGACAGGAGAGAGGACAGATGGACAGAGAAAGAAAGATATACAGAGAGATGGACAGAGAGAGATAAGGACAGAAATAGTCAGAGAAATAGACACAGAGAGAGAGAGAGAGATGGACAGAGAGATTTAATGACAGAAATAGACACACAGAGAGATAGAGAGGACAGAGAGAGAGACACAGAGAGAGAGATAGAGGAGAGAGAGGACAGAGAGATAATGACAGAAATAGTCAGAGAAAATAGACACCACAGAGAGAGAGAGAGGATGGACAGAGAGAGATATAATGACAGAAATAGACACCCAGAGAGATGAGATGAACAGAGAGGATAATGACAGAAATAGCACACACGAGAGATAAGAGATGGACAGAGAGAGAGATAGAGAGATATGGTTCTGTACATGTAACATTAGGTGATTTTCAGCTGTGTAGCACCCACCTGGGAACCTTTCCCCTGTACAGAATAAGAAGAAAAAGTGACATCAACTTTGGTCATTTACGTTGCCGCAACCTGAAATACTTTACAGTATTTACAGGGTTATTTCTGTGTGATCTAATTTGTATGTCTCTGTGCATTACAGCTGGGTACACACATCAGGGCACACTGTTGTGGTTTGCGTTTGTTTGCGGCTCGAATGCGCTTTACAGATGCGCAAACAGATGGCAACGCATGCCAGTGAGACACATTCACACACGTTGACGTCTGCCATACTGTACTGTGGTTTATAGCAGATGACAAAACAGATTCCACTGTGAAGCATCTGCATTTATTTTAAACGTAATGATAAATTACATGTTATTCTAAAAATCCCACAACCGGAATAATTACGGTAAGACACTGACTTACTCCAATACAGTGCCCTGTACTATGTATATTTATCCAACATGCGTGTTTCCTGACAGGCTACATGTCACGTGGAACATTTCAATCTAAATAAACATAACAAAGCAACAACTGCATGAAATGGGCAGAACGACACATATACACAACAGGAGGCCTGGCTTAGAACATCTCCTTTTAATCGGAACGCTATTAAAAAACATTGCACAGAGCTGTGCTGAGATCACCTTCACTTCATTATCCTCCCTGCAATGATGCACCATGTGGTTTCTATAAGTGTAACTATTAAAGGGATAATATTAAGGGGTATGTGCTATGCACTGGAAAACTGGTACAAGATAAGATAAAATATTATATAAAGACTTGGAATCAAACCTGCCATGGCCATCTGACTGTACAGTTCCCAGAATTCAAGTAAACCAATTGTAATTTGAGCAAGAATTAAATATAGAAACACAGAAAGCAATATTTCTTTACAGAATATGCCAGCTCAGCACTGGGTTGCATAAGACCATAACCAAAGACACCAATTAAGCAGAGCTATAACTAAGAAGTATAGTACTAATATAATATGTAACCTAACTTATCTTTAACTTTCTATTGGCTCACAACTTTAATGTATTATAAGTAAGCGAAGTGGTTAACAGACCAAGTGAAACTATATTACATCTCCACCTAAGGCTGTGAACACACGGATGTTATACGGCTGTGCTCGCATTTTGGGCGATCAGGACAAAATAAACTATTAATTATCAATGAAACTGATTGTTCTAGACTGATTTTTAAGCAAAATCAGCTGGTGGGCTAGGTACACACATTGTAATAGTGCGACCCGATCGATAATTCATCCAGATCAAAATATTGTCGTAATAGCTACTGCTGATATTTCTGTTCTTCTATGAACCATACGATCGTCCGAAATTACCAAACACGTCCAATCAAACTTTGTCCCATGGGCAAAGTTCTACCAACAATGGTCGGTCACGGACAAAAAAGTATGACAGATCGGTTGGGTGGAAATATAGCCTTGCGCGTAGCTAGCGCTAGAAAGACAGACTTAAAATTTTATGATAACATTTGAATGCAGTGAATCTAGTTATAGTACATGATAACAATTACAGTTACTTGTGGGTAATAATAACATTAAGAACACAGACGTGACCCCGTGTGAAATGGTCAAAAACAATGGATTATTTTTACACAGGAGCAGATATTTCCGATTGGCTGGGCAGTAAATTTGCAGTTTTCCATAGACAGCAGGATCAGTAGCCACACACTGTTGACACTATTTTTGGCCAGTAAACCAGTTGATATCATGAACAGTCGGCCGGGCCAAAAGATTGTCCATGTGTACCTAGCCTAAAAAGATGAAACATTCAAATGGCAGCAAATAAACAAAAACAATTATAGCGTGCAGCGTAGAGCGAACGTCTCTCTTGTGTAAAAAGGATCATGGAGGGTTTTTTTTAAACAAGGGTGAGAATTTTTAGGTGATTTTACAGAAAATGTGTGACCTTGCGTGACACAAGAGCACCCTAGCAATAGACCGGCCATTGAGGTCCCATAGGGTGTGCATATTTTATTGTCCGGATATAGTAAACTGGTAATACACTGAATGGCAGGGGAAGGATCTGTTCTTGTTTGCTCAGTGCTGTGGATATAGACAAGTTATATTTAGTTTTGCATGCGTGGTGTGGTGTGTGTAACAGGCACGCGCATAGCTGTACACAGGAAGTGTTAAGTATGGCAATATCCATATATAACAATGTGTAGAGAGCAGGCATACAACATGCACAGCGATGGAACTCTGCCAAACGATTAAATGAGCTATACAGAAAATGCAATTAGAATTGCAATTTCACATGCACTTAGACTACATTTCCCACAATCCTTCATCCGCCTTTCACAGCATCGCATTCATTTACCATGTTAAAAAAAAAAAAAACATTTCCCTGTGTGGCCTTGGCCCAGTTAGAAACACGTGCAGGGTTTATTTTAAAAAACGATTTCTGCTAAAAAGGAATAAATCATCAGAATTAAAGGGTAAATGGTTTAAGCCAGAATAAAAACCTTCTGCTGGGATTGTTCTGGCGCTCGGTGCATTGTGGCTGTTTACCGTTTAGATGGGTTGTAACTATGTAAAGTGGCGTAGGCTGAACAATGAAATGTACACACAGAGAGCATCTGACACGTGATGGACAGTAATTACAGCTAGAATCCCTTCTGCTTTAACTGAGCCTTTAATATCTGCCCCCTCCCCATATGTTAATCGAATAGATTGTAAGCTCTGTAGATCAGGACACACTGTGCACCTTATTGTCTGTAGCCATGTGTAGTGCTCATGTTTCCTTATGTAACTGGCACAGAGTTAAAGGGCAACTTAACACAAAATGACTTCTTTCACATTAAAAGATTCAGTCTGTTATATTCTGTCCCATAAAGAGAATTTTAGAAACAATGAAAACTAAAAAGTTAAAAAACCAATGGGTTTATCGATTAAGCCAATCTAGGGGTTAATGTTTAAATAGACATTCCATTTAGTGAATGACAAGGTGCCATATTGTAGCATTTGTATGAAATACATACACCAGTGACATTTATCTTTATCTGTCCGTTATCTGCCCCTTTAATCACTCTCCCCGGGGGGCTCATAGTCTAACGTCGTTCCTGCCAAGAGGGCGAGTCCTGCAATGGGATCCACAGAAACGCAAGAAAAAAAAAAGTCTCATCATTGATTTACAACAACTATTAATGCTGGACTACAATCCCAGACTCCTTAGTAACTAGCTGCCCCTTTAAAAAACACTGCTATGCATTCGCCCCTTCCCAGTAAAGGACAAGTTAAAAAGAAACATGGCCACAAGTTATTAGTCAGCTTCCTCCTTGCAAACTGTTAGTAGATCATTGCTGGTAACCGGTGCCACTGAGAGATCCTGGCACCTTTCTTTAAAAAATTCTGCTTTCCAGACTTCGAACAGAAAATATTCCAACCGACCAATGTTAAAATAAAACCAGCACTTACCTGAGAGCCTCCCCTGTGCCTCGTCCCTGTGTGCTAATGTGGCTGTTGAATGTTGCACTGGCAGGTATAGAGTTGATCTGCTCCCCGCCCAGTTCTATTTAGTGCTGGAGGCTGAAACCCCCCTATACAAACCATAACACACCCCGACGCTCTATTCTCACACTGCACTCCTTATCTCAGGCAGTTACAGCTTGTGAGAGACACTGAAATGTGTGAAGTTTGATCGCTCCGGCAACAAGGGCTTAAAATAATTCTACGGCTTTTTATTTATTTCATCCCCCCCCCCCCACCTTCTCCTTTGCCTTTTACTTATCTACGCTAGGAAAGGGCGTTCTTAGTAAAATACAGAAAACAAAACAAAAACACAATTAAAAAAACCCTAGAAAGGTGTCCGACTGGGGTCTAAAACATTGTTGTTAAAAATGATCTATCTCTTGTATTCTATTGATTTCTAACTGATTCTATACCTATATTATATATTATAAATCCCGCCGACAGTTCGCCACTAGCAAGCTGAGAACAGTCATTACTGCTCCCATCTACACCATACTATATTTCCGGGAGTTCGATCAATACAAGTAATATTATACAGAACTTTCAGATATGTTCTATATTATCCAACCCCCCCTTTTTTTATATCACAGCTTTTCTCTCACACTGGGCATGCCTGAGCCAGTGGCATAGGAAGGAGGAGGGGTTAGAATTGATTGATTTTACAAAGAAGGAGTTTAAGTGAGCACTGTCCAATCGGCAGTTTGTAGGCTAAAAAAAAATGTATCTTTTAGCTTAAATTTCTCCTATAGCTGTTTTTAGAAATTGCAAGCAAATGTGACTTGTTGGTCACCTGTGTGACATTCATATGATTGGCTTTTTATTCACGACCATGTATTTATATACTACCAATACAATACTGCCTCTAGTGGGAGCTTTGTATTCATACCTTATATACAATATTAAAAATCACCTTTAGCATTTTTTTTTTTGCTTTTGTATTTTTGGATTTTTTACTACAATGTATGAATGAAAGAGATTACCTACAAAACAACAGCTGGAAATAAAAACTCCCAGCGCCCTTAGCAAATCCCACTGGATACTATTCATTAATGTTATTTATTGGTGCAAAAACATAATAAACAACGTTTCGGGACACACTGTCCCTAATAAGAACATCCATAGATGTATATATATGTAATAAAACAGTTGCATGGATATAAGTCCCACAAGTGCCTCCTTGATGGTGGTCTATTTCTTAAATATAGGCATGTATAAAATGTCTAAATGCCTTACAATAAAGAAAGAACAATAATGATACAATGTACCCCTTATGTGTAATTTAAGGATATTATGATATTAAAGAATTCCCTGACCATATAGAAGCACAAGGCTTCAGGGGTTTTTATAGCAACCAATCAGATGTTACTACCTGCAGAAGACACTAAAAGGCTAAGATCTGATTGGTTGCTACAATTAATTAGCCACCGACAATATTGTACCTTTTTTATAATATTGACCCCTTATCCCCATTCGGGATACAGGCTTTCCAAATCTCTTTAAATCATGGAAAGGAATGTTTAATTGTTATATTTTATATATCTACTGTTATGATAATGCTATAATAATATTATATAATCAGTAAATCCTAGGCCTCATAATTAGCAAACTTGTAGCACACACTGAGACAAGGAAATACTGCACAGGAGAGACTTTTTAGCCAAATACAACCGAGTCTCTTTTTCATGGTAAATTGCTGCCCAAAAATGGGCGTGTCTGGTAGAAGGTGGTATGGATTGTGGAGGTAGGTGTGGTGGGTGACTTACACTGGCTGGTGAACTGGGGCTGGTTTAAAACTGGCTGGTGGATTGGAGGGCTGACTTTACAACTGGCTGGTGAACTGGAAAACTGACTTACACTGGCTGGTAAAGTGGAGGGCTGACTTTACACTGGCTGGTGAACTGGGAAACTGACTAAAGGGATGTCCACCCCCAAAACTATAATCCCCCCCACTAATGGCCCCATCATGTAGTGAAAAAATCCTTACCTCACATCCCAGTTCCATAAGGTTCTCCTGTAGTCCCCCAAAGTCCAAAAACAGCCCACGGAGGATAGCAGAGTCCATATAGGACTCTGCCTCCTATCTGGCCTCCGGGAGAAGTTTGGCAGCGTACTGAGCCCTTCTCCACCTCCCTCCCCCTCCTCTTCCTCCCCATTTTGCGATCCCTCCCCCTACCATAAAAACCCCTTGCCCATATATAGAATATCTTCCCCCAGCCCCAACCGCAAAAAATAATTTTAAGAAAGTCCACAGAACTCAACTTAACTTACCTCTCTCTCTGAGAAGCCGGCAGCCGCGTCCGTGATTGGCTGCCTCTCAGCCAATCACGGACGTGGCTGCCGGTCCCGCCCCCTGCTTGCAGTGTCTTGCAAGCAGAAGGCCGGGCCGGGCATCGAAGGAGAGAGGGAAGGTAAGTAAAGATCTGGGTACTTTCTTAAAACTATTTTATAGCGGTTGGGGCTGGGGAAGATATTATATTATATGGGAAAATTTGTTTATAAGGGTGGACATGCCCCTTAACACTAACTGGAGGGCTGACTTTACACTGGCGGGATGAACAGGAGGGCTGGCTTTACACTGACTGTTAAACTGGACGGCTGACTTTACATGGCTGGTGACCTGGAGGGTTGACTTACAATGGCTGGTGACCTGGAGGGCTGACTTTAACATGGCTGGTGAACTGGAGGGCTGACTTTACAATGGCTGGTGAACTGGAGGGCTGACTTTACACTGGCTGGTGAACAGGAGGGCTGACTATACAATGGCTGGTGAACTGGAGGGCTGACTTTACACTGGCTGGTGACCTGGAGGGCTGACTTTACACTGGCTGGTGACCTGGAGGGCTGACGTTACACAGGCTGGTGAACTGGAGGGCTGACTTTACAGTGGCTGGTGAACTGGAGGGCTGACTTTATACTGGCTGGTGAACTGGAGGGCTGACTTTACACTGGCTGGTGAACTGGAGGGCTGACTTTACAATGGCTGGTGACCTGGAGGGCTGACTTTACACTGGCTGGTGAACTGGAGGGCTGACTTTACAATGGCTGGTGAACTGGAGGGCTGACTTTACACTGGCTGGTGACCTGGAGGGCTGACTTAACACTGGCTGGTGAACTGGAGGGCTGACTTTACAGTGGTTGGTGAACTGGAGGGCTGACTTTACAGTGGCTGGTGAACTGGAGGGCTGACTTTACCCAGGCTGGTGAACTGGAGGGCTGACTTTACACTGGCTGGTGAACTGGAGGGCTGACTTTACACTGGTGGGATGAACAGGAGGGCTGAATTTACACTGGCTGGTGAACTGGATGGTTAATACTGAAGCACAAATGCACAGATCGTGTGTGCAAGAGCGCATACCACAGCGCTTACCACAGGCCACAGTCTGCAACCCTTCACGTGTGGTATACCAATACAAAATACAGGGCCAGTCACCTGTTTCCAACGTTTTAGTTAATCCCCGCACTCCTTTTCTTCAGAGATTTACTGGGTGCTGTTCCTCAGATCGTCCACCACATACAGGGTTAAATATTCTTTAGCAATTATATAGTTTGAAGAACGCACTCCTGTAGACCTTGCTCTTTCTTTATATGTTTATTAGTGACATGCATGCACAACGTTTCGGGGTGTGTCCCCTTCCTCAGGTGCAAATTCACAACACACACTGTGCATTTTTTATTCACAATGCTCCACCTCCTTTTGGGGTGTCGCCTATAACATCATTATTGTGATTACTACTTTATATATAAAAACCTTATTAAATACATTTTTACAATTCTGTGTCTTTACTTTAAAACCATTTCATTATGATAAAGTGCCTATGTTTACTTGAAAGTGCTACATTACTAAAGTGCTGCACTATTTAAAGTGCTCTAGTGTACTTTTATAAAGTGCTTTGCTACTGGTGTTAAAAACAATGTACAAACAATATAATCTAAAACATTGTAATCTAAAACCACCTTTGGATCTACTACTTTATTTTTTATATATGTTATAGTTTTCTTCTTTCTTTAGTTTATTTTATTGTTTCTTTTCCGATTATCTTCCCTTCATTCCTGTGGATAAAGTGAACTTGGTAAGTATTTAAAGAAGCATCTAAAGTTCATTTCCTCATTGAGGCCTTTTGGATGCAGGTGGGATAGTGTATCCAGTGTATCTCTCTCTGTAGGAGCTTTTTGTCGTAATCCTCCCCTGGATGCTTTTTCTAACTACTTCCAACACCACTATCTGAATTAAGTAGTAGATCCAAAGGGGGTTTTAGATTACAATGGTTTTGAGTATATTGTTTGTACATTGTTTTTAACACCAGTAGCAAAGCACTTTATAAAGTATACTAGAGCACTTTAAATAGTGCAGCACTTTAGTAATGTAGCACTTTCAAGTAAACATAGGCACTTTATCACTAATGAAATGGTTTTAAAGTAAAAAGACACAGAATTGTAAAAATGTATTTAATAAGGTTTTTATTAGTATAAAGTAGGTAATCACATAATGATGTTATAGGCGACACCCCAAAAGGAGGTGGAGCATTGTGAATAAAAAGATGCACAGTGTGTGTTGTGAATTTGCACCTGAGGAAGGGGGGACACACCCCGAAACGTTGTGCACACATGCATAATAAACATATAAAGAAAGAGCAAGGTACAGGAGTGCGTTCTTCAAACTATAATTGCCCAGTCACCTGTTGTATAAATATAAATCGATAAAATGAATGGCGACTGCTCCGTAATTAAACATCTTATTAGCAATAAAACATCTGTTTGCTGTAAGGAGGGACAGTTGGTAAGTGTGAATTGGATTGGTCAGGTGATGGTTAGGAGACTTCCCTCTATTAACCAACACAACCTTCCATCTGAGCCTGAGCAAAACATGGGGGGCTTTTCCTAATCCATTGCTGCCTATTCCTGGAAACCCATTCCATGCTCCTAATGGGATTCTTTTTTTTACAAACATAGAAAAGATAATCAATGCACTTCCTAGGCCCCATACAATATCATATTATCTGCACACTGGCATACTTATAAACAAAGGGGTTTTAGTATACATTACTGTGATCACATGATTGAAAAGCCTTCCAACCACGTCAAGGTAACCCCAGTCTGGAAGGTCCTAAAGTCTAACCTACTGGTCGATAAGTAATATCGGTAATATGTATGGCCACTTTAAGGGTATGTCCACCCTTAAATCACATTTTTAATATTGCCTTCCCCTGGTCCCCCAGCCCAACCGCATAGTTTTTATTTTAAGAAAGCCCCCAAACTCTTACTTACCTCCCCTCTTTCCTCCGCCGCGCTCCCGGCCCTCTGCTTGCCAGAAATGCAAGCAGAGGGGGGGGACCGGCAGCCGCGTCTGTGATTGGGTGAGCGGCAGCCAATCACGGACGCGGCTGCCGGCAGCTCACTTCAGCGGAGGAGAGGGAGAGGTAAGTAAGGTTTGGGGAGCTTTCTAAAATAAAAATTATGCGGTTGGGCTGGGGGACCAGTGGGATTACTATACTAAAGGGGTTAAACGCTAGGATGAGGGAGGGAATCGAGGGAGAGGGAGGGAGGGAGGGGGAGAAGGGCTGCAGTACGCATGCCAAACTTCTCCTGGAGGCCAGGGAGGAGGCAGAGTCCTATATGGACTCTGCTATCCTCCTGGTGGGCAGTTTTTGGGACTTAGGGGGGGGGACCAGGAGAACCCTAGGAGCTGGGAATGTAGGTAAGGATGAAACTACACTACATGGTGGGGCCAGTAGTTGGGGGGATATAGTTTTGGGGGTGGACATGCCCTTTAAGATTACACAACCATAGCAAGACTATGCTAATGATTCAGGGACAAGGCAGGATATCTCAATATAATTTAAAGGGGCCATTCTTTGTAAAAGATGTCAGTATGAGAGGGGAGTTGTTTCCAATTAAAGCTTTTAGAATTTGATTGGATAAGCTTTGTGATATTTGTTGTTTTTATTAACAAAACAATATGTAAAAGACAATATGTAATTCAATGGCTTTATTGTACCCTGTAGACCCTGCTCCATGAGATGATACATGTGTATCTCATCGTTACCGGTAGACATGACGACCATGGGCCGAATTTTCAACAGGTGAGAGGTAATAAATATTGCTACTGGAGCAAACATTAAGGTAGGTGCTTCATTATAACCCATTATGTAAAATAAAACATACAGTAATACCATAAGAAAGGAATCAGTGAGGATGATATTCTGTATATTTATATAGTTACTACATGGAAATCCTTTACTTTCATTTTGTCCATAATCATTAGAATAACGCAGATCTAAATGAAGATGTTAAGAAGGTCCTATTCCCCCACCAATGGCAATGTGACGTGTGCAAGAAACGTGTGACAAGAGTGAATAACCGCCCACCACACAATAGCGTACGCTGGGTCCAGCAACACGGGAAAGAATGTGGTGGAGAGTTTATCAAGGTCAGAGTCAGAAGGTCCTAGAAGCAGAAAGAAAACACATGCCATATGTTTCTGATAGTTGTAAGATTCGTACACAGGGTGGGGGACCAACCCGTGACGCACGATGTGTAACGATGACCATTTCAATTGTTTCATGTGTTGGCACTGAAATACCCATTCGGTCGGGCCCCGTTGATAATCTGACCTGGCGGATCACCAACCAGGCCCAACTAAACGCAGTTGGAACATATTGGACTTGGTCCATTGTTGTTGAGGTTTAATGGAGACGAGTATAAAGTTCCATGTTGGTCCAGAGATTAGTCCGACTTCCACTAGGAGTCAGGAAGGATTTTTTTCCCCCTCTGGAGCAAATTATCGCAGGCTTTAGATGGTTTTTTCTCCTTCCTATGGACCAGCTGGGTACAATCTGGCCTTTGTTCTTTGTTTTGTTAGGATAGTGGATCCTCTCTGTTTGGCTGTATCCAGAGTGAGGGACCTACTGAAGACTACCAGGTCCTCACCCGGGTAGTACAGAAGGTAGTTTGGATACTTGCCTCCTAGCTGCAGGTGCCACTCTTTCGGGCCGGTCTGTCCCCATCCCTTCCTGATGGCCAGCCATGTAAGGGACAGGGCGAGAGAGGCGGCATCAGTAGCTAGTAGGTAGGTACCCAGGCCACCTTCTGTATTATCATAGGTAAGGATCTGAGTTTTAGGCACTCATACTGCGTACAGCCAATGGAGGGGATTTTTGTTTTACATGTAATAATGTTCCTAGTTGATCCAGGGATTAGTCTGACTGCCAACATGGAGTTAGGAAGGAATTTTCTCCCCCTCTGGCCCTTGTCTCAAATGGGGCTTTTAGCCTTCCTCTGGGTCAACATAATAAAAATAAAATATTTATATATTTAACATTGGTGTCTGTATTTTATTCTCATTCTCCTCCTGGCTTTATATGTCACTTTTAAATATAAGGATCAGACTGTGATTGGAAAGGGGTTATTTCACTTTATTTATAAGGGGCATTGGGTACCCAGCACTGTACATTAAAAGATACAGAGTATACAATAAGGGGATATGTGTAATTATACAGATAAAGATAAGATAATAAAAAACTATTAGAAAGGGGAAGTTTAGGTATAAAGTTTGAATTTGGTTTATAAGGGACATTGGGTACCCAGCACTGTAAATATAAAGATACAGAGTATACAAATAAGGGGATATTGATGATTCAATTAGGTCAACGGACTTGAAGTTTAGTTCTTGAAGACGTTTCGCTAGATCCGACTGGCTTTCTCAATTCAGAATGACTTGTACAAGAATCTGTGGCAATTATGTACCCTGGAAAATCCCAATTAGCATATCACAGCCAGGTGTTAAGGGCGTGATTGCATAGTGGCTAAGAGGTGTTATAGGAATGCCCAGAGTAAGGTGTCAAAACAGCATTGTACATGGCAGACAGTTGGTTGATCCAATTAATATAAGTGCCACACAGATAACTATACTATGTGGCCCACACAGATAACTATAATATAAGTGTCCCACACAGATAACTAGAATACAAGTGCACACAAGATAACTATAATACAGTGCCACACAGAACTATAGTGTCCACACAGATAATAATAATATAAGTGTCCACACAAGAAACTATAATATAAGTGCCACACAGATAATAATAATATAAGTGCCCAACACAGATAACTATAATACAAGTGTCCCACACAGATAACTATAATATAAGTGTCCCACACAGATAACTATAATATAAGTGTCCCACACAGATAACTATAATATAAGTGTCACACACAGATAACCATAATTAAGTGTCCCACACAGATAACTATAATATAAGTGCCCCACACAGATAACCATAATATAACTGCCCCACACATATAACCATAATATAACTGCCCCACACATATAACCATAATATAAGTGTCCCACACAGATAACTATAATATAAGTGTCCCACACCGATAACCATAATATAACTGCCCCACACAGATAACAATAATATAAGTGCCCAACACAGATAACTATAATATAAGTGTCCCACACAGATAATAATAATAATATAAGTGCCCAACACAGATAACTATAATATAACTGCCCCCACAGATAACAATAATATAAGTGTCCACACAGTTCCCATAATATAAGTGCCCCACAAGATAACTATAATATAAGTGCCCAACACAGATAACTATAATATAAGTGCCCACACAGATAATATAAGTGTCCCACACAGATAACTATAATATAAGTGTCCCCACAGATAACTATAATATAAGTGTCCCACACAGATAACTATAATATAAGTGTCCCACACAGATAACTATAATATAAGTGTCCCACACAGATAACTATAATATAAGTGTCCCACACAGATAACTATAATATAAGTGCCCCACACAGATAACTATAATATAAGTGTCCCACACAGATAACTATAATATAAGTGTCCCACACAGATAACTATAATATAAGTGTCCCACACAGATAACTATAATATAAGTGTCCCACACAGATAACTATAAGTGTCCCACACAGATAACTATAATATAAGTGTCCCACACAGATAACTATAAATAAAGTGTCCCAACAGATACTATATAATATAAGTGCCCACACAGTAACTATAATAAAGTGTCACACAGATAACTATAATATAAGGGTTCCCACACAGATAACTATAATATAAGTGTCCCACACAGATAACTATAATATAAGTGTCCCACACGATAACTAAATATAAGTGTCCCACACAGATAACTATAATTAAGTGTCCCACACAGATAACTAAATATAAGTGTCCCACACAGATAACTATAATATAAGTGTCCCACACAAGATAACTAAATATAAGTGCCCCCACACAGATAACTATAATATAAGTGTCCCACACAGATAATAATAATAAATAAGTGCCCAACACAGATAACTATAATAAAGTGCCCAACACAAAACTATAATATAAGTGTCCCACACAGATAACTATAATAAGTGTCCCACAACAGATAACTAAATATAAGGTCCCACACAGAACTAATATAAGTGTCCCACACAGATAACTATATATAGTCACACAGATACTAATATAAGGTCCCACAAAGATAATAATAATAATATAAGTGCCCAACACAGATAACTATAATATAAGTGTCCCACACAGATAATAATAATAATATAAGTGCCCAACACAGATAACTATAATATAAGTGTCCCACACAGATAACTATAATATAATTGCCCCACAACTATTATAATATAAGATCCCACACAGATAACTATAATATAAAAAGTGTCCCACACCGATAACTATAAGTGTCCTACACAGTAATATAATATAAGTGTCCCACACAGATACTATAATCTAAGTGTCCCACACAGATAACTATAATATAAGTGTCCCACAAAGATAACTATAATATAAGTGCCCCACACAGATAACTAACTATAGTGTCCACACAGATAACTATAATATAAGTGTCCCACAAAGATAAACTATAATATAAGTGCCCAACACAGATAACTATAATATAAGTGTCCCACACAGATAATAATAATAATAAAGTGCCAACACAGATAACATATAAGTGTCCACACAGATAAATAAATTAATTGCCCCACACAGTAATTATAATAGTGTCCACAAAAAATAATAATATAAGTGCCCACACAGATAATATAATATAATTGCCCCACACAGATAATTATAATATGTGTCCACAAAAATAACAATAATATAAGTGCCACACCAGATAACTAAATATAAGTGCCAACACAGAAACTATAATATAATTGCCCCACACAGATAACTATAAGATATTGCCCCCCAAACAGCTAATTATAATATGTTTCCCACAAAAATATAATATATAATGCCCCACACAGATAATATAATATAAGTGTCCAACAACAGATAAATATAATATAAAGTGTCCCCACACAGATAACTATAATATAAGTGTCCCACACAGATAACTATAAATAAGTGTCCAACACAGTAACATAAGTGTCCTACACAGAACAATAATATAAGTGCCCACACAGATAACTATAATATAAGTGTCCCACACAGATAACTATATATAAGTGCCCCACACAGTAACTATAATAAATGCCCCACACAGATAACTATAATATAAGTATCCCACACAGATAACTAAATATAAGTGTCCAACACGATAACTATAAGTGTCCTACACAGATAACTATAATATAAGTGTCAAACAACAGAAACTATAATATAAGTGTCCCACACAGTAACTATCATACAAGTGGCCACCAAGATAACCATAATATAAGTGGCCAACACAGATAACTATAATATAGTGTCCAACACAGATAACAATAAATAAGTGTCCCACACAGATAACTATAATATAATTGCCCCACACAGATAATTATAATATGTGTCCCACAAAATAATAATAAATAAGTGTCCACACAGATAACTATAATACAAGTGCACACAAGAAACTATAATATAAGTGTCCCACACAGATAACTTAATATAAGTGTCCCACACAGATAACTATATATAAGTGCCCCACCAGATAACTATAATATAACTGTCCACACAGCTAACTATAATATAACTGCCCAACACAGATAACTATAATATAACTGCCCCACACAGATACTATAATATAAACTGTCCCACACAGATAACTATAATATAACTGCCCCACACAGATAACTATATATAACTGCCCACACAGATAACTATAATATAAGTGTCCCACACAGATAACTATAATATAACTGCCCCACACATATAACCATAATATAAGTGCAGATAACTATAATATAACTGCCCCCACACAGATAACATATATCACACAGAAACCATAATATAACTGCCCCACCATAAACCATAATATAAGTGTCCACACAGATAACCATAATATAACTGCCCCACACAGATAACTAAATATAACTGCCCCACACAGAAACCATAATATAAACTGCCCCACACAGATAACCATAATATAAGTGCCCCACACAGATAACTATAATATAACTGCCCCACACAGATAACCATAATATAGTGTCCACACAGATAACCATAATATAACTGCCCCACACAGATAACTATAATATAACTGCCTACACAGATAACTATAATATAAAGCCCACACAGATAACCATAATATAACTGCCCCACACAGATAACCATACTATAAGTGTCCCACACAGATAACTATAATATAAGTGTCCCACACAGATAACTATAATATAAGTGTCCAACACAGATAACTATAAGTGTCCTACACAGATAACTATAATATAAGTGCCCCACACAGATAACTATAATATAAGGTCCCACACAGATAACATAATATAAGTGCCCACACAGATAACATAATATAAGTGCCCCCACACAGATAACTATAATATAATGTGTCCACACACAGATAACTATCAAATCTAATATAAGTGTCCAACACAGTAACTATATTATAGTTATCTGTGTGGGGCACTTATATTATAGTTATCTGTGTTGGGCACTTATATTATTATTATTATCTGTGTGGGACACTTATATTATAGTTATCTGTGTGGGGCACTTATATTATAGTTATCTGTGTGGGACACTTATATTATAGTTATCGTGTGGGGCCAGTTATTATTTATGGTATCTGTGTGGGGCAGTTGATATAATAGTTATCTGGGTGGGTCATGGGGCACTTATATTTATGGTTATTTGTTGGGCCATTTTATATTATGGGTAATATGTGTGGGGCAGTTAGATTATGGTTATCTGTGTGGGGCAGTTATATTATGGTATGTGTGGGGGCAGTTAAATATAGTTATCTGTGTGGGGCACTTATATTATGTTTATCGGTGTGGGAACTTTATATTATAGTTCTCTGTGTGGGGCAGTTATATTATAGTTATCTGTGTGGGGCAGTTATATTATATTCTCTGTGTGGGGCAGTTATATTATGGTTATCCGTGTGGGACAGACACTTTATATGAGGTTATCTGGTGGGGCAGCAGTTAGATTATGTTATCGGTTGGGGCCAGTTATATTATGTTATCTGTGTGGGGCCGTTATATTAAGTTACTGTGTGGCGGCAGTCTCAGTTATATTATAGTTATCTGTGTGGACACTTATAGTATGGTTATCTGTGTGTGCAGTTATATTATGGGTATATGTGTGGGCAGTTATATGATGTTATCGGGGGGCAGTTATATTATAGTTATATGTGTGGGGCAGTTATATTAGGTTATCTGTGTGGGGACACTTATCTTATTGGTTATCTGTGTGGGGCAGTTATATTCTAGTATCTGTGTGGGGCTAGGGCAATTATATTATGGTTATCTGTGTGGGGCAGTTATATTATGGTTTCTGTGTGGGGCAGTATATTATAGTTATCGGTGTGGGGGCAGTTATATTATGGTTATCTGTGTGGGACACTTTATATTATGGTTATATGTGTGGGCAGTTATTATTATGGTTATTCTGTGTGTATTATGGTTATCTGTGTGGGGCAGTATATTAAGTTATCGCCACTTATATATGGTTTTTTTAAATTATGGTGGGCAGTCTATATGATAGTTATCTGTGTGGGACACTTATATTATAGGTATATGTGTGTGAACTTATTATAGTTATCTGTGTGGACACTTATCTTATAGTTATACTGTGTGGGCACTTATATTCTTGTTATCTGTGTGGTACAACTTATTATTATCGTTATCTGTGTGGGACACTTATATATAGTTATCTGTGTGGGGACCACTTACTATTAGTAGTTACCTGTGTGGGACACTTATATTATAGTTATCTGTGTTGGGACATTATATGTATTAGTTATCTGTGTGGGGACACTTATATTATAGTTATCTGGTGGGACACATATTATAATTATTGTGTGGGGACACTTATATTATAGTTATCTGTGTGCGGACACTATATTAAAGTTATCGTGTGGGCACATTATATATAGTTATCTGTGTGGCACTTGTAGTATTAGTTATCTGTGTGGGACACTTATATTATTATTATTTTTGGGGAAATTATTATAATTATCTGTGTTGGGGGCAAATTATTATTATAGTATCTGTGTGGGACACTTATATTATTGTTTATCTTGTGTTGGACACTTAATTATAGGTATTGTGTTGGACACGATATTATAGTTATCTGTGTGGCAATTGTATTATCGTTATCTGTGTGGGGAACTTAATTATAGTTATCTGCTGTGGACCACTATATATAGTTTATCTGGTAGGGACACGTATAGTTATCGTGTTGGACACTTAATTAAGTTAATCTGTGTGGACAATTATATTATTAGTTATGGTGTGGGGACTTATATTATAGGGATTGTGTGGGGCATTATATTTATAGTTATCTGTGTGGGACACTGAAGTATAAGGGGTTTATCTGTGTGGGGGCAATTAATTATAGTTATCTGTGTAGGACCACTATAGTTTATCTGTGTTGGACATTACTATTAGTAGTTATCTGTGTGGGGACACTATATTATAGTTATCTGTGTGGGACACTTTATAGTATGGTTACTGTGTGGGGCAGTTATATTATGTTATCTGTGTGGGGCAGGTATATTATAAGTATCTGGTGGCGGCAGTTATATTATAGTTATCTGTGTGGGGCAGTTATAGATGGTTATCTGTGGGGGAACTTATATTAGGTTTTATCTGTGTGGGGCAGTAATTATTAGTTATTGTTGGGGGCACTAGATTAGGTTATCTGGTGGGGCAGTTATATTATGGTTATCTGTGTGGGGGCAGTTTATATTATAGTTATCTGTGGGGGCAGTTATATTATGGGTTATCGTGTGGACAGTTATATTATGGTATATGTGTGGGGCAGTATATTTATGGGTTATCTGTGTGAATTATGCTACATGTGTGGGACACGTATAATTATAGTTATCTGTGTGGACACATGTATTATAGTATCTGTGTGGGACCCTTATATTTTATATTTTCGTGGGACCAATATATAAAATATCTGTGTGGGGCATTATATTATAGTTATCGTGTGGGACACTATTATTACTGTTATCTGTGTTGGACACTATATTATAGTATCGTGTGGGACACTTAGAGTTATAGTTATCTGTGTGGCATTGTATGATGTTAGCTGTGATGGGACACTTATATTATAGTTAGCTGTGTTGGACACTTATATCTAGTTATCTGTGTAGGACACTTATAGGTATCTGTGTGGGATAACTTATATGATAAGATCTGTGTGGGACACTTATATATAGTTATCTGGGTGTGGGGCACTATATATGTTTATCTGTGTGGGGCACTTATATATAGTTATCGGTGTGGGACCACTTATATTATCGTTATCTGTGTGGGGCACTTATATATAGGTATCTGTGTAGGACACTTATAGTTATCTGTGTTGGACACTTATATTATAGTTATTGTGTGGGACACTTATATTATAGTATCTGTGTGGGACACTTATATTTAGAGTTACTTGGGTGGAGAAACTTTTAGTATGGTTATCTGTGTGGGCAGTGATATTTATGTTATTGTGGGGGCAGTTATATTATAGTTATCTGTGTGGGCAGTTATATATAGTAATCTGTGTGGGGAAGTTATATGATGGTTATCTTTGGGGGGACACTTATATTATGGTTATCTGTGTGGGGCAGTTAGTTATATTAAGTTATCTGTGTGGAGGCACTTAATTATGGTATCTGTGTGGGCAGTTATATTGGGTTATCTGTGTGGGGCAGTTATTTTGTTTATTTATATATCTGTGTGGGGAGTTTATATATGGTGTATCTGGGGGGCACTTATTATTATGGTTATAGGGTGGGGAGTTATATTTTGGTATCTGTGTGATATTATGGTTATCCTGTGTGGGACATTCTATTATAGTATATGTGTGCACTTGTATTATAGTTATCTGTTGTGGGACACTTTTATTATTATTATTATTTGTGGACACATATTATATATCGTGTGGGGGCCAATTATTATAGTATCTGTGTGGGACACCTTAATTATTTTTATTGTGTTGGACACTTATATTTAGTTATCTGTGTTGGACACGTATATTATCGTTATCTGTGCGGCAATTTTGTAGATAGTTATCTGTGTGGGACACTTATATTATAGTTATATCGGTCGTTGGACACTTATATTATAGTTATCTGTGTAGGGACACTTATAGTGTCTGTGTGGAAATTATATAGAGTTATCTGTGGGGACACTTTTATATAGTTATTGGTGTGGGGCACTTAATTAGTTCGTGTGGAGGCACTTATATTAGAGTTAATCGGGTGGGACAATTCGATCTTATAGTTATCTGTGGGGCACTAGTATTATAGTTATCTGTGTAGGACACTTATATTCTATCTGTGTTGGGCCACTGCTATTATAGTCTATCTGTGTGGGACATATTATATATATTATCTGTGTGGGACACTTATAGGATGGGTATCTGTGTGGGGCAGTTATATTGAGGTATTTCTCTGTGTGGGGGCAGTTATCTTAGAGTTATCTGTGGTGTGGCAGTTATATTAAGTTTCTGTGTGGGGCAGTTTCTATTATGGTTTATCTGGTCGTGGGACACTTAATGATGTTTCTGTGTGGGGCGTTATATTAATAGTTATCTGTGTGGGCACTATATTATGGTTATCTGTGTGGGGCAGTTATATTATGGTTATCTGTGTGGGGCAGTATATTATAGTTATCTGTGTGGGAGTTTATTATGGTTATATGGGTGGGACCCTTATATTATTGTTATATGTGTGGGGCCCAGTTATATTATTGGTATCTGTGTGAGATTATGGGTTATCTGTGTGGGGCAGTTATATTATAGTTATCTGCAACTTATATTATGGTTATATGTGGGGGGCAGATATTAAGGTATTCTGTGTGGGACACTTATATTATAGTTATCTGTGTGGGGCAGTTAATTATAGTTATGTGTGGGGCCGTTAATATTATAGTTATCTGTGTGGGACACTTAGATTATAGTTATCTGTGTGGGGGCACTTATATTATAGTTATCTGTGTGGCGGCAGTTATCTATCTATAGTATCTGTGTGGGCAGTGATATATAGTTATCTGTGGGGGCAGTTATATTATAGTATCTGTGTGGGCAGTTTATATTATAGTTAGTGGTGGGGGCCAGTTATATTATTAGTTATCTGGTGGGCACTTATATTATAGTTATCTGTTGTGGGACAATATATTAAGTATCTGTGTGGGCCCCCCCCAAACTTATATTATAGTTATCTGTGTGGCCCGTGTATGAAGTTATCTGGGTGGGAACTTGTAGATTATTATTGTGATGGGACCATATTATAATTATTGTGTGGGGCAATTATATTATAGTTATCTGCTGGGGACATTATATTATTGTTATCTGTGTTGGACCACGTATATTATAGTTATTGTGTTGGGACCCTTATATAAGTTATCTGTGTTGGAATGTATTATAGTTATTGGTGGGACACTTATATGATAGTATCTGTGTGGAAACGTTATTATAGTTATATGTGTAGGACACTATAGTTATTGTGTTGGACACTTATATTATAGTTATACTGTGTGGAGTTACTATATTATAGTTATCTGTGTGGGGCACTTAGATTATAGTTATCTGGTGGGGTCACTTGATATTATATTATCTGTGTGGGACACCTTATATTATAGTTATCTGTGTGGCGGCTTTTTAATTTAGTTATCTGGTCGGACCACCTGATAGTTATCGTGTTGGACACTTATAGTATAGTTATCTGTGTGGGACACCTTACTTATAGTTAATCGTGGGGACACTATATTATAGTTATCGTGTTGGCCTTATATTATAGTTATCTGTGTGGGGGGCACTTATATTATATTATTTTTGTGGGACACATAGATAATTATCTGTGTGGGCATTATTTTATGTATCTGTGTGGGGGAAAGTATATTAGAGTTTATCTGTGTTGGACCACTTATATTATATTTATCTGTGGGGGACCACTTATATTATTAATTATTTTCTGTGGAACACAGCTATAATTATCTGTGTGGGGCAAGTATATTATAGTTAAATTATTGTGTGGGGCACTTATATTATTATTATTTTTGTGGACACATATTATAATTATTCGGGTGGGGCAAATAATTATATTCTAGTAGCTGTGGTGGGACACTTATATGTTATCGTTATCTTGTGTTGGGCACTTATATTTTATTATTATCTGTGTGGGACACTTATATTATTAGTATCTGTGTGGGCACTTATATGATAGTTATTTTGTGGGACACTTATTATATTATAGTTATCTGTGTGGGACACTTATTATTATAGTTATCTGTGTGGGGCACTTATATTATTATTATCTGTGTGGGACAACTTATTATTATAGTTATCTGTGTGGGACACTTATATTATAGTTATCTGTGTGGGACACTTTAGAGTTATCTGGATGTGGGGACACTTATATTATAGTTATCTGTGTGGGGACACTTATATTATAGTATCTGTGTGGGACACTTATATTATAGTTATCTGTGTGGGACACTTATATCTTATATTATAGTTATCTGTGTGGGGCACTTATATTATAGTTATCTGTGTGGGACACTTATATTATAGTTATCTGTGTGGGACACTTATATTATAGTTATCTGTGTGGGACACTTATATTATTGTTATCTGTGTGGGGCAGT
>CM033473.1:292115076-292159118 GCA_019447015.1 Hymenochirus boettgeri
TATATTATAGTTATATATTATAGTTATCTGTGTGGGACACTTATTATTATAGTTATCTGTGTGGGGCACTTATATTATTATTTTATCTGTGTGGGACACTTATTATTATAGTTATCGTGTGGGGCACTTATATTATAGTTATCTGTGTGGGACACTTAAGTTATCGTGTGGGGACACTTATATTATAGTTATCTGTGTGGGACACTTATATTATAGTTATCTGTGTGGGACACTTATATTATAGTTATCTGTGTGGGACACTTATATTATAGTTATCTGTGTGGGGCACTTATATTATAGTTATCTGTGTGGGACACTTATATTATAGTTATCTGTGTGGGACATTATATTATAGTTATCTGTGTGGGACACTTATATTATAGTTATCTGTGTGGGACACTTATATTATAGTTATCTGTGTGGGACACTTATATTATAGTTATCTGTGTGGGACACTTATATTATAGTTATCTGTGTTGGGCACTTATATTATAGTTATCTGTGTGGGGCACTTATATTATAGTTATCTGTGTGGGGCACTTATATTATGGTTATCTGTGTGGGACACTTATATTATTGTTATCTGTGTGGGGCAGTTATATTATAGTTATCTGTGTTGGGCACTTAATTTTATTATTATCTGTGTGGGACACTTATATTATAGTTATCTGGTTGGGCACTTATTTATTGTTATCTGTGTGGGCAGTTTATATGGTTATCGGTGTGGGACACTTATATTATAGTTATCTGTGTGGGACACTTAATTATGGTTATATGTGTGGGGCAGTTATATTATGGTTATATGTGTGGGGCAGTTATATTATGGTTATCTGTGTGGGGCACTTATAATTATGTTATCTGTGTGGGACACTTATATATGGTATCTGTGTGTGACAACTTTTTTGCACTTATATTATAGTTATCTGTGTGGGACACTTATATTATAGTTATCTGTGTGGGACACTTATATTATAGTTATCTGTGTGGGACACTTGTATTATAGTTATCTGTGTTGGGCACTTATATTATTATTATCTGTGTGGCACTTATATTATAGTTATCTGTGTGGGACACTTATATTATTATTATCTGTGTTGGACACTTATAGTTATCTGTGTGGCACTTGTATTATAGTTATCTGTGTGGCACTTGTATTCTAGTTATCTGTGTGGGACACTTATATTATAGTTATCTGTGTGGGCCACATAGTATAGTTATCTGTGTGGCACTTATATTAACTGGATCAACCAACTGTCTGCCATGTACAATGCTGTTTTGACACCTTACTCTGGGCATTCCTATAACACCTCTTAGCCACTATGCAATCACGCCCTGAACACCTGGCTGTGATATGCTAATTGGGATTTTCCAGGGTACATAATTGCCACAGATTCTTGTACAAGTCATTCTGAATTGAGAAAGCCAGTCGGATGACTAGCGAAACGTCTTCAAGAACTAAACTTCAAGTCCAGTTGACCTAATTGAATACATCAGATATCCCCTTATTTGTATACTCTGTATCTTTATAATGTACAGTGCTGGGTACCCAATGTCCCTTATAAACCAAATTCAAACTTTATACCTAAACTTCCCCTTTCTAATAGTTTTTATTATCTATCTTTATATGCTATAATAACATTCCCTTATTTGTATACTCTGTATCTTTATAATGTACAGTGCTGGGTACCCAATGCCCCTTATAAATAAAGTGAAATAATCCCTTTCCAATCACAGTCTGATCCTTATATTTAAAAGTGACATATAAAGCCAGGAGGAGAATGAGAATAAAATACAGACACCAATGTTAAATATATAAATATTTTATTTTTATTATGTTGACCCAGAGGAAGGCTAAAAGCCCCATTTGAGACAAGGGCCAGAGGGGGGAAAAATTCCTTCCTAACTCCATGTGGCAGTCAGACTAATCCCTGGATCAACTAGGAACATTAATTACATGTAAAACAAAAATCCCCTCCATTGGCTGTACGCAGTATGAGTGCCTAAAACTCTAGATCCTTACCTATGATAATACAGAAGGTGGCCTGGGTACCTACCTACTAGCTACTGATGCCGCCTCTCTCTGGCCCTGTCCCCTTAACATGGCTGGCCATTCAGGAAGGGATGGGGACAGACCGGCCCGAAAGAGTGGCACCTGCAGCTAGGAGGCAAGTATCCAAACTACCTTCTGTACTACCCGGGGTGAGGACCTGGTAGTCTTCAGTAGGTCCCTCACTCTGGATACAGCCAAACAGAGAGGATCCACATATCCTAACAAAACAAAGAACAAAGGCTCAGATTGTACCCAGAGCTGGTCCATAGGAAGGAGAAAAAACCCATCTAAAGCCTGCGATAATTTGCTCCAGAAGGGGAAAAAAATCCTTCCTGACTCCTAGTGGAAGTCGGACTAATCTCTGGACCAACATGGAACTTTATAACTCGTCTCCATTAAACCTCAACAACAATGGACCAAGTCCAATATGTTCCAACTGCCGTTTAGTTGGGCCTGGTTGGTGATCCGCCAGGTCAGATTATCAACGGGGCCCGACCGAATGGGTATTTCAGTGCCAACACATGAAACAATTGAAATGGTCATCGTTACACATCGTGCGTCACGGGTTGGTCCCCCACACCTGTGTACGAATCTTACAACTATCAGAAACATATGGACATGTGGTTTTCTTTCTGCTTCTAGGACCTTCTGACTCTGACCTTGATAAACTCTCCACCACATTCTTTCCCGTGTTGCTGGACCCAGCGTACGCTATTGTGTGGTGGGCGGTTATTCACTCTTGTCACACGTTTCTTGCACACGTCACATTGCCATTGGTGGGGGAATAGGACCTTCTTAACATCTTCATTTAGATCTGCGTAGGTCTAATGATTATTGGACAAAATGAAAGTAAAGGATTTCCATGTAGTAACTATATAAATATACAGAATATCATCCTCACTGTATTCCTTTCTTATGGGTATTACTGTATGTTTTATTTTACATAATGGGTTATAATGAAGCACCTACCTTAATGTTTGCTCCAGTAGCAATATTTATTACCCTCATCACCTGTTGAAAATTCGGCCCATGGTCGTCATGTCTACCGGTAACGATGAGATACACATGTATCATCTCATGGAGCAGGGTCTACAGGGTACAATAAAGCCATTGAATTACATATTGTCTTTTACATATTGTTTTTGTTAATAAAACCAACAAATATCACAAAGCTTATCCAATCAAATTCTAAAAGCTTTAATTGGAAACAACTCCCCTCTCATACTGACATCTTTTACAAAGAATGGCCCCTTTAAATTATATTGAGATATCCTGCCTTGTCCTCTGGAATCATTAGCATATGTCTGCTATGGTTGTGTAATCTTAAAGGGCATGTCCACCCCCAAAACTATAATCCCCCCAACTACTGGCCCCACCATGTAGTGTAGTTTCATCCTTACCTAACATCCCAGCTCCATAGGGTTCTCCTGTAGTCCCCCCCCCTAAGTCCCAAAAACTGCCCACCAGGAGGATAGCAGAGTCCATATAGGACTCTGCCTCCTCCCTGGCCTCCAGGAGAAGTTTGGCATGCGTACTGCAGCCCTTCTCCCCCTCCCTTCCCCTCCCTCTCCCGATTCCCTCCCCCTAGCGTTTAACCCCTTTAGTATAGTAATCCCACTGGTCCCCCAGCCCCAACCGCATAATTTTTATTTTAAGAAAGCTCCCCAAACTCTTACTTACCTCTCCTCCGCTGAAGTGAGCTGCCGGCAGCCGCGTCCGTGATTGGCTGCCGCTCAGCCAATCACAGACGCGGCTGCCGGTCCCGCCCCTCTGCTTGCATTTCTGGCAAGCAGAGGGCCGGGAGCGCGGCGGAGGAAAGAGGGGAGGTAAGTAAGAGTTTGGGGGGCTTTCTTAAAATAAAAACTATGCGGTTGGGGCTGGGGGACCAGGGGGAAGGCAATATTAAAAATGTGATTTAAGGGTGGACATACCCTTTAAAGTGGCCATACATATTACCGATATTACTTATCGACCAGTAGGTTAGACGTTAGGACCTTCCAGACTGGGGTTACCTTGACGTGGTTGGAAGGCTTTTCAATCATGTGATCACAGTAATGTATACTAAAACCCCTTTGTTTATAATGTATGCCAGTGTGCAGATAATATGATATTATATGGGGCCTAGGAATGTGCATTGATTATCTTTTCTATGTTTGTAAAAAAAAGAATCCCATTAGGAGCATGAAGTGGGTTTCCAGGAATAGGCAGCAATGGATTAGGAAAAGAGCCCCCCATGTTTTGCTCAGGCTCAGATGGAAGGTTGTGTTGGTTAATAGGGGGAAGTCTCCTAACCATCACCTGACCAATGCAATTCACACTTACCAACTGTCACCATTCCAGTTACAGCAGAACAGATGTTTTATTGCTAATAAAGATGTTTAATTACGGAGCAGTCGCCATTCATTTTATCGATTTATATTTATACAACAGTTGACTGGGCAATTATATAGTTTGAAGAACGCACTCCTGTAGACCTTGCTCTTTCTTTATATGTTTATTAGTGACATGCGTGCACAACGTTTCGGGGTGTGTCCCCCTTCCTCAGGTGCAAATTCACAACACACACTGTGCATCTTTTTATTCACAATGCTCCACCTCCTTTTGGGGTGTCGCCTATAACATCATTATTGTGATTACCTACTTTATACTAATAAAAACCTTATTAAATACATTTTTACAATTCTGTGTCTTTTTACTTTAAAACCATTTCATTAGTGATAAAGTGCCTATGTTTACTTGAAAGTGCTACATTACTAAAGTGCTGCACTATTTAAAGTGCTCTAGTGTACTTTTATAAAGTGCTTTGCTACTGGTGTTAAAAACAATGTACAAACAATATAATCTAAAACCATTGCAATCTAAAACCACCTTTGGATCTACTACTTAATTTTTTATATATGTTATAGTTTTCTTCTTTCTTTATGTTTCTATTTTATTTGTTTCTTTTCCAGATTATCTTCCCTTTCATTCCTGAGGATAAAGTGAACTTGGTAACTATTTACAAGAAGCATCTAAAGTTCATTTCCTCATTGAGGCCTTTTGGATGCATGGTGTTGAGATAGTGTATCCAGTGTATCTCTCTCTGTAGGAGCTTTTTGTCGTAATCTCCTCCCCTGGATGCTTTTTCTACTACTTCCAACACCATCTATCTGAATTAAGTAGTAGATCCAAAGGTGGTTTTAGATTGCAATGGTTTTAGATTATATTGTTTGTACATTGTTTTTAACACCAGTAGCAAAGCACTTTATAAAAGTATACTAGAGCACTTTAAATAGTGCAGCACTTTAGTAATGTAGCACTTTCAAGTAAACATAGGCACTTTATCACTAATGAAATGGTTTTAAAGTAAAAAGACACAGAATTGTAAAAATGTATTTAATAAGGTTTTTATTAGTATAAAGTAGGTAATCACAATAATGATGTTATAGGCGACACCCCAAAAGGAGGTGGAGCATTGTGAATAAAAAGATGCACAGTGTGTGTTGTGAATTTGCACCTGAGGAAGGGGGACACACCCCGAAACGTTGTGCACGCATGTCACTAATAAACATATAAAGAAAGAGCAAGGTCTACAGGAGTGCGTTCTTCAAACTATATAATTGCTAAAGAATATTTAACCCTGTATGTGGTGGACAGGATCTGAGGAACAGCACCCAGTAAATCTCTGAAGGAAAGGAGTGCGGGGATTAACTAAAACGTGTGAACAGGTGACTGGCCCTGTATTTGTGTATTGGTATACCAGCACGTGAAGGGTTGCAGACTGTGGCCTGTGGTAAGCGCTGTGGTATGCGCTCTTGCACACACGATCTGTGCATTTGTGCTTCAGTATTAACCATCCAGTTCACCAGCCAGTGTAAATTCAGCCCTCCTGTTCATCCCACCAGTGTAAAGTCAGCCCTCCAGTTCACCAGCCAGTGTTAAAGTCAGCCCTCCAGTTCACCAGCCACTGTAAAGTCAGCCCTCCAGTTCACCAACCACTGTAAAGTCAGCCCTCCAGTTCACCAGCCAGTGTTAAGTCAGCCCTCCAGGTCACCAGCCAGTGTAAAGTCAGCCCTCCAGTTCACCAGCCATTGTAAAGTCAGCCCTCCAGTTCACCAGCCAGTGTAAAGTCAGCCTCAGGTCACAGCCATTGTAAAGTCAGCCCTCCAGTTCACCAGCCAGTGTAAAGTCAGCCCTCCAGTTCACCAGCCAGTGTAAAGTCAGCCCTCCAGTTCACCAGCCATTGTAAAGTCAGCCCTCCAGTTCACCAGCCAGTGTAAAGTCAGCCCTCCAGGTCACCAGCCATTGTAAAGTCAACCCTCCAGGTCACCAGCCAGTGTAAAGTCAGCCGTCCAGTTTAACAGTCAGTGTAAAGCCAGCCCTCCTGTTCATCCCGCCAGTGTAAAGTCAGCCCTCCAGTTAGTGTTAAGGGGCATGTCCACCCTTATAAACAAATTTTCCCATATAATATAATATCTTCCCCCAGCCCCAACCGCTATAAAATAGTTTTAAGAAAGTACCCAGATCTTTACTTACCTTCCCTCTCTCCTTCGATGCCCGGCCCGGCCTTCTGCTTGCAAGACACTGCAAGCAGGGGGCGGGACCGGCAGCCACGTCCGTGATTGGCTGAGAGGCAGCCAATCACGGACGCGGCTGCCGGCTTCTCAGAGGAGAGAGGTAAGGTAAGTTGAGTTCTGTGGACTTTCTTAAAATTATTTTTTGCGGTTGGGGCTGGGGGAAGATATTCTATTATATGGGCAAGGGGTTTTATGGTAGGGGGAGGGATCGCAAAATGGGGAGGGAGAGGGAGGGGGAGGGAGGTGGAGAAGGGCTGCAGTACGCATGCCAAACTTCTCCCGGAGGCCAGATAGGAGGCAGAGTCCTATATGGACTCTGCTATCCTCCTGGTGGGCTGTTTTTGGGACTTTGGGGGGGGACTACAGGAGAACCTTATGGAACTGGGATGTGAGGTAAGGATTTTATTACACTACATGATGGGGCCATTAGTGGGGGGGATTATAGTTTTGGGGGTGGACATGCCCTTTAAGTCAGTTTTCCAGTTCACCAGCCAGTGTAAAGTCAGCCCTCCACTTTACCAGCCAGTGTAAAGTCAGTTTTCCAGTTCACCAGCCAGTGTAAAGTCAGCCCTCCAATCCACCAGCCAGTTTTAAACCAGCCCTCCAGTTCACCAGCCAGTGTAAGTCAACCCACCACACCTACCTCCACAATCCATACACACTTCTACCAGACACGCCCATTTTTGGGCAGCAATTTACCATGAAAAAGAGACTCGGTTGTATTTGGCTAAAAAGTCCTCTCCTGTGCAGTATTTCCTTGTCTCAGTGTGTGCTACAAGTTTGCTAATTATGAGGCCTAGGATTTACTGATTATTATAATATTATTATAGCATTATCATAACAGTAGATATATAAAATATATAACAATTAAACATTCCTTTCCATGATGTAAAGAGAATTTGGAAAGCCTGTATCCCGAATGGGGGATAAAGGGGGTCAATATTATAAAAAAGGTACAATAATTTGTCGGTGCTAATTAATTGTAGCAACCAATCAGATCTTAGCCTTTTAGTGTCTTTCTGCAGGTAGTAACATCTGATTGGTTGCTATAAAAACCCCTGAAGCCTTGTGCTTCTATATGGTCAGGGAATTCTTTAATATCATAAAATCCTTAAATTACACAGTAAGGGGTACATTGTATCATTATTGTTCTTTCTTTATTGTAAGGCATTTAAAGACATTTATACATGCCTATATATTAAGAAATAGACCACCATCAAGGAGGCACTTGTGGGACTTATATCCATGCAACAGTTTTATTACATATATATACATCTATGGATGTTCTTATTAGGGACAGTGTGTCCCGAAACGTTGTTTATTATGTTTTTGCACCAATAAATAACATTAATGAATAGTATCCAGTGGGATTTGCTAAGGGCGCTGGGAGTTTTTATTTCCAGCTGTTGTTTTGTAGGTAAGATCTCTTTCATTCATACATTGTAGTAAAAAATCCAAAAATACAAAAGCAAAAAAAAAAATGCTAAAGGTGATTTTTAAATATTGTATATAAGGTATGAATACAAAGCTACCACTAGAGGCAGTATTGTATTGGTAGTATATAAATACATGGTCGTGAATAAAAAGCCAATCATATGAAATGTCACACAGGTGACCAACAAGTCACATTTGCTTGCTAATTTCTAAAAACAGCTATAGGAGAAATTTAAGCTAAAAGATACATTTTTTTTTAGCCTACAAACTGCCGATTGGAACAGTGCATCACTTAACATCCTTCTTTGTGAAATCAATCAATTCTAACCCCTCCTCCTTCCTATGCCACTGGCTCAGGCATGCCCAGTGTGAGAGAAAAGCTGTGATATAAAAAAAGGGGGGGTTGGATAATATAGAACATATCTGAAAGGCTTTCTGTATAATATTACTGTTTATTGATCGAACTCCCGGAAATATAGTATGGTGTAGATGGGAGCAGTAATGACTGTTCTCAGCTTGCTAGTGGCGAACTGTCGGGCGGGATTTATAATATATAATATAGGTATAGAATCAGTTAGAAATCACATAGAATGACAAGAGATAGATCATTTTTAACAAAAAATGTTTTAGACCCCAGTCCGGACACCTTTCTAGGGTTTTTTTAATTGTGTTTTTGTTTTGTTTTCTGTATTTTACTAAGAACGCCCTTTCCTAGCGTAGATAAGTAAAAGGCAAAGGAGAAGGTGGGGGGGGGGGGGATGAAATAAATAAAAAGCCGTAGAATTTATTTTAAGCCCTTGTTGCCGGAGCGATCAGACTTCACAGCATTTCAGTGTCTCTCACAAGCTGTAACTGCCTGAGATAAGGAAGTGCAGTGTGAGAATAGAGCGTCAGGGGTGTGTTATGGTTTGTATAGGGGGGTGTCAGCCTCCAGCACTAAATAGAACTGGGCGGGGAGCAGATCAACTCTATACCTGCCAGTGCAACATTCCACAGCCACATTAGCACACAGGGACGAGGCACAGGGGAGGCTCTCAGGTAAGTGCTGGTTTTATTATTAACATTGGTCGGTTGGAATATTTTCTGTTCGAAGGTCTGGAAAGCAGAATTTTTTAAAGAAAGGTGCCAGGATCTCTCAGTGGCACCGGGTTACCAGCAATGATTCTACTAACAGTTTGCAAGGAGGAAGCTGACTAATAACTTGTGGGCCATGTTTCTTTTTAACTTGTCCTTTACTGGGAAGGGGCGAATGCATAGCAGTGTTTTTAAAGGGGCAGCTAGTTACTAAGGAGTCTGGGAATTGTAGTCCAGCATTTAATAGTTGTTGTAAATCAATGGATGAGACTTTTTTTTTTCTTGCGTTCTGTGGATCCCATTGCAGGACTCGCCCTCTTGGCAGGAACGACGTTAGACTATGAGCCCCCCAGGGGGAGAGTGATTAAAGGGGCAGATAACGGACAGATAAAGATAAATAGTCACTGGTGTTATGTATTTCATACAAATGCTACAATATGGCACCTTGTCATTCACTAAATGGAATGTCTATTTAAACATTAACCCCTAGATTGGCTAATCGATAAACCCATTGGTTTTTTAACTTTTTAGTTTTCATTGTTTCTAAAATTCTCTTTCTGGGACAGATAATAACAGACTGGATCTTTTAATGTGAAAGAAGTCAATTTGTGTTAAGTTGCCCTTTAACTCTGTGCCAGTTACATAAGGAAACATGAGCACTACACATGGCTACAGACTAATAAGGTGCACAGTGTGTCCTGATCTACAGAGCTTACAATCTATTCGATTAACATATGGGGAGGGGGCAGATATTAAAGGCTCAGTTAAAGCAGAATGGATTCTAGCTGTAATTACTGTCCATCACGTGTCAGATAGCTCTCTGTGTGTACATTTCATTGTTCAGCCTACGCAGCACTTTACATAGTTAACACCATCTAAACGGTAAACAGCCACAATGCACCGAGCGCCAGAACAATCCCAGCAGAAGGTTTTTATTCTGGCTTAAACCATTTACCCTTTAATTCTGATGAATTTATTCCTTTTTAGCAGAAATCGTTTTTAAAATAAACCCTGCACGTGTTTCTAACTGGGCCAAGGCCAAACACAGGGAAATGTTTTTTTTTTTTTTAAACATGGTAAATGAATGCTATGCTGTGAAAGGCGGATGAAGGATTGTGGGAAATGTAGTCTAAGTGCATGTGAAATTGCAATTCTAATTGCATTTTCTGTATAGCTCATTTAATCGTTTGGCAGAGTTCCATCGCTGTGCATGTTGTATGCCCTGCTCTCTACATACACATTGTTATATATGGATATTGCCATACTTAACACTTCCTGTGTACAGCTATGCGCGTGCCTGTTACACACACACACACACGCATGCAAAACTAAATATAACTTGTCTATATCCACAGCACTGAGCAAACAAGAACAGATCCTTCCCCTGCCATTCAGTGTATTACCAGTTACTATCTCCGGACAATAAAATATGCACAGAGCCCTATGGGACCTCAATGGCCGGTCTATTGCTAGGGGTGCTCTTGTGTCACGCAAGGTCACACATTTTCTGTAAAATCACCTAAAAATCTCACCCTTGTTTAAAAAAATCCCTCCATGATCCTTTTTACACAAGAGAGACGTTCGCTCTACGCTGCACGCTATAATTGTTTTTGTTTATTTGCTGCCATTTTAGAATGTTTCATCTTTTTAGGCTAGGTACACATGGACAGATCTTTTGGCCCGGCCGACTGTTCATGGATATCAACTGGTTTACTGGCCAAAAATAGTGTCAACAGTGTGTGGCTACTGATCCTGCTGTCTATGGAAAACTGCAAATATTACTGCCCAGCCAATCGGAAATATCTGCTCCTGTGTAAAATAATCCATTGTTTTTGACCATTTCACACGGGGTCACGTCTGTGTTCTTAATGTTATTATTACCCACAAGTAACTGTAATTGTTATCAGTGTACTATTAACTAGATTCACTGCATTCAAATGTTATCATAAAATTTTAAGTCTGTCTCTCTAGCGCTAGCTACGCGCAAGGCTATATTTCCACCCAACCGATCTGTCATACTTTTTTGTCCGTGACCGACCATTGTTGGTAGAACATTTGCCCACATGGGACAAAAGTTTGATTGGACGTGTTTGGTAATTTCGGACGATCGTATGGTTCATAGAAGAACAGAAATATCAGCAGTAGCTATTACGACAATATTTTGATCTGGATGAATTATCGATCGGGTCGCACTATTACAATGTGTGTACCTAGCCCACCAGCTGATTTTGCTTAAAAATCAGTCTAGAACAATCAGTTTCATTGATAATTATAGTTGATATTTTGTCCTGATCGCCCAAAATAGCGAGCACAGCCGTAATAACATCCTGTGTGTTCACAGCCTTAGGTGGAGATGTAATATAGTTTCACTTGGTCTGTTAACCACTTCGCTTACTTATAATACATTGGAAGTTGTGAGCCAATAGAAAGTTAAAGATAAGTTAGGTTACATTATTATTTAGTACTATACTTCTAGTTATAGCTCTGCTTAATTGGTGTCTTTGGTTATGGTCTTAGCAACCCAGTGCTGGGAGCTGGCATATTACTGTAAAGGAAATATGCGTTCTGTGTTTCTATATTGTAATTCTTGCTCAAATTACAATTGGTTTACTGTGAATTCTGGGAACTGTAGTCAGATGGCCATGGCAGGTTTGATATCCAAGTCTTTATTATAATATTTTATCTTATCTTGTACCAGTTTTCCAGTGCATAGCACATACCCCTTAATATTATCCCTTTAATAGTTACACTTATAGAAACCACATGGTGCAGCATTGCAGGGGAGGATAATGAAGTGAAGGTGATCTCAGCACAGCTCTGTGCAATGTATTTCTTAATAGCGTTCCGATTAAAAGGAGATGTTCTAAGCCTAGGCCTCCTGTTGTGTATATGTGTCGGTTCTGCCCATTTCATGCAGTTGTTGCTTTGTTATGTTTATTTAGATTGAAATGTTCCACGTGACATGTAGCATTGTCAGGAACACGCATGTTGGATAAATATACATAGTACAGGGCACTGTATTGGGAGTAAGTCAGTGTGCTTACCGTATATTTATCCGGTGTGTGGGATTTTTAGAATAACATGTAATTTATTTCAGTACGTTTAAAATAAATGCAGATGCTTCACAGTGGAATCTGTTTGTCATCTGCTATAAACCACAGTACAGTATGGCAGACGTCAACGCGTGTGAAATGTGCTCACTGGCATGCGTTGCCATCTGTTTGCGCATCTGTAAAGCGCATTCGAGCCGCAAACAAACGCAAACACAACAGTGTGGCCCTGATGTGTGTACCCAGCTGTAATGCACAGAGACCTACAAATTAGATCACACAGGAAATAACTCTGTAAATACTGTAAAGTATTTCAGGTTGCGGCAACGTAAATGACCAAAGTTGATGTCACTGTTTTCTTATTCTGTACAGGGGAAAGGTTCCCAGGGTTTGGTGCTACACAGCTGAAAATCACCTAATGTTACACTGTACAGAAACCATATCTCTCTATCTCTCTCTCTGTGTCTCTCTCTCTGTCCATCTCTTATCTCTCTGTGTGTCTATTTCTGTCATTATATCTCTCTCTGTCCATCTCTCTATCTCTCTGTGTGTCTATTTCTGTCATTATATCTCTCTCTGTCCATCTCTCTCTCTCTCTGTGTGTGTCTATTTCTCTGACTATTTCTGTCCTTATCTCTCTCTGTCCATCTCTCTCTCTATCTCTCTCTCTGTCCATCTCTATCTCTCTGTGTGTCTATTTCTGTCATTAAATCTCTCTCTCTCTATCCCTCTCTCTGTGTCTCTCTCTCTGTCCATCTCTATCTCTCTGTGTGTCTATTTCTGTCATTAAATCTCTCTCTGTCCATCTCTCTCTCTCTCTGTGTGTCTATTTCTCTGACTATTTCTGTCCTTATCTCTCTCTGTCCATCTCTCTGTATATCTTTCTTTCTCTGTCCATCTGTCTCTCTCTCTGTCAATCTCTCTATTACTGTCTGTCTCGGTCTATCTCCCTCTGTCTGCCTGTCTCTCTTTATTATACAATGTTGTGACATGCTCTTGATATCTCATTTTTTCAGTCTGTGAGTTTGTTGTTTAATTCTGAATCCATCCAGGATTGAACTGGAATTACCTGCCTGGGATTCCCTGTGTCAGCTTGTTCATCGCTGACCCCCCACCCAATACAACTGGTTTTAATGCTGTTTCAGTGGGGAGGGGGAGTGTTGGGGAATTCTCCAAATGGTTATCACTTGGCCTTAAAAATATATACGTATATAAATGACAACAAGGCAATTCACCAATGTTCTGCTAATGTACTGGTTAAAAGACAATTATACCCCCAAACCTACCCCCTTCCTTTTTAATGTACCCAGGGGGAGGACCTACAAGCTAAGCTCTGATCCTTATGTCGTCCACAATACAGAAAGTAGAGCTCCCTGGTCTGTTCTAGCTCCACCGCCTCCATAAGTCCAGGACCTAGCCAATGAAAAGATGCGCCCTGCAAGAAATGTGTCTTCCTATAGGCCCTAGACAGATGCATTCTAATACATATTGAATACCTTGTGTGTGTCACATGAGAGTATCATCTACATAAGAGGAAAACACGGAATTGCAGCTACACTTACAGAACTCCCAGCATTCTTTGCAGGTTAGCTTTCTCAATAATTCCTAATTTCTAATTCTAGATACTCCAGTGTGTAAAATATTTTACTAGAAGCCCTGCACAGTCTTTCACTTACTGCCACCTCCTCCCCTCCTCCATAGCCCAAGGAGATAGAAATGGGAAATGTGCTGAAAGCAGCAACTTTCTTTGCCTGAAATCTAACAATGCAATAAACAAATAGAACCTCTTATTACAACCCAATGGAATGAGTGTAAATCCAGCCCCTGGGGCACTTACACCAAGCCTGATCCCTTTACAATACATAGCTTACACATTGTACCAGTACTATACCATAGCTTACACATTGTACAGTACTATACCATAGCTTACACATTGTACAGTACTATACCATAGCTTACACATTGTACACGTACTATAACCATAGCTTACACATTGTACAGTACTATATACCATCTCTTACACATTGTACAGTACTATACCATAGCTTACACATTGTCATACGATACCATACTACCATTGTACAGTACTATACCATAGCTTACACATTGTACAGTACTATACCATAGCTTACACATTGTACAGTACTATACCATAGCTTACACATTGTACAGTACTATACCATAGCTTACACATTGTACAGTACTATACCATAGCTACCCATTGTAACAGTACTATACCATAGCTTACACATTGTACAGTACTATAACCTACACCTTACACATTGTACAGAACTATACCATAGCTTACACATTGTACAGTACTATACCATAGCTTCACACTTGTACAGTACTATACCATAGCTTACACTGTACTACTATACATAGCTTACACATGTACACGTACTATACCATAGCTTACACATTGTACAGTACTATACCATAGCTTACACATTGACAGTACATCCATAGCTTACACATTGTACAGTACTATACCATAGCTTACACTTGTACAGTACTATACCATAGCTACACATTGTCAGTCTATACCAAGCTTACACATTGTACAGTACTATACCACTAGCTTACACATTGTACAGTACTATACCAAGCTTACACATTGTACAGTAACTATACACAGCTTACCATTGTACGTACTATACCACAGCTTACACATTGTACAGTACTATACCACGCTTTACACATTGTACAGAACTATACCACAGCTTACACATTGTACAGAACTATACCACAGCTTACACATTGTACAGTACTATACCAACTTACACATTGTACAGTCTAACCATAGTACATAGTAACATAGTACATCAGTAATTAAGGTTGAATAAAGACATTCGCCCATCAAGTCCAACCTATTCATTTTTTTTTTTTTTTTATTATTTTTTTAACCCTACCTAACGTTGATCCAGAGGAAGGCAAAAACCCCATCTAAAAAGGGGGGAAAAATTTCCTTCCTGACTCCAAACGGCAATCGGAAAGTATCCCTGGATCAACCAGATCTATATGCATTAATACCATTAATTTCAATATTTTTTAGTTTTAGAACTTATCCAGGCCTTTTTTAAAGTTATTCAATGAACTTGCCATTACCACCATCTGCTGGAAGACAGTTCCACAGTTTCACCGTTCTCACACTGTAAAGAAACCTCTCCTAACTTGAAGATGAAACTTCTTTCTTCCAACCTTAAAGGATGTCCACGAGTCCTCTGATATGACCTATTAGTGAACAATGCACCAGAGAGTTCACTGTATGGGCCATTAATATATTTGTATAAGGTTATCATGTCCCCACGCAACCGCCTGCTTCTCCAATGTAAACAGCCCTAACTTTCTATCTCGCCTGCATATTCAAGCCCCTCCTTCCCCTTATTAATTTAGTTGCCCTTCTCTGAACTGCCTCAATTTCCAAGATGTCCCTTTTGTATATGGGATTCAAACTGCAACCGCATATTCCCAATGTGGCCTTACCAGTGCCTTGTAAAGAGGGAAATAATATTTTCTCTCTTATCCATTCCCCTCTTTATACAAGACAATATCTTGCTAGCTCTAGCTGTTGCTACCCTGGCATGTTGCTACAGCTAAGTCTGTTTCTACCAGATCTACCAAACCCCAAATCTTTTCCATTTCAGATGCACTTAACACAGAGTTTATTTATGGTGTAGGTGGCACGGGATTATTAATCCAAATGCATCACCTTACATTTTCAACATTGAATCTCATCTGCCATTCTGCTGCCCATTTTGATAATCTATCTAGGTCTGCTTGCAGCACTTGCACATCATTGGTTTCCAAAGCTCTGCATAATTTAGTGTCATCAGCAAACACAGAGACCTTGCTCTCAATGCCCCCTTCTAAGTCCATTATAAACAGATAACAGAAGCGGCCCCAGCAAACCCTGAGGAACCCGCTTAGAACTTTAGCACCCATAGATGTAGCTCCATTAACCACCATCTCTGTTTGCGGTCCAATAACCAGTTCTCTATCCTGAACAAATGTTTTCTTCAAGGCCAACAGTCCTCAGTTTATACATTAGTCGCCTATGTGGCACAGTATCAAAGGCTTTTGCAAATCCAAATATACCACATCCACCAGCTGTGCCTGAATCTAACTCTTACTCACTTCTTCATAAAAACCAATTAAATTTGTCTGGCATGATCTATTTCTCATAATCCATGCT
Organism: Hymenochirus boettgeri; assembly: GCA_019447015.1. NCBI lineage: Eukaryota > Metazoa > Chordata > Amphibia > Anura > Pipidae > Hymenochirus > Hymenochirus boettgeri. The sequence goes on from CM033473.1 coordinate 292,131,436, forward strand.
GACTACTACTATAAGATAACTCTGGAGACAAAGTCAAGGATATGATCCCTTAACAAAGTTTCCATCACCTTCCCTACCACTGATGTTAGGCTTACAGGTCTATGTTACCAGGCTGTGAACGACTACCTTTTTTGAATATTGGTATTACATTGGCTTTTTTCCAATCCAGCGGCACATCCCCAGACAAAAGCGAATCTGAAAAGATGAGACACAGTGGTCTTTGCTAGAACTGAACTAAGCTCTTTTAAAATCCTAGGATCAATCCATCTGGTCCTGGCGCTTTATTGATATTAACTTTGTCTAATTGATTCCGTACCATATCCTCTGTTATCCATAGCTTACATATTGTACAGTACTATACCATAGCTTACACATTGTACATTACTATACCATGCTTACCATTGTACGTACTATACCATAGCTTACCTTGACAGTACTATACCATAGCTTAACACATTGTACATACTATCCATAGCTTACACATTGTACAGAACTGTAAGCGTACATAGTTACACATTGTACAGAACTATACCATAGTTTACTATACCATAGCTTACACATTGTACAGTACTATATACCACAGCTTACACATTGTACAGAACTATACCACAGCTTACACATTGTACAGTACTATTCCATAGCTTACACATTGTACAGTACTATACCATAGCTTACACATTGTACAGTACTATACCATAGCTTACACATTGTACAGTACTATACCATAGCTTACACATTGTACAGTTACGATACCATAAGCTTACACAATTGTACAGTACTATACCACAGCTTACCATTGTACAGTACTATAACAGCTTACACATGTAAGTATATTACCATAGCTTACACATTGTACAGTACTATACCATAGACTTACACATGTACAGTACTATACCATAGCTACACATTGTACAGAATATACCATAGCTTCACATTGTACAGTACTATACCCATAGCTTACACATTGTACAGAACTATAAAGCTTACACATTGTACAGTACTATACCATAGCTTACACATTGTACAGAACTATACCATAGCTTACACATTGTACACTACTATACCATAGCTTACACATTGTACAGTACTATACCATAGCTTACACATTGTACAGACATACATAGCTTAACATTGTACAGTACTATACCATAGCTACACAATGTACAGAACTATACCATAGCTTACACATGTACAGAACTATACATAGCTTACACATTGTACAGTACTATACCATAGCTTACACATTGTACAGTACTATACCATAGGTTACACATTGTACAGACATACATACCATAGCTTACAACATTGTACAGTACTATACCATAGCTTACACATTGTACAAACTATACCATAGCTTACACATTGTACAGAACTATACCATAGTTACACATTGTACAGAACTATACCATAGCTACACATTGTACAGTTACTATACCATAGTTACACATTGTACAGTACTATACCATAGCTTACACATTGTACAGTACTATACCATAGCTTACACATTGTACAGAACTATACCACAGCTTACACATTGTACAGAACTATACCACAGCTTACACATTGTACAGTACTATACCATAGCTTACACATTGTACAGTACTATACCACAGCTTACACATTGCACAGTACTATACCATAGCTTACACATTGCACAGTACTATACCCAGCTTACACATTGTACAGTACTATACCATGCTTACACATTGTACAGTACTATACCACAGCTTACACATTGTACAGAACTATACCACAGCTTACACATTGTACAGTACTATTCCATAGCTTACACATTGTACAGTACTATTCCATAGCTTACACATTGTACAGTACTGTACCATAGCTTACACATTGTACAGTACTATACCATAGCTTACAAATTGTACAGTACTATACCATAGCTTACACATTGTCCAGTACTAACCATAGCTTACCATTGTACAGAAAACTAGACCATAGCTACTACACATTGTACAGTACTATACCATAGCTTACACATTGTCCAGTACTATACCACTACACTTGTACGTACTAATACCACAGCTTACACATTGTACAGTACTAATAATACCACAAGCTTACACATTAGCTAACAGTACTATACCACAGCTTACTGCACATTGTACATTACTACATACCACATGTACTTTACAACACATTGTAACAGTACTATACAACAGGGCCACAGCTTACACATTGTACCGTAACTATACCCACAGTTTACACATTGTACAGAACATACCAACAGCTTACACAGTTGTACAGTACTATATCCACAGCTTTACCCATTGTACAGTACTATACCATTGAGTAACATACAGTAAACATACGTACATAGTAATCTAGGGTGAAAAAGACATTCGTCCATCAAGTCCAACCTATTACTTTTTTTTTTTTTTTTATTTATTTTTTTTAACCCTACCTAACAGTTTGTCAGAGGAAGGCAAAAAACCCCATCTAAAAAAGGGGAAAAAATTCCTTCCTGACTCCAAACGGCAATCGGAAAGTATCCCTGGATCAACCAGATCTATATGCCTTAATACCAGTAATTCTCAATATTTTTTAGTTTTAGAAACTTATCCAGGCCTTTTTTTAAAGTTATTCAATGAACTTGCCATTACCACCACTCTGCTGGAAGACAGTTCCACAGTTTCACACCGTTCTCAACTGTAAGAAACCTCTCCTAACTTGAAGATGAAACTTCTTTCTTCCAACCTTAAAGGATGTCCCACGAGTCCTCTGATATGACCTATTAGTGAACAATGCACCAGAGAGTTCACTGTATGGCCATTAATATATTTGTATAAGGTTATCATGTCCCCACGCAACCGCCGCTTCTCCAATGTAACAGCCCTAACTTGCCTACTCTGCCTGCATATTCAAGCCCCTCCATTCCCCTTATTAATTTAGTTGCCCTTCTCTGACTGCCTCAATTTCCAAGATGTCCCTTTTGTATATGGGATTCCAAAACTGCACCGCATATTCCAAATGTGGCCTTACCAGTGCCTTGTAAAAGGGAAATAATATTTTTCTCTCTGATCCATTCCCCCTTTATACAAGACAATATCTTGCTAGCTCTAGCTGTTGCTACCTGGCATGTTTGCTACACGCTAAGTCTGTTATCTACCAGAACCCCCACATCTTTTCCATTTCAATGCACTTAACACAAGATTATTTTATGGTGTAGTGGCACAGGGATTATTAATCCCAAATGCATCACCTTACATTTATCAACATTGATCTCATCTGCCATTCTGCTGCCCATTTTGATAATCTATCTAGGTCTGCTTGCAGCACTTGCACTCATTGGAAGTTTCCAAGCTTGCATAATTTAGTGTCATCAGCAAACACAGAGACCTTTGCTCTCAATGCCCCCTTCTAAGTCATTTATAAACAGATTAACAGAACGCCCCAGTAACAGAACCTGAGGAACTCCGCTTAGAACTTTAGCCCACATAGATGTAGCTCCATTAACCACCACTCTCTGTTTGCGGTCCAATAACCAGTTCTCTATCCATGAACAAATGTTTTCTTCAAGGCCAACAGTCCCTTTTATACATTTCGCCTATGTGGCACGTATCAAGGCTTGCAAATCCAAATATACCACATCCACAGCTGTGTGCTGAATCTAACTTCTTACTCACTTCTTCATAAAAACCAATTAAAATTTGTCTGGCATGATCTTTTTTTCTCATAATCCATGCTGACTACTACTAATAAGATAATCTCTGGAGACAAAGTCAAGGATATGATCCCTTAACAAAGTTTCCATCACTTCCCTACCACTGATGTTAGGCTTACGGTCTAATTTACCAGGCTGTGAACGACTACCTTTTTTGAATATTGGTATTACATTGGCTTTTTTCCAATCCGCGGCAACATCCCCAGACAAAAGCGAATCTGAAAAGATGAGACACAGTGGTCTTGCTAAACTGAACTAAGCTCTTTTAAAATCCTAGGATGCAATCCATCTGGTCCTGGCGCTTTATTGATATTAACTTTGTCTAATTGATTCCGTACCATATCCTCTGTTATCATAGCTTACATATTGTACAGTACTATACCATAGCTTACAACATTGTACAGTACTATACCATAGCTTACACATTGTACAGTACTACACCATATCTTACACAATTGTACAGTACTATACCATAGCTTCACATTGTACAGTACTATACCATACTTACCATTGTACAGAACTTACCATAGCTTCACACATTGTACAAGAACTATACCATAGTTTACCATTGTACAGAACTATACCATAGCTTACACATTGTACAGTACTATACCACAGCTTACACATTGTACAGTACTATACCATAGCTTACATTGTACAGTACTATACCATAGCTTACCATTGTACAGTACTATACCATAGCTTACACATTGTACAGTACTATACATAGCTTACACATTGTACAGTTACTATACCATAGCTTACACATTGTACAGTACTATACCATAGCTTACACATTGTACAGTACTATACCACAGCTTACACATTGTACAGTACTATACCACAGCTTACACATTGTACAGTACTATACCACAGCTTACACATTGTACAGAACTATACCACAGCTTACACATTGTACAGAACTATACCACAGCTTACACATTGCACAGTACTATACCACAGCTTACACATTGTACAGTACTATACCATAGCTTACACATTGTACAGTACTATATACCACAGCTTACACATTGTACAGAACTATACCACAGCTTACACATTGTACAGTACTATTCCATAGCTTACACATTGTACAGTACTATACCATAGCTACACATGTACAGTACTATACAAGCTACACATTGTACAGTACTATACCATAGCTTACACATTGTACATACTATGGTCTATAATACTATAGCTACATGGTCAATTACTTGGATCTCTGTACCATTTTATGAATGGACTATAATACTATAGCTACATGGTGAAATACTGGGATCTCTGTACCATTTTATGAATGGACTATATATAATACTATAGCTACATGGTGAAATACTGGGATCTCTGTACCATTTTATGAATGGGCTATAATACTATAGCTACATGGTAAATTACTGGGATCTCTGTACCATTTTATGAATGGACTATAATACTATAGCTACATGGTCAATTGCTGGGATCTCTCTACCATTTTATGAATGGACTATAATACTATAGCTACATGGTCAATTGCAGGGATCTCTCTACCATTTTATGAATGGACTATAATACTATAGCCACATGGTCCATTACTGGGATCTCTGTACCATTTTATGAATGGACTATAATACTATAGCTACATGGTCGATTACTGGGATCTCTGTACTATTTTATGAATGGACTATAATACTATAGCTACATGGTCAAATACTGGGATCTCTTTTTTGCCACAATCAAATAAAATCCCTGATTAAGATTTAGAACAGGGAATGCTGGGAGGTGTAATTTTTAAACACCTGGAGGACCCCAAATTGAACAAGGAAAGCGGGTGCAAAATTTGCCCATGCTTTTAATTTTCAGTAACCAATCATATGCTACCTTTATACTGATCTACTGTTGTTCGAAAACATTAGATGAAATCTGATTGGTCGCTGCAATCAAACAAGCTTGTGTAATATTTCTTCTAATTCACTAGATTCTGGTCTGATTCCCATCCTGCAGATTCATGGTGCAAACATGTAACTACCATTTACTACTATCAGTGTAGCCAAGGGGCTAATTCCTAGAACCCTTCCCCACCCTACAGCTGCAATCACAGGAAGACATCAGAACTGCTGCCTCTGTGGTTATAAAGTTCAGTGCAGATCCTATGGTTATAATGCTTTGAACTAGGGGATAAAACCACGCAGACTTTCATTTTTACTGTTTTAACTCGACTGCATGAATATAGGGAAATAGTTAAAAGAAATTCCCAGCATTCTGTTTATAACAGGTCATTATGCAACTGTCAGGATGTCAGGGGTTGTTGGGAATTGTAGTTCTGTTTGGAGAGATGCAGGCTGGGAATTACAGATTCAGGATGATGAGTGACTCTCAAGTTATTGTTACAGTTCCAAGGTCTTGCTCTACCCTCAGTGCTGCTTCCTAGTTGCCACTTTAAAGTTCATTCACATTTAAATCTACATGCTGCAAAGATAGGCACACATTTATGAAATGCAATGCTGTATGGCTATACTGAAATCTGTGCAGCCTGCATCATGTTTCTACTGTAAACACAGACCAGCCTGTCACTGTCACTATGTAGATATGTGTTTGGGTCTTAAAAGAAAGGTGACAAAAATGAGGGTGTGGGGGGGGGAAAGGATTTTAGCCCCCCAACATTCCCCCTATATTATGGACACTTTTTTTTAATGGAGAATTTTTTTATCAGACCAATCCTGGTTGTACGATTGGTCTGTGTATGTCTTGCTTTGAAGAAACAACATGGTACAGAGCTGCAGGGGGAAGATAATGAAGCGAACCTGATCTTCGCACAGCTCAATACTTATTTAGGCTGAGGCCACGCTACATGCAAGAAAAGCACCTGTTCACATGCTTTTATCTCACGTTAAAGTCTGCAAGCAATCGGAGCACATGCCATTCACAAAAAAAATTTATGGCATGTGCTCCGAAAACAGCTTGCAGCATAGAGCAGAGCACGCGGTGTGGCCACCCACATCTACATGCACTGCTCTGCATTTGTCATTCGCAAACGAATAACAAATTGCATTTGGAAGCGCGTGTGAGAAATGCATTAGTGTGCTTTAGCCCTTAAAGGGGAATGTTGGAGGGAATGTTTTGCAGAGAAATTCAAGGGGAAGAAATTTCCCACCTAATGGAATCTACTGTGTCCTTGAAGTACAAATATTTGTATGAACGTGGTAGATTGTAGACTAATCACACAGAGTTTCACTATTTACTTACAGGGGAGATACAGGGAGAGGGAATGGTGACAGATTACAGTGTGTTTCCCTGTTATTGTGCGGATCTCATGGGTTTCACAAGGCCTATTGGAAACCAGGCGGTCAACTAAAAACAACCGAGACGTCCTATTAAAGGGTCAGTCACTGATAATTCTGATAGATCTGGAGGATATACCAGTCCATGTGTACGCAGCCTAATTGGTGTGATATATGATCTCAGGTCTTTTCTATGTAGGGTAGGAGCCATGGGTAGGGGATGGTAATGGATCTGCAGGAAACATCCTGTTATTGAACATTCTATTTCCTATAATGTTTCCAATAGAGGGTTCAAAATTCGTTTTGACCGAATCAGACAACAATGATCTTAAACTGGCAGCAATGAATTCTGGGTGCCTGCATCCAAATATCCCGCAAGCTTTGTTTTCCTTATTTCTCAAGGCTTGATTGGTTATGTCAGTTAAACCGCGGAGACATGTATCAACTTAAGGAAGTTCCAGGCCTTAAAGGAGCAGGACTGCTAACAGGATACTAATGCAACGTGCTGGCACTTTATGCTGTTTTCATACACGTGGAAGGATGCTAATTGTGGTGCACTGATCATGCAGTGGTCTCTTTAACTGCTCTTGCATAACTTGGCGTCACCAAACAACTTCCTCTATTTGGAATCTTAGGCTCTGTGCTAGAGAGCAGAATAAATTAAAGAGACAGTTATAGAGAAGGTGGTCTATAGAATGTAGAAAAATCTCTAGATCTAGAAATATATCTATATACAGTATATCGACCAAATGGCAGCTATTATTAAACCAAATGTGGGAATTTAAGGGGAACATCTCTGTCAAAATGAGATTTTGTCATTTTACACCGTGATACAGAACGACGTCTGGGAGTGACAGTGTGTTAATTGGGTGAGAAAACGTATTCAGTAGATGAGAGAACTGAAAACAGACCTCCCCTCCCCTAAATGGCTCATGTGGTGAAATCCTAACATGTAAAATGTGATAAGAGCCGATAATAATTATTGTTTAGTAAAACAGAAAAGGGGAAAGTATTGTTAGGATTTTATTATTAGAAGAAAGGAAAGTCTGTGACCTTATGTCTGTCCAACCTCATTGGGTGACACAGAAGAGTGAAGTACCTGATTGGCCAACTCCATGTAGCCTATACCAGAATGTCTGTCATGTGTTTGCAGGAGTCACACTTTACCAGTGAGAATCTAATCTGAACATGGTCAGTGAATTCTCTCTCTCCATCCTACGGTCCTTCCTAAAGCTGTCAAATCCTTACTGACTAGCCTGTCCTTGGCCTCTCTCTGAACACTGAGGAAAGGAATGCAGAACACAGATTAGGACAGGAACCAATAGAATTACAGAGAGTTAGAGCTTATTATAGATGCCATTCAGGCTCATCAATATCTTCTCTGTAGTTTAGTCCGGAGTATAAAGTATGTTCTACATTAGCAACACTCAGTGTAAAGAAAGAAAAACATTTTATTTCATTTTACTTACAACCTGAAGGTTTGGAAACATGAGGCTCCAGGTATTGGCCTTGCAGACAGACTGATCTTACCACGTGGGAGATTATTCTATCCACATTTACCTTCTCTGAATGATTCACTTTCCTTTGTCTTTCCAAGAACGTGATCTACATGTAACGTGCAGTGCTTGTTATTTTCTGTTGTCTGTTTACTAGCTATCGGCTAGTAAACCTGTAGGATGTGCTCTGCTAACGGCTAGTAAACCTGTAGGACGTGCTCTGCAATCGGCTAGTAAACCTGTAGGACGTGCTCTGCTATCGGCAAGGAAACCTGTAAGATGTGCTCTGCCATTGGCTCATAATCCTGTAGGATGTGCTCTGCTATTGGCAAATAAACCTGTAGGATGTGCTCTGCCATTGGCTCATAATCTTGTAGGATGTGCTCTGCTATCAGCTAATAAACCTATAAGATGAGCTCTGCCGTTAGCTCATAATCCTGTAGGATGTGCTCTGCCGTTGGCTAATAAACCTGTAGGATAACATATGCTCTGGTGTCAGGTAGTAAACTAGTAGGAATTGCTCTGGTGTGGGCAAACAAACCTGTGAATCATACTTATACAGGTCACTATCATTTATGACCTTGTCATTTTGACACACACTAATGGCCACACAGATCTTGTCTTTGCAGATATATGGATTGTTTTAATAAAAACATTTACTTTTTGGCAGATTTTATAAGTATGCCCCTTACAGTTCTTAAGGAGAAATTCAGCTAAAAAACAATTTTTCATACAACCTTTAATTAATAACTGATAATAAAAATGATATTTCACTCGACATTCTAAGTAATTCAGGAGCAGAAATACACCTGTGTGAAATCAAGTCCTTCAGTCACTGAATGACTCCTCCTACTCCTTAAGCCACTGATTCAGACATGCTCAGTTTGCTAATCCCAGGAAGCGAGAGAGAAGGGCTCTCCTGTACTAAGAGGAAGGTTCTTGCTGTGTTAGAATATTTACTTATTTCACATATTTAACCCTTTGCTACCAGATCATACAGTGCATTACAGCTCCTGAAAACCACTAATCAACAACAATCTGTACATGCACTCTTCAATCTTTTTTTCCAATGTACATACAGTCTTACCTGAATTGTTTAATATAAAGCCCTTCCAGGGCAATTTATTCCAGTCTGTTTTCTATTCAGTGAGTTGAGCCCCAATATTATGCTCCTGTATTAAGCTTGCATAAAGATAGTGCAATCAGATTGTAAGGTGTGTGTGCAGATTGCATACAATTCTCACTTGGTTTGTAGTTTTGCACTGCGGTAGGGGACACAGTACATATGCTAAGCTACAGATACTGTATCACAGTACAGTCCCCACCTGCTATATTTAATTCATATACAATGGTCACTACAGCACCAACTCACACAAATTTATGTCCATAAATAACCAATCAATCAATTACATTTTATTTTATTAGTATGATTTTGAGGCCACGGGCCTAGTACTTTTGTAGTAATCGGGAACATTTTTACCTTTAAAATCCAGTTTCAGTAACTAATGACATCACTAAGCAGCAATAATGACTGATGGCATCACTAAGCACTGTTTATAAATGATATATAATTGACAGGCCATTTAATGAGGAAATTAAAAAACCAAATGGACTTGACAAATTCCAGTGTTTTAATGTTGCCCTGTGGACAAAAGGTAATTTCATTTCAATTCATACTTATTTAAAGACTTCATCAGAAGGAATGATTTCAACCATAGGAGGTGGTACATTAACCACTTCATCCCCAGAATTCAAAGCCAAGCAAAGCACACTGTCTATGGATCTGTCAACAGTTTAACCATGTATTACCCAGACACCCCAAAGCACTTATAGAGCGTACAGCTCCCGAAACCGCCACAATCCGTGGGTTTTTTTTTTATAAGGGAAGAGAAGTGCTTGTTCCTATTTTTATGCACCTACAGAGATAGAGGGGGCTGAAATCTCAAGCAGAAACAGAAGAACAATAGACAGGAATAGCTCGGAATTGAGTTGGTTTTCTGGATCTGTCAGATGTAAAGGAGAGAAGGTCGGAAGAGCCTAGAGAGAGACTGTAGAATGGACTTATCATAGGAACGTCTAGAAAGACGCGTGGTTAGCCAAATCGTGGCACTAACCGGTGAGCTATGGATTAGAGAGCAGTAATTTGTTATCCGGGAACTGACAATAAAACCAGCTCTGTCTATGTTAGGGCTAAGCCTCATATAGGTGTGATGTCCATGTTTATGGACATTTGAAATTCTTTACCCTTGCTGGGTTCTATAAAGCAGGTATACCTACCCAACTTCTTACTGTATTACCCAAAGATACAGGAAGAGGGGGCCCCATTATAGGGGGCCCAGTGATTTCTCATTACGCCACTTTTCTGTAAAGTAAGAAAGTGTGAGGTCAGCGAATTGGAAAATCTCTTCTCCTTCACTCTCACTGTAAATGCAGAATGTAGTTATTACATCATCACTGCAGTCTGGTTAAAACAATACAGTTGTGGTCATGAGTCATTTACTTATGTCATGTCATGGATTATGTAATTCACTTTAAGGTCTTGATCACAGACACGCGGGTGATATATAAAGATTTTAATTATATATGTAGATGCTATGGGCCGCAGTTGAGGCATAATTACAAAACGAGGGTTAATATCGCCAAACACTGCAACACATTGCAGTGTAAATTTTACCTTATAACTTGTTCTTTCGCCCTATTTATAAAGTGACGAAAAGTTTACATGAAAACGCAAAAAGAAGCATAAAACCGAATCCTCACCCCTGGTTCTACCGTCTAACCCTGGCAATACAATACTAGGCTTCTTCAGTCCTGTCTCCTGGCTTGTGTCTGGATCCTGGCCAATGGGCCGAAGTTTCGGTTCTCACCCTTACTTGCTTTTAATGTGAAGGTAAGGGGAGGTTTGTGTTAGGATTCCTCTTTTCATACAGGTTTTTTTTGCCTTCCAACAGTTAGACAGACATTATGGGTAGGGTATAAAGGTTGGACTAGATGGACGTATGTCTTTATACAACCTCCAATACTATGTTACTATGTAACTGTTATACAGACATTATGGGTAGGGTATAAAGGTTGGACTAGATGGACGTATGTCTTTATACAACCTCCAATACTATGTTACTATGTAACTGTTATACAGACATTATGGGTAGGGTTAAAGGTTTACTAGATGAGACTATGTCTTTAATACAACCTCCAATACTATGTCTATGTAACTGTATACCAGACATTATGGTAGGGTATAAAGGTTGGACTAGAGAGGACGTATGTCTTTATACAAACCTCCAATACTATGTTACTATGTACTGTTATCAGACATTAGGGGTAGGGTATAAAGGTTGACTAGATGACGTATGTCTTTATACAACCTCCAATACTCTGTTACTATGTACTGTTATACCATATGGGTAGGGATATAAGGTTGGACTAGATGGACGTATGTCTTTATACAACCTCCAATACTAGTTACTATGTAACTGTTATACAGACATTATGGGTAGGGTATAACGGTTGGACTAGATGGACGATGTCTTTATACAACCTCCATACTATGTTACTATGTAACTGTTATACAGACATTATGGGTAGGAATAAAGGTTGGACTAGATGGACGTATGTCTTTATACAACCTCCAATACTATGTACTATGTAACTGTTATACAGACATTATGGGTAGGTATAAGGTAGGTAAGGTTGGACTAGATGGACGTATTGTCTTATACAACCTCCAATACTATGTTACTATGTCAACTGTTATACAGACATTATGGTTAGGGTATAAAGGTTGACTAGAGTGACGTATGTCTTTATACAACCTCCAATACTATGTTACTATGTAACTGTTATACAACATTATGTAGGGTATAAAGTGTTGGACTAGATGGATGTATGTCTTTTATACAACCTCCAATACTATGTTACTATGTAACTGTTAACAGCTTATGGGTAGGGTATAAAGGTTGGACTAGATGGACGTATGTCTTTATACAACCTCCAATACTATGTTACTATGTAACTGTTAACAGACATTATGGGTAGGGTATAAAGGTTGGACTAGATGGACTATTCTTTTCTTTATACAACCTCCAATACTATTTTACTATGTACTGTTATACAGACATTATGGGTAGGGTTAAAGGTTGGACTAGATGGACTATGTCTTTATAAACCCTCCAATACTATGTTACTATGTAACTGTTATAACAGACATATGGGTAGGGTATAAAGGTTGGACTAGATGGATGTATTTCTTTATACAACCTCCAATACTATGTTACTATGTAACTGTTTATACAGACATTATGGGGTTAGGTAGTGGTTGACTAGATGGCCGTATGTCTTTATACAACCTCCAATACTTGTTACTATGTAACTGTTAACAGACATTATGGGTAGGGTATAAAAGGTTGGACTAGATGGACGTATATCTTTTAAACCTCCAATACTATGTTACTATGTAACTGTTAACAGACATTATGGGTAGGGTAAGGTGTGGGACTAGATGGACATTTGTCTTTATACAACCTCCAATACTATGTTACTATGTAACTGTTAACACTTAGGGTAGGGTTAAAGGTTTGGACTAGATGGACGTATGTCTTTATACAACCTCCCAATACTATTTACTATAACTGTTTACAGACATTATGGTAGTGGTATAAAGTGGACTAGATGGACGTATGTCTTTATACAACCTCCAATACTATTTTTACTATGTAACGTGTTATACAGACATTATGGGTAGGGTATAAAGTTGGACTAGATGGACATTTGTCTTCATATAACCTCCAAACTATGTTACTATGTAACGTTTAGACGCATTATGGGGTAGGGTATAAAGGTTGGATTAGATAACGTATGTCTTTATAAACCTCAATACTATGTTACTATGTACTGTTATACAGACATTATGGGTAGGGATAAAGGTGGACTAGATGGACGTATTCTTTATACAACCTCCAATACTATGTTACTAGTAACTGTATAACAGACATTATGGTAGGGTTAAAGTTTGGACTAGATGAGATTATGTCTTTAATACAACCCTCCAATACTATGTTACTATGTAACTGTTAGACAGACATTATGGGTAGGTATAAAGGTTGGACTAGATGGACGATTGTCTTTATACAACCTCCAATACTATGTTACTATTAACTGTTAGACAGACATTATGGGTAGGGTATAAGGTTGGACTAGATGGACGTATATCTTTTAACAACCTCCAAACTATGTTACTAGTAACTGTTTATACAGCCATATGGGTAGGTATAAAGGTTGGACTAGATGGACATTTGTCTTTATATACCACCTCCAATACTATGTTACTATGTAAACTGTTATACAGACATATGGGTAGGGTATAAAGTTTGGACTAGATGGATTTGTCTTTATACAACCTCCAATACTATGTTCTCTATGTAACTGTTATACGACTTATGGGTAGGGTATAAAGGTTGGACTAGAGGACGTATGTCTTTAACAACCTCCAATACGTTACTATGTAACTGTTATACAGACATTATGGTATGGGATAAAGGTTGGACTAGATGGACATGTCTTTATAAACCTCCAATACTAGTACTATGTAACTGTTAGACAGACATTATGGGTAGGTTTAAAGGTTGGACTAGATGGAATTTGTCTTTATACAACCTCCAATACTATGTTACTATGTAACTGTTTAACAGACATTAGGGTAGGGTATAAAGGTTGGACTAGATGGACGTATGTCTTTATACACCTCCAATACTATTTACTATGTAACTGTTATACAGACATTATGGGTAGGTATAAAGGTTGGACTAGATGGACGTATGTCCTTTATAACAACCTCCAATACTATATTACTATGTAACTGTTAGACGAACTATTGGTAGGGTATAAAGGTTGGACTATGATGGACGATTTTCTTTATACAACCTCCAAACTATGTTACTTGTAACTGTTACAGACATTATGGTAGGGGTATAAAGGTTGGATCTAGATGACGTTATGTCTTTATAGAACTCCAATACGATGTACTTGTAACTGTTATACAGACATTATGGGTAGGGATAAAGGTTGGACTAGATGACGTATGTCTTTATACAACCTCCAATCATGTTAACTATGTAACTGTTATACAGACATTTGGGGTAGGGTATAAAGGTTGACTTGATGGCGATTATGTCTTTATACAACCTCCAATACTATGTTACTTGTAACTGTTATACAGACATGGGGTAGGAATAAAGGTTGGACTAGATGGACGTATTCTTTATACAACCTCCAATACTATTCACTATTAACTGTTAGACAGACATTATGGGTAGGGTATTCAAAGGTTGACTAGGATGGACGTATTCTTTATACAACCTCCATTACTATGTACTATGTAAACTGTTAACAGACATTATGGTTAGGTAAATAAAGGTTGGACTAGATGGACGTATGTTCTTTATTACAACTCCATCTATAGTTACTATGTACTGTTATACAGTACATTTGGGTAGGGTACTAAGGTTTGGGACTTTAGATTAATGACGTATGTCTTTATAACAACCTCCAATCTAGTTTACGATGTAACTGTTAGTACAGACATTGAGGGTAGGGTATAAAGGTTGGACTAGATAGAGTATGTCTTATACAACCTCCAATACTATGTTACTATGTTAACTGTTATACAGACATTATGGGTAGGGTATAAAGGTTGGACTAGCTGGACGTATGTCTTTACCTGTATATAACCTCCAATACTATGTAAAAGTATGTATGTAATTCAACAATGTAAGTTAGTTTTAGGGGAGTAACACACCATATATCATTACTATGACTGTCTGGTTGCATCTTGTACCAAGGGCTGCAAATCACATTAAACCACATTTCCTTTTGTCTACACAGTGAGAACAGAACCACAATGTACATTAGATACTCATTCAACTTCTTGTTTCTTTTAAGGGTTTTTTCATACATAAACAACATCCTTAAACGTAATAAAATAATCTAAAAAGATTTATGTATGAGAAAAAACCTTAAAAGAAACAGAAGGTGAATGAGTATCTAATGTACATTGTGGTTCTGTTCTTGTCTCACTGTGTAGACAAAGGAAATGTGGTTTAATGTGATTTGCAGCCCTTGGTACAAGATGCAACCGACAGTCATAGTAATGATATATGGTGTGTTACTTCCCCCTAAAACTAACTTACATTGTTGAATTCATACATACTTTTACATAGTATTGGAGGTTATATACAGGTAAAGACATAGTCCAGCTAGTCCAACCTTTATACCCTACCCAAATGTCGTTAACAGATTACATAGTAACATAGTATTGGAGGTTGTATAAAGACATACATCCATCTAGTCAACCCTTTAACACCTACCCACAATGTCTGTCTAACAGTTACATAGTAACATAGTATTGGAGGTTGTATAAAGACATACGTCCTATCTAGTCCAACACTTATACCCTACCCAAATGTCTGTCTAAACAGTTACATAGATAACATAGCATTGGAGTTGTATAAAGAACATACGTCCATCTAGTCCAACCTTTATACCCTACCCATAATGTCTGTAAACAGTTTACATAGTAACATAGATTGGAGGTTGTATAAAGACATACGTCCATCTAGTCCACCTTTATACCCTACCCATAATGTCTGTCTACAGTTACATAGTAATATAGTATGGAGGTTGTAAAAGACATACGTCCATCTAGTCCAACCTTTATACCACCCATACATGTCGTGTAACAGTTACATAGTAAGGACATAGTATTGGAGGTTGTATAAAGACATACGTCCATCTAGTCCAACCTTTATCCCTACCATAATGTCTGTTATACAGTTACATAGTAACATAGTATTTGGAGGTTGTATAAAAGACATACATCCATCTAGTCCAACCTTTATTCCTAACCCATATTCGTATAACAGTTACATAGTAACTAGATTGGAGGTTGTATAAAACATATAGTCAATCTAGTCAACCTTTTCCCTACCATAGTCTGTATAAAGTTACATAACATAGTATTGGAGGTTGTAATAAAGACATACGTCCATCTAGTCTCCAACCTTATCCCTACCCATAATGTCTGTATAACAGTTACATAGTAACATAGTATTGGAGATTCTATAAAGACATACGTCTATCTAATCCAACCTTTATACCCTACCCATAATGCCTGTCTAACAGTTACATAGTAACATAGTTTTGGAGGTTATATAAAGACAAATGTCCATCTAGTCCAACCTTTATACCTACCATAATGTCTGTATAACAGTTACATAGTAACATAGTATTGGAGGTTGTATAAGACATACGTCATCTAGTCCAACCTTTATACCCTACCATAAGTCTGTATAACAGTTACATAGAATATAGTATTGGAGGTTATAAAGACATACGTCCATCTAGTCCAACCTTTATACCCTACCCGTAATGTCTGCTAACAGTTACATAGTAAACTAGTATTGGAGGTTGATAAGACAAATGTCATCATAGTCCAACTAATACCTTACCCAAATGTTGTAACAGTTACATAGTAACATAGTATTGAGGTTATATAAAAAATGTCATCTAGTCCAACCTTTATACCCTACCCTAATGTCTGTATAACAGTTACATAGTAGTAACATATTGGAGGTTGTATAAAGACATAGTCCATCTAGTCCAACCTTTATACCCTACCCATAATGTCTGTAAACAGTTACATAGTAACATAGTATTGGAGGTTGATATAAAGACACAATCCATCTAGTCCACCTTTATACCCTACCCATAATGTCTGTATAACCAGTTAATAGAAACATAGTATTGGAGGTTTATAAAGAAAAGGTCCATCTAGTCCAACCTTTATACCCTACCCATAAGTCTGTATAACAGTTACATAGTAACATAGTATTGGAGGTTGTATAAAGATACGTCCATCTAGTCCAACCCTTTATAACCCTACATAATGTCTGTATAACAGTTATATAGTACTAGTATGGAGGTTGTATAAAGACATACGTCCATCTAGTCCAACCTTTATTACCCTACATAAGTCTGTTAACAGTTACATAGTAACATAGTATTGGAGGTTGTAAAAGACAGACATCCATCTAGTCCAACTTTATACCCTAACATAATGTCTGTATAACAGTTACATAGAACATAGTATTGGAGGTTGTATAAAGACATACGTCCATCTAGTCCAACCTTTATACCCTACCATAATGTCTGTATAACAGTACATAGTAACATAGTAGTGGAGTTCGTATAAAGACATACGTCTATCTAATCCCAACTTATACCTACCCATAATGCCTGTATAACAGTTACATAGTAAACATAGTTTTGGGGTTTATAAGACATGTCCATCTAGTCCAACCTTAACCGTCTACCATAACTGTCTGTATAACAGTTAATATAAAATAGTATTGGAGGTTGTTATAAAGCATACGTCCATCAGTCCAACCTTTATACCCTACCCATAGTCTGTATAACAGTTACATAGAATATAGTATTGGAGGTTGTATAAGACATACGTCCATCTAGTCCAACTTTATACCCTACCCGATAATGTCTCGAAACAGTTACATAGTAACATAGTATTGGAGGTTGTATAAAGAATAGTCATCTAGTCCAACCTTTATACCTACCCATAATGTCTGTATAACCGTTGACATAGTAACATAGTATTGGAGTTGTATAAAGAGAAATGTCCATCTAGTCCACTTTATACCCTACCATAATGTCTGTATAAAGTCATAGTAACATAGTATTGGAGGTTTTATAAAGACTAGTCCATCTAGTCCAACTTTATACCCTACCCATAATGTCTGTATAAAGTTACATAGTAACATAGTATTGGGAGGTTGTATAAAGACATTACTCCATCTAGTCCAACCTTATTACCCTACCCATAATGTCTGTATAACGTTACATAGTAACATAGTATTGGAGGTTTATAAAGACAATGTCCATCTAGTCCAACCTTTATACCCTACCATAATGTCTGTATAACGTTACATAGTAACATAGTATGGAGGTTGTAAAAGAATACGTCCATCTAGTCCAACCTTTATACCCTACCCATAATGCTGTCTATATAACAGTTATATAGTAACAAGTAGTGGAGGTTGTATAAAGACATACGTCCATCTAGTCCCAACCTTTATAATCCTACCCATAAGTCTGTCTAACAGTTACAAGTAACATAGTATTGGAGGTTGATAAAGACATACATCCATTCTTAGTCCAAACTTACCTATAATCTTCCTACTAAGTACATAGAGAGTGTATAAAGCATGGTCATCATACTTTACTCTAAGTGTCAACAGTACATAGTAAAACATAGTATGGAGGTTGTATAAAGACATACGTCCACTAGATCCAACCTTTACCTAAACCGATACCTACCCATAATGGATCGTATAACAGTTAATAGTAACATAGATTGGAGGGTTGTTGATAAAGACATAGTAATCTGTCAAATGATCCCTATGTATACCCTACCCATAATGTTCATGTTAAATAACAGTTTACATAGTAACATAGTATTGGAGGGTTGTATAAAGACATACGTCCATCTAGTCCAACCTTTATATCCTACCCATAATGTCTGTATAACAGTTACATAGTAACATAGTATGGAGGTTGTATAAAGACAGACGTCATCAGTACACCTTTATACCCTACCCTAATGTCTGTATAACAGTTAACAGTAACATAGTATTGGAGTTGTATAAAGACATACGTCCATGCTATCCAACCTTATACCCTACCAAATGTTGTTTGGAACAGTACATAGTAACATGTATTGGGGTGTATAAAGACATAGTCCATTCTAGTCCAACCTTTATACCTACCCATAATGTCTGTATAAAACAGGTAATAGTAACATAGCTATGGAGGTTGTATAAAGGACATCGTCCATCTAGTCCAATATCTTGACCATACCCATAAGTCTGTATAAACAGTTACATAGTAACATAGTATGGAGGTTGTATAAAGACATACGTCATCTAGTCCAACCTTTATACCCTAAACCCATAATGTCTGATAACAGTTACATGTAACATAGTATTGGGAGGTTGTATAAAGACATACGTCCATCTAGTCCAACCTTTATTCTCCACCATAATGTCTGTCAAACAGTTACATAGTGAACATAGATGGAGGTTGTATAAGACATACGTCCAATCAGTCCAACCTTATACCCTACCATAAGGTCTGTATAACAGTTACATAGTAACATAGTATGGGAGGTTGTATAAACGACATACGTCCATCTGTCAACCCTTTATACCTACCCCATAATGTTGTCTAACTGTTGAGAAGGCAAAAAAAACTGTATGAAAGAGGAATCCTAACACCAAACCTCCCCTTACCTTCCATTAAAAGCAAGAGTAAGGGTGAGAACCGAAACTTCGGCCCATTGGCCAGGATCAGACACAGCCAGGAGCAGGACTGAGAAAGCTAGTAGTTGTATTGCCAGGGTTAGACGGGTAATAGAAAATGGGGTTGAGGATCTCGGTTGATGCTTCTTTTGCGTTTTAATGTAAATTTCGTCACTTTATAAATAGGGCGAAAGAGAACAAGTTATAAGGTAAAATTAACCACTGAATGGTGTTGCAGGTGTTGGCGATATTTAACCCTCGTTTGTAATTATGCCTAAACTGGGCCCATAGACATCTAAATATATAATTAAACTTTATTATATCACCCGCGTTGTCTTGATCAAGACCTTAAAGTGATAATTACATCCATGACATGACATCAAGTACAGACTCAGTGCCACCAACTGTATTGTTTTACCAGACTGCAGTGTTGATGTTAATAAACTATCATTCGGATTTACAGTGAGAGTGAAGGAGAAGAGATTTTCCAATTCTGACCTACACAACTTTTTACTTTACAGAAAGTGGAGCGTAATGAGAAATCACTGGGCCTCCCTATATGGGGCCCCTCTTCCTGTACTTTGGGTAATACGTAGAAGTAAGAAGTTGGGTAGGTTACCTGCTTTATAGAACCCAGCAAGGGTAAAGAAGTTCAAAGTCCTTAAAAATGGAATCACACCTATATGGGCCTTAGCCCTACATAGACAGAGCTGGTTTTATTGCAGTGTCCCGAGGATAACAAATACTGCTCTCTAATCAACATAGCTCACCGTTAGTGCCACGATTTGGTAACCAAGCTGCTTTCTAGACGTTCCTATGATAAGTCCATTCTACAGTCTCTCTCTAGGCTCTCCGACCTTCTCCATTTTACATCTGACGATCCAGAAAAACCAACTCAATCCGAGTATTTCCTGTCTATGTTCTATGTTTCCTGCTTGAGGATTTCAGCCCCTCTATCTCTGAGGTGCCAATAAAATAGAGGAACAAGCACTTCTCTATTCCCTGTATAAAAAAAACCCACGGATTGTGGCGGTTTCGGGAGCTGTTACGCTCTATAAGTGCTTTGGGGTGTCGGGTAAAATACATGGTTAAACTGGTGAAGATCCATAGACAGTGGGCTTTGCTTGGCTTTGAATTCTGGGGAGAAGTGGTTAATGTACACACCTCCATGGTTGAAATTCATTCCTTCTGATGAAGTCTTTAAAAAGTATGAATTGAAATGAAAGATACCTTTTGTCCACAGGGCAAACATTTAAAAACACTGGAAATTTGTCAAGTCCATTGGTTTTTTTTAATTCTCATTAAATGGCCCTGTCAATTATATATCATTTATAAACAGGCATTAGTGATGCATCAGTCATTATGTGCCCTTAGTTGATGTCATTAGTACTGAAATGGATTTTAAAGGTAAAAATGTTCCACGATATACAAAAAGTACTGGGCCGTGGCCTCAACTATAACTAATAAAAGTAAAATGTAATTGGATTGAGTTGGTATTTATGGCATAAGTTTGTGTGAGTTGGTGCTGTAGTGACCATATGTATATGATTAAAATATAGCAGGTGGGGAATGTACTGGTACAGTTCTGTAGCGTTAGCAGATGACTGTGTCCCTACCGCATGCAAAAACTACAAACCAGTGAGAAGTATGCAATCTGCAACACCACCTTACAATCTGATTGCACTATCCTTTATGCAAGCTTAATCACAGGGAGCATAATATTGGCGGTCAACTCACTGAATTAGAAAAACAGACTGGAATTAAATGTGCCTGGAAGGGCTTAATTAAACAATTCAGGTAGACTGATGGTACATGGAAAAAAAGATGAAGAGTTGCATGTACAGATTTTGTTGATTAGTGGTGGTTCAGGGCTTATGCACGTATGACTCATGGTAGCAAACGGGTTAAAATAGGTGTGAAATAAGTAAATATTCTAACAAGCAAGAACCTTCTCTTTAGTAAAGGAGAGCCCTTCTCTCTCGCTTCCTGGGATAGCAAATGAGCATGTCTGAATCAGTGGCTTAAGGAGTAGGAGGATCATTCAGTGACTGAAGGACTTGATTCACCCCAGGTGATATTTGCTCCTGATTACTTGAGAATGTGAGTGAAATATCATTTTTATTATCAGTTATTAATTCATACATAAACAACATCCTTAAACGTAATAAAATAATCTAAAAAGACCTAATGACACATTATCCTCTTTAGTTAAATTATTTGAAGTAAACTTCTCTCCCTCCAACCCTCCCTTTACTTTGAAATCGAAAGTACCCAGGGGAGAACCTAAACTGCTAGGTCACCCTTGGGTAATTGTTTGCCCATAGTCCATTGGTTTTCTTTCTATCATTTTTGCTTGCCAGTCTGTTCTAGCTCCACCCACTTCTTTAGTCTGGGAACTGGCCAATTGAAAGACGTACTTCTTGCAGAGTGTGTCTTTCCACATGACTGATGAAGGGAGGGGGCGGAGCTGGATCAGACCGGGTATTTTACAATGCCATCTTTTAATTATATTGTGGTCTGTAAAAAAAACGATACAGGGCATTATTTTACTGTGTTGGTAGAAGCGCGGTGTTATAAGTGTTCTGTCTAGTGCCAACTCAGGTTTCTTTAAAGCAGACTTTCCTTGCATGACTTTTCCACAAAAAGTGGCTCCGTCATAGCTTTGCAGGGGGGCCCAGTGATTCCTAGTTACGCCACTGCCAAGAGCCCTATCTTCTGTGGACAGAATTGTATTAATTTGCGCCCTCCCACTCCGCAGCGACTCGAGCTATAAATGTGCAGAGGAGGGGCCTGGCGACGCTCGTCAATCTCTTTCAGATCGAGAACACGACGTTCCCATCTACGTCGCTTACATTTAATTGTGCCAATTGTCATCAGATGCTGCTGGGATCTGTTATCTGCTTGTACCTGCTTCTTCCAGCCCTGGAGGAAAAGAAAAATCCTTGTCCGGGTGTCACGTGCCTGATTTTTCCAGCACGATAAGGACCTGCTGATAGGGAAGCAGCGACATTTGGCTGCCAATTATCAGAAAGAAAAGGGACAATTAGCATTTCCACCACCAGTGTCAGATGGGATCTTTATACTCAGAGCCAAAGAGGCAGCTGTGCGGATGTTAGTGTGAATACTCACTACTTTGGGTCTCACACACGGAAATATGCTGTTAACTTCTTCATTAAAATGATAAAAACCTAAAATCTCAATGCCAATAGCCACACAGCGTCTGTATGTTCACATTACGCCATTCGTACCAAAACGTCACCAGTCCAGACACATGCATTAAAATCACCCAATGGAAGGTTAACTTGGCCCTTATATGGTAGTAAACGTGAGTTCTAGTTCAACAAGAACCAGAAGGCTGCAAGTTATAATAATAACGAAGACATCAAATAATCGTTTATATAATAACTGATAGGAATGTGTATTATCATCTCACTGGTTCCCTGGCCCACAGAGCTGGCAATCTATATTTGGTGTCACTGCTGATTATGTAAAAATTGCAATAAACCAAAATAACATTGTACGCTGAGATGGATTAAGATCATATGGGGCCCAAGGCAGGGCCATTATTTAGGGGCCCCTTTTTTGCTACATATATTGTGTAGACTGTAATTTTGTTACTGCTTCTGAAGCTAGGCCCCCAGAAGTTTCCTGGGCCCTAGGCAGGTGCCTAGGGTTGCCTTGTGGATAATCCTGCTCTGATTGTACGCACATTTACCTTGGGGTAAACATTCAGGTGTTCAGTTCACTAACCAATCAGGTGTAGCCTTTCCCCCATACCAGCAAAAATACTGCTGCAAATTTAGAGCAGTTAGGCTGAGGCTGCACTATACCACGCTTGGGTGCTCGTGTGAATCGGACAGCTGGGAGGTTTACATTTTACAGTGCTTTTTGTTACAATGTTTGTGATTTTCCGGTGGGTGTCTTCCTAATTAATGGGTGTAGTGGTGGGGTGTTGGGCATGCTGTGTAGTAACAGACTTACAGGGTTATTCAATAAAAGTTCTTATTGTTATTTTGCCCCAACCAATCAGATCTTATTTAACATTTGAAAGCTAACATCTGATTGGTTGGGGCAAAATTAGCACCATTGTTAACCATAAGAACTTTTATTGAATCTCCCTGTTAATAATACCATAAGCTTTATACATTCCAAACTTTTACATATTTCCCAAAATATCTTGAGCTCCCACACAGTCATTTTGAGTTGATTAACAATTGACAATTAAAGGGCTTGTTCTGTTCACCCTTCAAAAATAAAAAAAACTGGCCACGTGTCGGTTATCTGCCCCCAACCTCCAATCATATATTCAGCACATTATTAGATGTATTATTAACCAGAAATTTAAGGATAATTATCGTCCCCATTGTGGCAGAGTAAGTTGGTTCCTCCCTCAATGCTGTCAATCAAGGCTGTGACTGTTTCCCCTGCTGCCTCCTCTGCACATGCTCAAGCTTATAAAAAGCTCATTGAGCAGAGGAAGGAGGCAGATACCTTTGCCAGAAAGGAAGAGAATTTATCATTAAATATCTGGTTACAAATCAATGTAATAAACTGGTAAAAATAGCAATTGGTGTTGCAGACAGATAACTGACAAGTCACCAGTGTTGTTTTAAGAGTGAACATGCCCTTTAAGGTGTAGAAATGCTTGGCCCAGAGTAATTGATCGCTATCAGGTTTCCGTACTGACGCGTTCTGTAGGAAACAATTTGTTTTCTGGAAAAACAGTGAAATTGGAAGGTATTCCATTTTATTTATTTAATATTTATTTATTTGTGCCTCTCTAATTAGTCGGTCATGTGGAACGTTATTCATGGTAAATTAAACATGTGCAGGAACAGGAACACGTAACACGTGTGTTCCGCCCGCGCCTTCCAACGAGGCATCTTTCCCACAGAGCTTTTGGAAGTGCGCAAAGAAGCAGGTGAGTGTTTTTCCAAAGCTGCTCCTGTAGAGATATTGTGTGGGGAGAGCGCGGCTTGGGTTATTTATTTTTTGCATAGCAATTAGACTTCCGAATTAGAGCAAAATGTTCCCCCGGTTTCATTTAATATGTGCACATGATTTTGCATTGAGACGAATTCCCAATCTGACAATGCTAGTGATTAGACTTCTGCGTATTTGCTCCTTGTGAACATCAGGGGGCAGTGTGCCAGGGGTGGAGGAAAGAGGGTAATTGTATGAACACCAGTAGCAGCAACACATGAAGCCAAGAATGAAATATTTCCAGCGGGAGATCCCACATGTTTAATCTTTCCAAATCCTCCAGTGGCCCCAATTCCATTTTGTACAGACAAATGTGAAGTAAATGGAAAATATTAAACCTTCCTACGTTTCCCCTTTAATGGTTACAATGATAAAATCAATACAGTGCAGAGCTGCAGGGAAGGACAAGAAAGTGCATTGGAGGGTGTGTACGGTGTAGTGCATCAAACACCCTAAATTCACTGCTGCTAATTTTAATGCATAGAAGTAAATGTTAAATTTCATTATGTCTGTGAATAGGAACATGCTCTGCACTCTGTATTAAGGTATTTACGGTAACCCACTAAACAAGGGGGATTTCCTCTTTTTCCTTCTGATGTGTTGGCTTTACCTCCTCCCATTCCACTAGTGGTACACACATGCTCAGTGTATTTCTAGGGATATTTCTAGGGAGTATGGGTACATACACATGGGCAATTTCACCTGCAATCCCTGAAGAATGAGCGGCCAGCAATCGACCCCTTTGGGAGATAATTGTTCTGTAAGCAAGCTTTTGCTCAAGCGTCATCCGCCAGGGTGGCCACTAATCGCCCAATTTAATGTAAAGCCCAGACCACTTAATGTATTATCGGGTTAGCGTACGTTTTACCCAATGTGTTATGGTGTTAACATTTACCTGATGTGTTATCAGTTTAGTGTGGATTTAACCTGATGTGTTATGGGGTTAGTGTGGATTTTATCTGATGTGTTATCAGTTTAGTGTGGATTTTACCTGATGTGTTATCAGTTTAGTGTGGATTTTACCTGATGTGTTATCAGTTTAGCGTGGATTTTATCTGATGTGTTATCAGTTTAGTGTGGATTTTACCTGATGTGTTATCAGTTTAGTGTGGATTTAACCTGATGTGTTATCAGTTTAGCGTGGATTTTATCTGATGTGTTATCAGTTTAGTGTGGATTTTACCTGATGTGTTATCAGTTTAGTGTGGATTTTATCTGATGTGTTATCAGTTTAGTGTGGGTTTTACCTGATGTGTTATCAGTTTAGCATGGATTTTATCTGATGTGTTATCAGTTTAATGTGTTATTGTGCTAGTGGGGTTTTACCCGAGGTGTTAGTATGAATCAGTGTGGCTTTTACTCGATGTGGTATTGAGTCAGTGTGGGTCTTACCTTAGTGTTATTGAGTCAGTGAGGGTTTTTACCCGATGTGTTATTGAGTCAGTGTGGGTTTTACCCAATGTGTTATTGAGTCAGTGTGGGTTTTACCCAATGTGTTATTGAGTTAGTGTGGGTTTTACCCAATGTGTTATTGAGTTAGTGTGGGTTTTACCCAATGTGTTATTGAGTTAGTGTGGGTTTTAACCCGAGTGTTATGCAAGTTAGGTAGGTTTTACCCATGTGTTATTGATGGTCAGTGAGGGTTTTTACCCAATGTGTTATTGAGTCAGTGGAGGGTTTTAACCCAATGTGTTTATTGTGGCTGGTGTGGGTTTACCCGATGTGTTTTTGAGTCAGTGAGGGTTTAACCCGATGTGTTATTGAGTCAGTGAGGGTTTTTACCAATGTGTTCTTGTGCTAGTGTGGGTTTTACCCGATGTGTTATTGGTCAGTGTGGGTGTGTACCCACATGTGTTATTGAGTCGTGTGGGTTTTACCCGATGTAATTATTGAGTCAGTGTGGGGTTTTTACCCGGATGTATTGAGTCAGTGTGGGTGTTACACATGTGTTATTGAGTTTGTAGGTGGGTTTTACCCAATGTGTTATTGAGTCAGGGTGTTAACCCGATGTGTTTTTGAGTCAGTGAGGGTTTTACCTGTGTTATGAGTCAGTGAGGTTTTCACCGATGTGTTATTGAGTTAGTGTGGTGTTTACCCGAATGTGTTATTGAGTCAGTGGGGTTTTACCCGATTGTTATTGAGTCAGTGTGGGTTTTACCCAATGTGTTATTGAGTCAGTGAGGGTTTTACCCGATGTGTTTATGTGAGTTAGTGTGGGTTTTACCCGAGTGTTTATTGAGTTAGTGAGGGTTACCCGATGTGTTATTGTTTAGTGGGGTTTACCCATGTGTTAGTGAGTTAGTGTGGTTTTACCTGATGTGTTATTGAGTTAGTGTGGGTTTTACCTGAGTGGTTATGGAGTTGTGGTTGGGTTACCCCATGTGTTATTGAGTCGTGTGGGTTTTACCCGATGTATTATTGAGTTAGTGTGGGGTTTTACACTGATGGTGTTATGCGTTAGTGTGGGTTTTACCTGATGTGTATTGAGTTAGTGGTGGGTTTTAACCATGTGTTATTGAGTTAGTGTGGGTTTTACCTGCTGTGTGTATTGAGTTAGGGTGGGTTTTCTTTACCTGATGTGTTATGAGTTAGTGTGGGTTTTACCCAATGTGTTCTTGATTAGTGTGGCGTGTTACCCGATGTGTTATGATGTAGGTGGGTTTTACCCAATGTGTTATTGAGTTAGTGTGGGTTTTACCCGATGTGTTATTGAGTTAGTGTAGGTTTTACCCAATGTGCTATTGAGTTAGTGTGGATTTTACCCAATGTGTTATTGAGTCAGTGTGGGTTTTACCCGATGTGTTATTGAGTTAGTGAGGGTTTTACCCGATGTGTTATTGAGTCAGTGAGGGTTTTACCCGATGTGTTATTGAGTTAGTGTGGGTTTTACCCAATG